>CM070824.1:20075711-20188724 GCA_036326025.1 Chrosomus eos | reverse complement strand
TTATCCCTAATAGTAGTTATTCCTGTTAGAAAAAAAAGGTAACACTATGGCCCTTAATTGCAAAATGGTTGCCAAACACAACAGTACCTCTCACCATTGCCAGAGGATGACAGTGCTCCTTTTTACTCTTCTTGCGGGATTCGTCATTTTGGAGAATGAAGAGGATGAAAGTGAGGAGCTTGAGGTGGACTTGAAGGTGGAGCTGGAGGTGGAGCTGGAATCTTCTGAATCATGGGATTTGTACTTTTTTTGACTTTCTTCAAAATGTCAATTTCCTCATGCATTTTCTTATTTTTTTTCAGCAGTCTTTTATTTTTCTTCAGCAAATTCAGGGAGCTGGTTTTATCTGCAATCAACAACATATTCTATGTAGAGTTAAGGCATATTTATGAAGCACTTAGATTTCCACTTTAACCAAAGCGCTAAATAAAGATTTCAATAAGAGATAAAAAAAGATAAACAAAAGTTATTTGACGATATTTTTGACATCATAAAAAAGCATGATGTTAAAATAATCTACTACATTAAAATCAGTGACATTGTCTGATAATAAAAATGAACTTGAAAAATCAATGTTAATAAAATAAGCAATGTATGGGTAAAACCTAAAGTGTGGTCCCATTTCTGTGTACCAGTTAAAAATCTAAGGCACATATCTATATTTCAAAATTTCAATTGAGGAATGCTTACATTCTCAGAATCAAGACCGAATACAATGATTAAACTCTTACCACTGGACAGAACCATCTCATCACACTGTACACTGTCCTCGCTGGACACATTATCTTCATCTAGCATGATCTGGTCTTCTCCATGCTTCTCTACTTGTTCAGCAACTTGTAGATCTTCTGTCACATTTTTGGGGCTCTATACAGTCTCTTCATCCATACTTTTTTTCATTTTCTTTTTCCCTCTTTTGCTGGCCATGGTGGACCTGGGTCAGAATAAATAGTGATCCACACAGTAGATATGACATAAACCACATCATTAAACATTTTTTGGCTATGGTATTTATTATTAAAATCGGTGAATGTACTTTATTTTTATTAAAAGTAGGTATATGTATATATCTATCAAGATAGAGAGAAAGATATATATTGTCGCTGTCCGATGAAAACCGCTTATGTCCATTTTGCCGATTTTGAGATTTTTCGACGGATAGAATGTCCAGGTACATTTCCGTATACAGTATGCTTCACATGTCTAAATGACCAATGAAAAGTTGTGAAATCATGTCATCTGATTTTCACGTATATCCATTTGGTGTCAAAGCTGTCAATCACGCCACGTATCTCCCGCCCTGTGGAGGCATCTCGCTAGCCTCGTGAGACCATCCTGATCTCGCGAGCTTTCAAGGTTTCACTCGCAGATCAGTCTGGATACTTTCCGTTAAAGAAAATTTGGGAGCAGTTCACCAAACGAACGTCCAATCAGCGTTGGCTTTGAGGCGGGTTGAGGTGTGACGCAACGAGAAGCGCGACAGTTCAGTCTTAAGAACATGGCGGCTTCAGCGGATGAAATTAGCATCAGTGTGGCTATCGAGCAAGTTTTATCGGAATTACAGAGTTATTACGGAATTACAGAGTTAACGAGCCTTTACCTGCAGCAGCAAGAGTAGCCTGGCTTGTGGTTGTGTTTTCGTCGTCGCTCTCATATGCTTCGTTGATCTGATTGGTTGATTTGGCCCGTCTATCACCAACATAGGCCAATCAGCTAACCAGTATTTTCGCCCCTTACCAAAACTACTTCAACGGAAGGTTTCCAGATGGATATGCGGAGCAAATCCATCTGGCGGAGTCAGGTTAGCATCTCGCAGGTCTAAGCGTCTCTGGAAGCTCAGGATTGTATAGCCGAATGACTCTGTGAGGTAAAGTTATTATAAGCAAATGTTTGTTTTTGACAACACTGTTCAAGTTTATTATATATTCACAATATATTCACAACTGTTTACTTACTTACTTTACTTACGGTAAATGCTCTAGAGGAAGTAATTGTCACTTTTTATTGTGGAGATGTTAACGCACGGGTCTGTTAACAATACGCCTTATTCACGGCAGCGCCATCTTTGATTTTTAATGAGAATGAAAGCGAGGCTGTGAGGGATAGACATGCATCTATTCAATGGGCTGTACTGTTATTTAATGTGTTTTCGGATTGTTCTGCTCATGAAACACTGCAAAAATATCTTTCCAAGAAATTTCAGTTGACAAAAAACTCCCGACAATATAAGCTGTGGAAAATTGAAAGTAATCTAGGAGCTTTATTCAGCTTTTTACAGCGGATGCCATTGGAAACACGGTAAGTCTATCCCTCACAGCCTCACGTTCATAACTGTCATGGCGCTGCTCTGAATAAGGTCTATAGCCTACTTTTAAGGTAGTCTAATATTTTTCTGACTAATAAATTACTGACATAGTAAAGGGTAGATTTAAATAAAGAATAACGATTTTTAAATAACGAAAAACTAAATTTAAATAACGAAAAACTAAATTTAAATAAAGCAAAACGAAATTAAGTTAAATTAAAAACGAGATTAATTTAGATTGATAACGGGTAAAAACATGTTGGGTCGGTGTACTTTTTCGTTCATTTCGGAATGAAAGATGAAATGTAAAAAAAGGGTGCAGCTTGTTTTTTTGTTTAAAAGAACAAAACAGAAATAGCTGTATTAGGCTGTATAGCCTACTTTGTTATTGTTTTAATATCATAATGATTAATAAATGCACACACAATTATCCGTGAACATGATTTGAAGCCTTTCAACTTGTGTGTGCAAAATTCAGAATTAAATGAATGTGCAGCAATTTGTACAAATAGAGTCTGTAGGTCTACTATACTGTTGTAGCCATTAAATGAGCACATTTAGTTTCATATTTGTTAAAATATTATGTTTTTTTTTTCTTCCATTTTTGTTGATTTATGAAAAGTGAACAGCACGAGAATCAGGGTATCTTCCGTCCATTCGTTTTTTGATTTGATTTTGAAAGTAAAAAAATGAGAAAACAGCTCCTTTTTCGTTTTTGTATTTTTCCCAAAAAACGAAAAACAAGAATTCAGCTTGATTTTTCGTTTTTCGTTCTGAGGTCGAAAAATGAATAAACAGCTTGAATATTCGATTCCTACATGTGGGCGGTAATGACACGCCCCTTTCCTCTGATTTGTCAGCCAAAGATCAAACTGTTACGTCATCAGTTCTTCCTCAGGTCCGCACTGCAGAATAAGAGTCCTCCGCTCCTGCAGTTGATGAGCCGATTCTTATCTCGTTTATTGCAACTACATTTCATCTTTTTCTCATCAAACAACCAGACTAACGAATGACTCGACACAACCCGTACATGGGAAGAGCCTAGACGGGGCTTTCTTTTGTGTAGACCAGCAGTTCTTAAGTGCCAAGTGGTCCGTGAAATAATTAGCTATTTTCTTATATTTTCCGGACTTTAATATGTCCCGTTTTTTTTTTTTATCATGAAGCACGCTGTGATTTATTCCTTAGTGACTTTTGGAATATTTATAAGTAGCCTATATAATGCATTTTACTTCAAATAATCTAAATGTTGACTTTTAAAACGTACTCGGTTACTAACGTTAACCTCGGTTCTCTCTAGAGAGGGAACGAGTACTGCGTAATAGCTTACGCTACGGGGAAAACTCTTTTCATCGAGACATTGAAGCCAAAAAAATTATCCTTAATTTTTAATCAATGTAAAGCGCTTTGCAGCAGCAAGCAGACCTTAGGCGAGACAGCTCGCGCGCCTATTGGCTGACTTGCGGCAAAAGCAGCAGCCTATCGAGAGCAGCTCTGCGTGACGTCATGACGAATGGGGGCACTTCGCGCCCATTTCGTCACGTCCCGCCAGAAAGGGGTGGTCTCGCCCTATAAATAAGCTCGATATCCTGCTATTCACTGATTTTTCATCGCCGAAGCGAACCAGAGCGTATTCCAAGCACGGCAAGATACGCAGTACTCGTTCCCTCTCTAGAGAGAACCGAGGTTACGTTAGTAACCGAGTACGTTCTCTTACGAGAGTATCTCTCGTACTGCGTAATAGCTTACGCTATGGGGAACACAGTGTAACACGCCGTGCGGATAGGGATCCAACACCAAAGTCCCAGGGGCAAAGGCCCAGGGCTCATGTAGTGCATAATCACCATACACTCACAGAGAGTAAAAAAGGAGAGGCTAGAAGCATTTCTCCTTATAGATAGACCCACAGGGGCTAACCATATGACCATTAAACCACGCAGCCAGGGTGAAAGCTTTCAGCCTAAACTGGGTGGCCCTATTTGTGCCAGTACTCATGGAGCTGCTGCATCGGACTGAACGATGCGCATGCTAAACACTCAGCATCCGAGCCGCACAGCGGGCGGATAGCACTGAAGTCTAGATAGCCAAAAGCTTAGCTTGTAAGGCAGGCACCTCCAGGTTATAGTATTTTATAAATGTAGACGGCGAGGCCCAGCCCGCGGCCGTACAGATATCTTGCAGGGTGACCCCGCTAGACCATGCCCACGACGAGGCCACGCCTCTCGTGGAGTGCGCTCTGACACCCAAGGGGCACTGCAGGCCCTTTGAAGTGTAAGCCAGCGCAATGGCATCAACTATCCATCTGGATAGGCTCTGTTTCGAAGCAGCAAGTCCCTTGGAACGCCCACTGAACGAAACGAAAAGCTGCTCGGTCTGTCTGAACCCAGACGAGCGGGACACATAAGCTCTTAATGCCCTAACTGGGCAAAGAAGATTCGCATCCTCCTCCTCATTGATAACCGGAAGGGCAGACAGGGAAATCACCTGGGCCCTGAACGGTGTGTTGAGGGATTTTGGCACGTAGCCGTGCTTAGGTTTGAGTATGACCTTTGAGTCATTAGGCCCAAACTCCATACATGACGCGCTTACAGAAAGCGCCTGTAAGTCCCCTATGCGCTTCACTGAAGCGAGAGCCGTTAGGAACACCGCCTTGAAAGACAGGTGCTTCATGTCCGAAAACTGGATCGGCTCAAATGGGGCACCCTTCATGGCCTCCAAGACCATGGAAAGGTCCCATGACGGGACTGAAGGGGGCCTGGGGGGGTTTAGCCTCCTGGCTCCTCTTAGGAAACGCACGACAAAGTCGTTCTTCCCTAGCGACTGGCCAGACACCGGTTTTGCAAACGTTGCTATGGCCGCCACATAGACCTTGAGCGTGGATGGGGTCCTGCCCTTATCCAGCAGCTCTTGAAGGAAGGACAGTACCTCTGTAACCCCGCAGTCCACTGGCGAAAAGCCTCGGGCTTGACACCAGGCAGAGAACACTGACCATTTCGAGGAGTAGAGCCGTCTAGTAGACGGAGCTCTAGCCTGCGCGATCGTGTTCAGCACTCCCTCTGGGAGGCTAGCGGGTACCCGTTGATGGCCCATGCGTGCAGGGACCATAGATCCGGGCGAGGATGCCAAATCGAGCCCTCCGCCTGAGAGAGGAGGTCTCTCCTCAACGGCACAGGCCATGGAGCAGCGCTGGTCTAGCTGCAATCAGGACAGGGAACCATCAGCTGGTTTCGCCAGGCGGAGCTACGAGCAGCACTGGGCATCCGTTTCCCTGATTCGTTCCAACACTGGGGCAGGAGCGAACTGGGGGAAAAGCATACAGAGGACAGCGGGGCAAGGCATGCCCAGCGCGTCCTTGTTTTGAGGAAAAACTTCGGGCAGTGAGCGTTTCGTGGACGCAAATTAGTCCACCTCGCTCTGCCGAATGTTTTCCACAGCAGCTGGACCGTCTGCGGGTGCAGCGACCATTTCCCCCGGTACATGTTCCTGACAGTCTGTCCGGCCAACATTAGGTGACTGGGCAACATGCGCTGCTCTCAGCGAGCGCAGCTTGCTGAGCCCAGACCAGGAGCGACCGTCAGCTGTAAAGGTTTCGAGACCTGACGCCACCCTGGCGATTTATATACGCCACCACTGACATGTTGTCCGACCGGACTAAGACGTGGTGGCCTATTATCTGGGGACAGAAGCGCCGCAGCGCTCTGTCGACTGCTATCATCTCCAAGCAGTTTATGTGAAGGAGCTTCTCCCGCTCTGACCATAGGCCAGCTAGCGGTCTGCCCTCGAGCAGCGCCCCCCACCCCGAGGTGGAGGCGTCCGTAGACACCACCTTTACACTCGAGGCGGTCCCCAGACTCACACCTGACTGGTACCAGGTGGACACCTTCCAAGGTCTCAGAGCTGAAACGCACTGCTGGCCGACCCTGAGGCGAAACAGACCCGTGGTCCATGCCCGGGGCGGAACCCGTGCTTTCAGCCACATCTGCAGCGGGCGCATGCGAAGCAGGCCCAGCTGGAGTACAGAAGCCGCTGAGGCCATTAGGCCCAGCATTTTCTGAAACCTTCTGAGTGGGACTATAGAGCCGTGGCGGAAGGATTTCGCGACGCGCTGAATATTTAGCCCGCGCTCCGGTGACAGGCGTGCCGTCATGGATAGCGAGTCTAACACTGTTCCCAGAAAGGGAATTTTCTGGCTGGGAGACAGTGCACTCTTTGCCCAATTGACCGTGAGGCCCAGCTTCTCGAGGTGCTCGAGTAATGTGGCCCTGTGTTCTATGAGCTCCGATCGTGATCGAGCTAGAACCAGCCAATCGTCCAAGTAGTTCATAACTCGCATGCCCCGAAGTCTCAGGGGAGCGAGAGCCGCGTCCATGCACTTCGTGAATGTACGTGGTGCTAGGGACAGGCCAAACGGCAGGACTGTGTATTGATATGCCTGGCCCTCGAATGCGAATCTCAAGAATCGCCTGTGATGGGACGCTATTTGTATTTGGAAATAGGCGTCTTTCAGATCTATTGACATAAACCAGTCCCCGTGGCGCACTTGCGCGAGGATTTTCCTGGTCGTAAGCATCCTGAACTGGCGCTTCACAAGCGCTCTGTTCAGCTGTCGCAGATCTAGAATGGGTCTGAAACCCCCATCTTTTTTCGGTACCAGAAAATATCTGCTGTATAAGCCCCCCTCGCTCTGAGCCTGAGATAAGGGTTCTATAGCCCCTTTGCTCAGTAGTTTCGCTATCTCGGCTCGAAGTAGATGAGATACTTCGTTTCCCACCGTAGTCTCGACGCGCGCCGTATAGCGGCGGGGGCGTCGAGCAAACTGTAGCGAATAGCCTCTCTTTATAGTGTTCAGCACCCATTCCGATACCCCGGGAAGCTTTGACCACGCGTCCGCGTGAATAGCTAGAGGTAGAATGGAAACCGGGCTCTGGCCGCGACAAAGCGGCAGCTCGAGAGCCCCGGTGTCCTGAGAACACGACGCCGTGTTTACAGCGTCTGAGGCGGGGGGCGCGCTGATCACAGCGGGCAGCCTGGCCGCACTCAGCCTCGCTATGGCGGGACTCGCAACGAGAGTGAGCGTGGCGAATCCCGTGGGATTCGGCATGTCTGCGGGGAAATGTGGGCGCGATAGTACGGGCACATTTACTGCACTGCACATGCTTTCGGCTGGAGCCGATTGGATGTGTGTTGGTTTCGTTTTTACAGAAACCAAGGGACACGCGGCGTGTAGTGTAAGCGGGCAAAGTATGGGCGCATTCACTACATTGTTTGCACAATCGAACTGAGTCGATTTTATGTGTGCAAGCCCTGCACCGTGGCGGGCTGTGTCTGGGTGTGGGAATGGGCACTGGGGCGTGGGCATTCTTACAACACACATAACACCATCGGCCGTGGCCGGGACACCAGAAAATACACTCTTTATTGGATTTATCTGGGTAGCCGTAAAAACGGCTTTTGTGTGCAGGCAAGCGGGCTGAGACACCGGCTGCGTCGCTGCTAAATACGCTGGGACAGTCATATCGCATGGGACTGAACGAGCGAGGAGTTTCGGTGGAAATCCGGCCGCAGCGGGATCTGAACACCGTCGTTTTCCTAGAGTGGCTAGGAAAGCTTCGAGGCCTCGGGCTTGAGCTCAATCCTCGGCCGGGGCCCGCGCTGAGGGGGGCGGCGTCCAGCAGAGCGAGAGCGCGGTCTCTGGTCTCGGGCCTGGCGGCGCTGTGAAGCGGCGGCGGCGGGCGGTGCATGCTGCGGCTGAGAGCTGCGAACAGGCGGCTGTTTAGGGCGACCTGAAGCGGAGCTCGAGCGCTTCGGGAGGAAGTGCTTCATGGCCTGCGAAGTCTTCTGCACCTCAGTGTATCTGTCCGCGAAATCCTTGACGGCAGATCCAAAGAGGCCCGCTGGGGAAATGGGCGCGTCGAGGAATACAGAGCGCTCGGCTTCCGTCATCTCTGACAGCGTCAACCATAGATGTCTCTCGGCGACGGCGAGAGAGGCCATATTCCGCCCCATGGCCTGTGCAGCGGCTTTAGCGGCGCGTAGAGCGAGATCCGTAGCGCTCCGCAAATCCGCCACGCAGATAGCCCCGGGTCCTTCCTCGTCCAGTTTAAGGAGAAGGTCAGCCTGGTAGATCTGCAAGACAGCCATCGTGTGCAGCGCTGAGACTGCTTGTCCGGCGGCGGT
This sequence comes from Chrosomus eos, assembly GCA_036326025.1. Lineage (NCBI taxonomy): Eukaryota > Metazoa > Chordata > Actinopteri > Cypriniformes > Leuciscidae > Chrosomus > Chrosomus eos. Next base: position 20,180,242 of record CM070824.1, on the reverse strand, counting down.
GTAAGCGCACCCGTGCAGCGATGACGTCACCCGGCAGGCCTTAGATGGGAGCGTTGTCTGCGCGCGCCGTCCAGCAGAGGGCGGGCAGAGATGTGACGCTACCGCTACCTCCACCGGAGGAATGGAGGTGTACCCTCTATCTCCCGCACCGTCGACAGTGGAGAATGCCGCGGAGACAGAGGTACGCAGCCTGGCGGAGAATGGGGCGTTCCACGACTTGGAGACTTCGTCGTGAAGTTCGGGGAGGAAAGGGGCGGCCCTGGATTTAGACGGAGCCTCGTCCTTCCCGAGGAAGCGTCCGTCTAGCCTGTTGCGGGGTGGGAGCGTGGGCGCTTCCCACTCGAGGCCGATGCTTTCCACGGCCTGGGTGAGCAGACGCATCAGCTCCGCCTCAATGCCGGCTCTCTTCCCGGGGGGTTGGCTGGAAACGTCAGCGGGGGGGAGGTCCGCGGAGCTCGCCAAATCCTCGCTGTCAGAAGCCACGAGAGAGCATACCTCAGGTTCGTCGAACTCGGGGGCGGACGCGGCGGCAGACGGCGGCCGTTGTCCATCCGGGAGCGACTCTGGTGAAGCCGGCGAAGCAGGCGGGCGAACCGGCGAGCTTTGGCGGGCTGGAGAAGGCTCGGGAGCGCGCTGGGCGCGGCGCTTCTTGCGGCGCGGCGCCACGGAAGGCTGGGAGGCGGGCTCAGAGAACGATGCCAGGCGAGTCCTCAGAGTCACCATGGGCAAAAGCTCGCAGTGGGGGCATCCGCCGTCAGCGAGCGCGATAGCCGCGTGATCTTCACCCAGGCAGGACACGCAGATGACATGACGGTCCTCGTCGCTGAGTTGGGCGCGGCACGAGCCACAGGAAGGCATCTTTAAAAAGACGCAGCTCTTTTAGGGAGAAGTATGTGTTGCGTCACGTAAGCAAACACACACTCTCAACAGAGAAATACAATGCAATTGAAAGGATATAATACGCCGGAAAGCGCAGCAGGTACGGCGGCTGAAGGCGGCGATGCCAGCGACTCCAGGCTCAAGGCACGTCCCGCTGAAGGCTACAGGTCGACGGCGCGGCTTCTCAATCCAGATCCAGCGATGCGTGAGCTTCGCTGAAGAGTTGAAAAATCAGTGAATAGCAGGATATCGAGCTTATTTATAGGGCGAGACCACGCCCTTTCTGGCGGGACGTGACGAAATGGGCGCGAAGTGCCCCCATTTGTCATGACGTCACGCAGAGCTGCTCTCGATAGGCTGCTGCTTTTGCCGCAAGTCAGCCAATAGGCGCGCGAGCTGTCTCGCCTAAGGTCTGCTTGCTGCTGCAAAGCGCTTTACATTGATTAAAAATTAAGGATAATTTTTTTGGCTTCAATGTCTCGATGAAAAGAGTTTTCCCCGTAGCGTAAGCTATTACGCAGTACGAGAGATACTCTCGTAAGAGAACTAGGCGCGGAAAGACTATTTGCTGTATTTTGGTTAATTTTTGGTGTGAAAGATGTTAAAAGCAGCGCATCATGTTGTTTTCTTTATTTTTCAAAGGCATGACATTTTGTAGTCATTTTGAATGTACACAAATTAAAATATACATTTTACTGTTTCGAATGACAGAGTATTAAACGACAGAGTATTAAGTTATTTCTCCAGCTAAGGAACAAATCCAAGTCGTGGCGCCGGCGCATCGCGCACAACATATCAGTTCACTTCTGGCATTGCTAACTTGACATCACAGCCTGTTCATTATTAAAATAAAACAGTCAACCAAACAAACAAACAAAAAGTTATTCTGCTTAATTTAATTGGTATTTTGTACAGTAGACTGTGCCGGTCAGTCATAATAACTTGCTGTTATTCCAAACTCATTTGCCTAGAAGATGTTGATTTTGGTAATTCTATGGAAATGTCAATTTTTCTGTCCCTAGCCTTTACAGAAATATTACACTTACAAAACCCCACTGTAGAATTACAATTTCTTTACATTGTAAAATAACACAAAATGTTATTTGTACAAGTACACCTTCTTGAGCCATCAAGTGGCAATATTTTATTTTTTATTATTTATGTAGAATTCCAATTACCACAGAAGCGCAATTTCATGAAAATTGTCACTGGAGTTATTGTCACTGGTGTCACCTTTCTTATGGGTGACCTTTCTTATGACACCAGTGACTCCGATTTATAGATAAACTTTATTCAAAGCTATTTATTTAGATTATATGCCAAATGTAACAATTTAGTCTCATCTACTTAATTGAAGAATAATGATCTTTGGTCTTATGCATGTCATTGATTCATTGTGCCACTGGTGTTACTGTATTTTTTTTCTGTCACATTAAATACAATGGCACATGTGACATGATCATAATTTTACATCCATTCTGATGCACTCAAAAGTTAAGATTTAAAGTATTGCATCATTACTTGATTTTAACTGGTTTTCAAATATTTTCATTGTTATAGCAAATATGGTTGCGCAAACGAACTAACCTCATTCGAGCACAATTTTAACAAACCTGATTAAAATAAATAAAACAATCTCCTTATTTGTTGAATTATTATTATTTTTTGGTAACTCTGACTGTATGTGCTGAAAAAAATTAGAAATAATATTTCATAAAACATTTAATATTGCCAAAGAAGTAAGGTAACACCAGTGACAAAAAATGGTACATGCGGACTTTAAATAAATGCACAAAAATATAAAAAATCATTAAGCTGTCATTTATGCGTATTCATAAAGTCAAAGGGTAATCTAATAATGTGATGTACGTTTAAATGTTAGAAAAAGAAATACATTTTAAGATATCTTGCCATACCAAAAGTGGACGTTTCTGTAGAATGACCCATTCGTGTATATTAGGATTCGACTGAAGTACGAAGCCTTCTTTACATTAATAGTTAGCATCCAAATGTTACATTGCAAATATGGAAACGTTGGACCGTAGAGATTTGCGAACCAAACTTCGGTACAGTTTCAGTTATAGATTCAAATAAATTTGTTTAGGCTTGCCATTTAAAATAGGCTAAATATTGTTTGTAATAAAGGGCACAATAGGTATTTTTATAGGCTACTATGTGGCTATTATTAGCTACTTATTTTTCATTCCTGTTGTTTTCTTAATACCATTCATTTAAGGATTTTACATAAGGGGACGTAAAATAAGCATAGCCTATGTTATAGTGTTTATAATGTTAATTTTGTATTTTATTTACCGGTCTTTTGCACTATTTCTGAATAGGCTAATAATAAAATGCGTTTTTTACAACGATGTGACGTGCGTGTGTTTTACTCTCAACTTGACCCAGTGCACCGCGCACAAGCGCACTTCTTTAGATAAGGCTAATACATTTTGATAAAACACAAGCCTTAGCTACATCATAAAACTCAGTGTATTTTAATCTTTTTCTCTGTTGTCCAGTTGTTAAATAGTCAGTCTTGAATGAAAGTTCATGCATTAATGTTATAGGCCTATTTAGTCAATGCATTATTCTTTCCTTTTTGTATTAGTGTTTAAAATATTTAATTTACGAGGGAGACAATTCTAACAGCCGTCATTTACCCTGCCATACCAAGCTGATGCATATAGCGTAGGTGAATTTATATCTACAGAAGAAAGCCCCGTCTAGGCTGTTCCCATGTACGGGTTGTGTCGATTCATTCGTTAGTCTGGTTGTTTGATGAGAAAAAGATGAAATGTAGTTGCAATAAACGAGATAAGAATCGGCTCATCAACTGCAGGAGCGGAGGACTCTTATTCTGCAGTGCGGACCTGAGGAAGAACTGATGACGCAACAGTTTGATCTTTGGCTGACAAATCAGAGGAAAGGGGCGTGTCATTACCGCCCACGTGTAGGAATCGAATATTTAAGCTGTTTATTCATTTTTCGACCTCAGAGCGAAAAACGAAAAATCAAGCTGAATTCTTGTTTTTCGTTTTTTGGGAAAAATACAAAAACGAAAAAGGAGCTGTTTTCTCATTTTTTAAATTTCTTTGACTACCTGTCCTGTGACGTGTGTAATCTTCATCTGAGTTATTTTTCCATCCTCTATCAACTTCAGTCATAGCAGACATCATACATGAGGATTTTTTAATCTTTTGACTACCTTTCGACTATTGATCGATTGTCATTGATCGATTGCTCCTGTCTGCCTCGCTGCCTGCTGTTGTGTGTGAGTGTGTTTGCTCCGAGGCTGTTAGCTCCGTCTAAGCCTCGCATTTCTTTCTGTTTTGAACCATCGTTTACTATCATTTCTAGTTGTTTATACTACTAATTACAGCTTACCTAACATCGCTAGCTTCCGTTATTGTTAGCACAACACGCTAGTATCTCGCTAGCCTGTTAAGGCGCCACCCGTGCGCTCAGTTATTTATTTATTTTTCTCGTGCGCGCCCGCACATCTGAGTTCATAAAAAGCCCAGGTGAGTAAGAATCAGTCAACAAACACGGTGAGTAATGTCTTGTCCTGTTATTGTCACTTGCACATCATGCCATATGTTTACCATAGCCTTCCCCGTCGGCATAGGGTTTATATGTGATAAATGCAAGGAGACAGTCAGGCTGACGGAGAAGATTTCAGAATTAGAGACACGCATCCAAACTTTAATTGAGGATAGTAAGTGTGCTCGAGCTTTAGATACTACTTTGGATGCGCCTAGCATAGTGAACCATTTACATGATTCGGTTCCGGCTGAGTTATTGCCTGTGCAGCCAGGCAGATGGGTGTCGGTGAGAAATCGCTCTAGTCGCGGATCAAAAAACCACTCTTCTGTTCCGGTTACCATAACAAATCGATTTGCCCCTCTCAGTGAAACACCCACTGAGAATGCTGTTGATTGTGCCCTGGTAATTGGCGATTCTATTACACGGAACGTGAAAATAGAGACACCAGCCACCATAGTCACATGTTTGCCGGGAGCCAGAGCGCCTGACATCAAATCAAATTTAAAAGTGCTGGCTAATGCTAATCGTAAATTCTCTAAGATTGTTATTCACGTCGGCACTAATGATGTTCGACTTCGCCAGTCGGAGATCACCAAAATTAATATTAAAGAGGTGTTTGAACTCGCAAGTACGATGTCAGGCACTGTAATCTGCTCTGGCCCCCTTCCTGTTCGAAGGAGTGATGAGATAGTTAGTAGATTGTGTTCACTCAATGGCTGGTTGTCTAATTGGTGTCCGCAACATAATATAGAATTCATAGACAATTGGAAAAGTTTTTGGGGCAAGCCTGACCTGTTGAAAAGAGATGGTATTCATCCCACCTGGGATGGTGCTGCTCTTCTCTCTAGTAATTTGGCTCATAGTCTTAGAGATAAAACATGACAATCTGGGGCTCAGGTCAGGAAGCAGACAAACTGGCTAAACCGACCGTCTGCTAGCGGCCTCACGTCACCAAGGTCAGATAAATCTCATCACATAGAGACTCTTTCACCTAGATATCATCATATAGAGACTGTGTCTGTTCCCCGAATTTGGAAATCCAAAAAACTGCCAAACCTTTCTAAGGTTAAAAATCTAATTGATGTTCAACAAATAAAAAACAGATATAATACAGATGAGCAAACGATAAAGCTTGGGTTGCTGAATATTCGATCCCTTAATTCAAAATCGCTCATAGTTAATGATAAGATTAAAGACTATAACCTAGATGTGCTGTGTTTGACAGAAACCTGGCTAAAACCAAACGATTACATTACTTTAAATGAGTCCACTCCGCAAGATTATTGTTATAAACATGAGCCTCGTCTGAAAGGCAAAGGGGGAGGTGTTGCTGTAATTTATAGTAATATTCTGAAAACCACTAAGAAATCTAGTTTTAAATATACTTCTTTTGAAGTGTTGGTGCTTAATGTAAAAATTTATAGTGTAAACAATAAATCACGTTTGAGAATTCTGCTGGCTACTGTATACAGGCCACCAGGGCACCATAAAGATTTTATCAAAGAATTTGCTGACTTTCTATCAGAATTAGTATTGGCTGCAGATAAAGTCCTAATTGTTGGTGATTTTAATATACATGTAGATAATGAAAAAGATGCATTGGGATTGGCATTTAAAGACATTATAAACTCAATTGGAGTGAGACAACACGTGTCAGGACCTACTCATTGTCGTAATCATACTCTTGATCTAATATTATCACATGGAATAGATGTTGATGGCGTTGAAATTCTGCAGCAGAGCGACGACATCTCCGATCACTATCTAGTCTCGTGTAAATTACATTTAGCCAAGGCTGCAAAGCCGACTCCATGTTATAAATATGTTAGACCTATCACTTCTGCCACTAAAGATTGCTTTATCAATAATCTTCCAAATCAGTTTCATAATATCAGCATCCCAGATAGCTTAGAAGAACTTGATATTGCAACAGAAACTTTTAACTCTCTCTTTTCCAGCACTTTAGACACAGTTGCTCCGCTGCGCTTAAAGAAGATCAAAGAAAATAGTCCAACGCCGTGGTACAATGAGCACACCCGGGCCCTTAAGAGAGCAGCCAGAAAAATGGAGCGAAACTGGAAGAAAACAAAACTAGAGGTATTTCGGATTTCATGGAAGGAGAGCTCGATTGCTTACAGAGAGGCCTTAAAAGATGCTAGAACTAATTATTTTTCAACCCTATTAGAAGAAAATAAACATAATCCTAGGTATTTATTTGAACAAGTGACTAAACTAACGAAAAAGAAAGCTTCAAGCCCAGAAGTTTATAAGAAACACAGCAGTAATGACTTTATGAACTTCTTCACTTATAAGATTGATAATATCAGGGACAAAATTATAACTATGCAACCGTCTACTACAGTATCGCATCAGGGAGTATATTGTAGTCTCTGTGAGGAACATTTTGATTCATTTGTTGCTATAGGAGAGGAAGAATTTTGCAAAATTGTTAATTCATCTAAATCGACAACTTGTATGCTAGACCCTATACCGACTAAGCTACTGAAAGAGATGCTTCCAGAGGTCATAGATCCTCTTCTAGATATCTGTCATTCATCTTTGTCATTAGGATACGTACCAAAAACCTTTAAGTTGGCTATGATTAAACCGCTTGTTAAAAAACCGCAACTTGATCCTACAGAATTAGTCAATTACAGGCCGATCTCGAATCTGCCTTTTCTGTCAAAGATACTAGAAAAAGCAGTATCCTCACAACTGTGTTCCTTTTTAGAAAGAAATAATATCTGCGAGGATTTTCAGTCCGGATTTAGACCGTACCATAGTACTGAGACTGCTCTCATTAAAGTCACAAATGATTTGCTCCTATCATCCGATCGTGGTTGTATCTCTCTATTAGTGTTACTTGATCTTAGTGCTGCATTTGATACTATCGACCACAACATTCTTTTAAATAGACTAGAAAACTATGTTGGCATTAGCGGAATTGCACTAGCATGGTTTAAATCATACTTATCTGACCGATATCAGTTTGTAGCAGTAAATGAAGAGATGTCTTATCGATCACAAGTTCAGTATGGCGTACCACAAGGCTCAGTACTAGGACCGCTGCTCTTCACTCTGTACATGCTACCATTAGGAGATATAATTAGGAAATATGGAATTAGCTTTCACTGTTATGCTGATGATACTCAGCTGTATATTTCTTCAAAACCTAACGAAACTTACCAATTCACAAAATTAACGGAATGCATAGCTGATATAAAAAATTGGATGACCAGTAATTTCCTATTACTAAATTCTGAAAAAACAGAGATTCTAATCATTGGACAAAAAACTTCCTCACCTAATAACCTAGAATACTGTCTAACACTTGATGGCTGCTCTGTTAAGTCTTCGACGTTAGTTAGGAACCTGGGTGTGCTCTTTGATACTAATCTTTCATTTGAAAGTCACGTGTCTAGTATCTGTAAAACCGCATTTTTCCATCTTAAAAATATATCTAAATTACGTCATATGCTCTCACTGACAAATGCGGAACAATTAGTTCATGCGTTCATGACCTCAAGGCTAGATTATTGTAATGCTCTACTGGGTGGTTGCCCTGCACGCTTATTAAACAAACTACAGCTAGTTCAAAATGCAGCCGCTAGAGTTCTTACCAGAACCAGGAAGTATGACCATATTAGCCCGGTTCTGTCAACACTGCATTGGCTGCCTATTAAACATCGTATAAATTTAAAAATATTGCTGATTACTTACAAAGCACTAAATGGTTTAGCTCCCCAGTACTTGAGCGAACTCTTAACGCATTATAGTCCTTCACGTCTATTGCGATCTCAAAATTCTGGCCAGTTGATAATACCTAGAATATCAAAATCGACTGCTGGCGGTAGATCCTTTTCCTATTTAGCACCAAAACTTTGGAACAATCTTCCTAACACGGTCCGGGAAGCAGATACAGTCTGTCAGTTTAAATCTAGACTAAAAACACATCTCTTTGGCTTAGCATACACATAACACATTATAGATTTCTATAATTCAATGTTAGGCTGCATAGATTAGATCAGCCGGAACCGGGAACACTTCCCATAATTCCTGATGTACTTTGTACATCATAAGAAGGATGGCGTCTACGCTAATATTAGTCTCTCTGTTTATCCCGAGGTTTACCGCAGACCGCCGGATCCAGGGCATATCCAGATCTGATGAAGGACCATCACATGGACACGTCGACACGCATTATCAGGGCTGTGAAGGTCCATGGACACCTCACCACTCATCTCCTCACCGGCCGGATGACCCAACCCAACCAGATGAACTGGATAATATCGTGAAAGTTCTGATCCCATCTGACTCCTGACATTATACTGCCTAACTCATAATCATACACTGTTCATTCGTTGGCCAAAGGAGGACTGGCCCCCCGACTGAGCCTGGGTTCTCCCAAGGCTTTTTTCTCCATTCTGTCACCTGATGGAGTTTTGGTTCCTTGCCACTGTTGCCTTCGCCTTTTGGCTTGCTTAGTTGGGGACATTTAATTTTCAATTGAACAATACTATTACAACATTGTTTTCCTGTTATCTCTGTAAAGCTGCTTTGAAACAATTTGTATTGTAAAAAGCGCTATATAAATAAAGGTGACTTGACTTGACTTGACTTGGATGAAACAATGTTTGGCATTATTGTGGACACTGCATGAGGGCATTTTACGTTTACAGTCTGACCTAACACTATTAATGATGAAAGGCCTGTGCTGTAAAATAACATTTAAGGCAGTGAGTTTATTTTAATTAGTGTCCCCAAAGGAAAAACTGAGACAGTCACTTTCCTTTCGTTCTATTAAACAAAAACAGAAGTCTTTTATCTCTGTTGTAAGTTAGTGGGGAAATTAAGCACTCACAGCCCCAATTGGTTAAAGGGATACTCCACCGTTTTTTCATATTAGACAATGTTATTCTCTTATCTAAGATGATTTGATACATACCTCTCTCGTCTCAGTGCGTGCACTTAATCGCTCTGTCGGGCGGAGAACTTTGAGAGCAGTTAGCTTAGCCCCATTCATTGTATATGGGCCAAACAGAGATGAAGTTAGAAGCGACCAAACAAATCCACGTTTTCTCTATTTAAATATAGTTACACGAGTAGTTACACGACCAAGTATGGTGACTCTAAATAAAATGTGGCGCTTTTTATAAGCGGGTAAAATGGATAACTATAATGTATGGCGGAATAGCACTTATTGGGAGCACTTTGACTCGGCGCTGTAATATCTTCACTCGTGAAAAGTCCTCTCCCCCCTCTTCCTCTCCCTGTCATTTCCGTCAATAGAACCAACGTGACTTTTACCTGTGCTACTAGCAAACTGCAAGAGATCATTTACAATGGCGGACTATGTAGATAATTATGACTTGTTTGTAGCAGACCCAGAGCCATATCTGTTTGAACCCGAGTACACAGAGGAGGAACTTATGGAAGCTTGTTTCCGCCACAGAATGAAAAATAAAAAAGGTAATTGTCGCAGATATAAAGTCGCAATTGCGTGTTATAAAGTCAGAATTGCGAGATATAAAGTCAGAATTGCGAGAGATAAAGTCAGAATTGCGAGAGATAAAGTCAGAATTGCGAGATATAAACTCGCAATTGCGAGTTGTAAAGTCCAATTATATGGGGGGAAAAGACGGACTTTTTTTCCTCTCAGAATAGTTTATCTCACAATTCTGACTTTATAACACGCAATTGCGACTTTATATCTCACAATTCTGACTTTATATCACGCAATTGTGACTTTATATCACGCAATTCTGACTTTATATCACACAATTCTGACTTTATAACACGCATTGCGACTTTATATCTCGCAATTGTGAGAAAAAAAGTTAGAATTGTGAGATAAAAAGTCACAATTACCTTTTTTATTTTTCATTCTGTGGCGGAAACAAGCTTCCATAAGTTCCTCCTCTGTGTACTCGGGTTCAAACAGATATGGCTCTGGGTCTGCTACAAACAAGTCATAATTATCTACATAGTACGCCATTGTAAATGATCTCTTGCAGTTTGCTAGTAGCACAGGTAGAAGTAAAAGTCACGTTGGTTCTATTGACGGAAATGACAGGGAGAGGGAGAGGGGGGAGAGGACTTTTCACGAGTGAAGATATTACAGCGCCGAGTCGAAGTGCTCCCAATAAGTGCTATTCCGCCATACATTATAGTTATCCATTTTACCCGCTTATAAAAAGCGCCACATTTTATTTAGAGTCACCATACTTGGTCGTGTAACTACTCGTGTAACTATATTTAAATAGAGAAAACGTGGATTTGTTTGGTCGCTTCTAACTTCATCTCTGTTTGGCCCATATACAATGAATGGGGCTAAGCTAACTGCTCTCAAAGTTCTCCGCCCGACAGAGCGATTAAGTGCACGCACTGAGACGAGAGAGGTATGTATCAAATCATCTTAGATAAGAGAATAACATTGTCTAATATGAAAAAACGGTGGAGTATCCCTTTAACAACTAAAACAGCTGCCCAGCAGGTTTAATGACGAGGGGAGGGGCTGCTTCAGAGCAGCCAGGAGATTCAGCAGAACAGCAGTTTCTCTAACATTCTTTTTGTTTTTTTCTACATTCTTTTCCCCAATGTCCATGTTTACCACAATAATAACAACTGCTGCCCTCTCTCTTAGGACATTTGTGTTGCTGTTGTTTCTCTGGGTTGACCTTAAAGGAAGCTGCTGCAATTTTCACTCTGGCCTTGACATCAGAGTCTCTTTTCCAAATATCTAACCTGTCTAGGTTATTTTGCAGAGTTCTAGTGGACCATGTGACGTCTAAGAAAGGCAATGCATTTTTATGCTCTGACAAAAGACCATGAAACCATGTACGAGCTAAAGGGCCATTATCATTTAACACCTTCTCTGATGTGTCTGATATTCCACTGTAAGCTGCAGCTGTCTGACAGAATCTTTCTGTGAATTCACTAACAGTTTCATCCTTCTTCTGTACACAATTAGTAATCTTTGATCAGTCCACTTTAGGTCCAACAATGCTTTTTAACACTCTCAGAACTCCCTCTCTCAAGTCATCTTTTCTGGCATTTTGAAACTCAGAATTGTTTACGGCATTTTCAAAATCATTGAATTCTGACTCAGTCAAGATCTGTGATATTAGCTGAGTGATTTCAGCTAGAGACATATCGTAGAGCCGTAGCTTTCTGGATAATTCTCTCCTAAACTCAGAAAAATTTCTTTGCACTGATGGCAAATTTTCAGCGATTCTCTCAATTTCTTTAGGACCTAAAGATAATTTGACTGTTTGTGACTGGAGTATGGGGGTTACAGATTGAACAGAGTCAATCCCTTTTGCCCTAGTCTGAGCCTTTTGTCTTGCTCCACACACTTCAAATGCATTTACATCTTTATCTATCAAACTAGAATTTCTAGTGGTTTCTAGTCTACAGAAAGACTGTAAATCAGGATAGCTTTCATCTGACTGTTGGTCTTCAGAGTCACATTTGGTTGATGCCTGGTTATGGCTCACATTTGTCTTGAAACAAGACATTTGAGTCTGTAAATGTTTGTTCTGTTCATTTAACTTATCAATACACCTAGCTTGTTCTTGTGCAATGGATAAGCTATATTCTCTATGTCAACATATTATTCCTTTCATGTTTTTCTTTCTGATACATGCACCTAACACCTTCTTGCATTCTTCAATAGACCAATAGACTTTGTCTGGATCAATATCAAATTTCTGTGTTAGTTCTTGTCTAACCTTTTCAGTGACTATTAGGTTCATTTGTTCTCCTAACAGTGTTTTGAATTCGCTATCTGACCACAAAGGAGTGGCAAGACCACCTTTTTCAGTTGTGGAGATTAGTCTAGCATTCCTTCTAACCATTTTGTGATGTTCTTTGTTATCACACAATCAAACACTAAAACGTCTCTGATCAAAAGAGGGTATACTTGTTAACTAGGGGTGTAACGAGACGCTTATCTCACGAGACGAGACAGACACGAGATTGGGTTCACGAGAACGAGACGAGACGAGATTTTTGCACAATTTTACAGAAATCCTCAATGACAAAATTCATGACTGGAAAAGTATGCAGGTGCATTTTGCAATGTTTAACTAATAATCTTATTAAGTAGACCTGAAATGACATGCATTAGGAGTATGAATTATCAAATGCATTGAAAGAAAACAATATACAACAATATAACCTTTTAATAATAAAAGGTTTTTATTGACTGGCTTTTCTCCTGTATGATTTCACATTAGTCTCTTCAGACCTTAGCCTACTGTACATTTAAGAGCTTTCAGAACTTCTGATTGAGGCTGTGTGTGACCTCCTAACTGAACTCTAGAAGTCTTAAGTGCAAACAATAAGTGCAAGTGCAACCATAATCAAAGTTAGCGCACAGACTCTTTATAATTGTTTTGAAATTGCTGTTTTATTTTGCACCGGCAGTTACAGGGTTAATGCGGTGAGTTCGGGAAAGGCCGGTAGAGAAACGAGCCTGGTGTGTTTGTCTCCACAGTTGTTCTTGCGTTCCGATTATAAGTTCAGAAACAGAGCCTCCCTTGTCTGTTGTCTTTAAGACATTACAGTACTCTCTCAATATTCGAAGTGCAAACTGAGACGATAGCCGCAAAACAGTCCAGTGATGGGTATTGGGAGACGGACGATTGTATGTTCGCGGCCTAATTTGTGCGCAATGCACATCAGCGAGCTTGTGTTTTACAGACGTTTAGTCTATGTTGCGCAACGAATCCTCCGCCATCCTCACGCGATCAGTGAACTGTGATTCGTGCTGCACTAATTGCAACTGCAACTCGTGCTGGATGAGCAGAGCAGACTTTTACATTAGTTTATAATGGTTTTTAATTATTTTTATAAAAAACAGCAAAACGAGTTTAGGCGAATGTGAGTGTAGCGGTGGAATATTCTATGGTAATAGAAATGGCGCGAGATCAACCAATGGCACGAGATCTCGTTACACCCCTATTGTTAACACAGATCAATTCTTGCTAACTTTCCAAATTACCAACATTTCACACTTAACTTTGGCTAAGTCTTCCCTGTTTGCGCAGAGGGTATTTAAATCAGTAGCATAAGATGCTAAATCTCCCTGTCTGAAACAGAGGGTATTCTTTCTTCCCTGTCTGCCTGAAACAGAGGGTAAAATCAAATATTAACACGTAAGGCTAATCTTCCCTGCCTGAAACAGAGGATAAAATTTCATCTCTAACAGAAAAACTTTAGAGGATATCTTCGTTAACCAAACACTACAGCTATCTGATAACTCTTTCTCTGGCGGCGCAGAGGCACACAATTTGTACTGGTCTTTCAGCGGTTCTTTGAATAGAGTGAAACTCCTTGAATCTTTGTTTGTATGAAAAAGATTCCGTCTGGAACTTCAGTCAGAAAGGTGATTTCTTGTTGAGATTCAGTTCTGGAACTCAGTTCACTTTCTTGAGATCTTTGTTGCTTAAAGTTTCAAGATTCAGTCTGGAATTCAGTTAGAAGTTCATTCTTTGTTGAGATTCTTTGTTGAGCTTGAAGTTTCAAGATTCAGTTCTGGATTCAGTTGAGCATTCTCTATCCAGGTCGCGGCAGCATCTGTTGGATAATAATTTTCTTCTGAACACCGCTGATGAAATCAAAAAAGATTGTGAAGGCGACTGTATCAGAGTGCCACATCCCTCAAAATTGACAGGTTGGGTGGATGACATGAAGCTATGGCCAGGAGTTAGCCATATTGACATTATTAATTATTTTATTTTTTCGGAGGGTGTAGATCATGAGGAGATGCGCAATTACAAAAGCACAGAGGCCTTCAATTATTTCTTTAGTAATAAAGTCGGGCACATTTCTTTACTGAAGCACGGAGACTATGTATTTTTGAAAGCAGAGGTAGACAGAAGTCAAAGTGCTAACCAGCCTAAGCTTATTGCTTGGGTTATGCTGCAGCAGTCGGGGGTGATAGAGACTGTCGGATGTTCATGTATTGCTGGATTAGGGAGATTGTGCAGTCATGCATCAGCTATACTTTGGAAGGTATGAAGAAAAGAAAAACAATTAATTTTGTTTTTATCTGTGATTTAATAAAAAATAACGTGATCAGATCACATTTGATGAATGTTTTTTTTTCAATTTAGTTTAGTGATGTGGGGAAGACACAATCTGAAACACATGGCAAAAGCATATAGATCAGATTCTGGTAACGTTTAGGTGAATGTGCTCATGACAGGTTGAGAATGCAGTTACTACCGGGAAGACAGGGCTTGCATGTACAGATGAGCAGCGCAGGTGGAATGCAGGGACAGTCAGGAACCTTGAGCCAAAACGACTCCGGGACATAAATTTCAGCCACCACAGGGCAGGAGATGAATTTAGAATTAGTGTGTCAGGTGCTCAGCCATTACCAAACACCCCACAATATATGTCACAAGCAGAATTTATAAATAATGTAGACAAAGACCCAACAAAGCCGCTTTTCTTGTTAAAAAACAGTCTATTGGGCAAGTGTTACAGTGTAAAACCAGTAGAGCAACCTTGTAGCCTTGCAAATACTACAGTAGATGCAAGATTTAAAGACCCCATCAAACCCATGCTGGTTCTGATCTCACATGTGAGACATGTAAAAGTTGCTATGAGTTGTATGTTCAAGTGAGCTGTGCACAGGCTTCTACTTTAGAATCTGAAAAAAGGGAGCAGAGTTCTTCCGATTTGTGGCACAATGCAAGAAAATTGAGAATAACTGCAAGTTCAGCTAAAAAGGTTCCTTCTTGAGCATTCACCAATCCTGATAAGTTTATGGCAGAGCACCTGTACCCCTCCTTTCGTTGCAATTATACCTCAAAATATAGTAATGAGAATGAGGCGATTGCTGGTAATGCACTTCAAGAGCAAGGCATGAGTATTACACACAGGGGCATCGTTGTTAGTGTCACAGAGCCATGGTTGTCAGCCAGCCCAGATGGGGTAATTGACTCATCTGTCATACTTGAAATAAAATTGACCATAACTGCAATGACATCAAGCTAGTAGATGGAGTACCACAACTTCAGAAAACAGGTAGCCGAGGATATTACATGCAGGTACAATTAGGCATGTTTTGTGCCGGTCTGAAGATGGCCAAATTGTTTATGTGGAGCCCAAATGACACAGTTATGTTCACTGTACCATTTGATGAGCCCTATGTTCTGGAGAGGGTAGGACATCTGAAGAGATTTTATTTCTAAACAATGTTGCCCCAGCTTGTGGATGAATTTGTTGGTCAGCGACTGAAACTGCAGAACAGATACATGAGCATAATGAATTCATAGAAAATATCCCTTAGAAACATTTTGTTAAAATCACAAAACAACTGTTAGGTGCTGCTGCTGTTAACAGTATGAAAACTATTTTTTTTACCCAAACAATTGTATACATTTAAAAATGCTAAGCATAAGTATTGTTGTACATAAGTGAATATTTATGAATACATAATGTTGGTCATGTAAAATTGCAAATCTGCAAATCTGATCAAAGATTTGCAAATCTGTGCAAATCTGATCAAATCTATTGTACACAAATTTCATACTATTATTTTATTTAATGCCATATCAGCATTCAAAGCTATTTTCATGACAAAAAATCAATTACAAAAATAAAAATATCATATATATATATATATATATATAGATAGATAGATAGATAGATAGATAGATAGATAGATATAGATATAGATATAGATAGATAGATATAGAAAATATCTATAGAATATATATATATAAAAAAAAACAGTAATTCATATTATACAAGATTTTTTTAATTAACATGACTATCCAAAACCATTTCAGGCCAAATTTCATACAAAGAGTAAATATAAACAGTCAAAAATTAAAAAAGACAGAGAGTGTCAATATGAAATATACAGGAGCAATTTATGTAGATGTGTAAATCTCGGCGTTCGTGGTTCGACTACTCGAGACTGTTTTCCAAAGATGGCTCCTGTCTGTTTTCACGAAGTGGACTATCTTTATAAAATATCTTCTTATTAAACTGTCTGTACACTTACAATGTTCTCAATGCTTCGGTTTGTATGTAGGGACCCTGATTATGCTACCGTGTTAGTGTTGGGCTATTTTGAGCCTTGTTAGTGGTATTAACTAGCGATTTTTATTTGTCATTACTCTATGCCCTATATACTTGCGTTATACTAGCGTTATAGGCTAAACTGTTTTTAGAGAAAAAACTATTTACATTCGATAATCATGAAAACAAATCTCAGATAATGGTTGACTAGGTAACAATGTGTAATTAGACCAAATTTAATTTTGCACCGGAGTTCTCCTTTAAGTTAGCGAGGGCCGCACAGATTCTGAGGATTTTTTCAATTTTGGGGGTCATGTTTATTGGTATTACTTGAGACAAGATCTTGTATACTTTAAAGGTGCACTGTGTAAAAAATTTGAGTATCTATTAACAGAAATGCAATATGACATCCATAACTATGTGTTCAGTGGTGTATAAAGAACTTACTTAATAAACCGTCATGTTTTTATTACCTTAGAATGAGACATTTATATCTACATAGGCGCGGGCATCCCCTACTATGAAGGTCGCCATATTGTGACGTCATGTTTCTACCGTAGCCGTCAGCGAACAATAGACATGTGCCGGTATTCGGTAATGCGATAAATCGCGGTAATGAATATGCACGATATTGTTATCGTGGGCACTTCAAAATACCGTGAAAAATAATAGATCCGAATTTAGATTTTTAGAATGCGCATTAGCTTATTTTCCATCAACCGTTAAAAAAACCCCACTGCATATATGCTGCGCAAAACACGTGCGCACTCTGATGTAAACAATCCCCACATAAGCACATGCAGCGCAGTGCGTGCTCTAGTGTAATGTAAACAATCGCCGCATGGAGAAGAAGCATATGGCGGAAAGAGGAACGCTGCCGACGATTTATCTCCTTTCTAAAAGCAGAACTGCCAACTATGAAGGTAAAAGAGTAGCTAAACTCGAGAACACGTAGATGTGAATTTGATAACTTCATAGCATTCAGCTTGAGACTCACACAATCAACACTTTTCACATGCTCTCACGCCACACATCCATTTTCTCACACAGAGAAAAATCGCGGAGCAAAGAGGACACTGACACCGACTTTTTATATGAAAAAAATTGTCAGCTCTCAGGTTCTGTCCATTTTATTACGAAATGCAGACAATAAATACCGTTTTGGCGCTTGTAAATGTGACGTGACAGATCTCTGTAGCACCTTAGTTCAAGTGAACCGATCATCTGTTACTTTTTATTTAAAGATATAGTACAACTTCCCGAAAGGTATTATGCCTCATTCATAATAGATCAATCACTGTTTTTCAATCACGGAAAGAGGTCAATAAAACTGCAGGAGAACAATCGTCACATTTACCTCAGGAAAGCCATTTAATTACCAGGACATTAGTTGACTAGAAAAAAATAGAGAGGAGAATTTTTTGCTAAATATGTGCATATTACATATTTATTATATTTTTTACTTATGTCATTAGGCTACATAATTGTTATTATAATGAAAACTACATTATATTTAATTTAATTTTAACCTTTAATAATACCAGTTGATAGGCTTTCTGTATGTTTACAGAATTATGTGAGATATATTTTTTCTTGAGAAAATATAAATGTAGAAAATTTACATGTAGGCTATCTACTGTAGCCTACCTAATATTTATCCAAATGAGTTAAGATTGAATCAAGATTAAAATCAAATCAAGAATTGAACTGAAATCGTAAAAATTGTATTAAGCAATAATACAAACAGTAGCTTACCAGTCACTGTACCATGTAAACATTGTAACATGTTGTCACTAAACTTATCACTCACCAAATGTTTTGACAATCACAATTACACCTATTGTGATGCAAGTTGTTTTTTTTAGAAGTTGTGGCCATTTGAAGGTAGGCACTCAGAAAAACTAAAAGCGGAGAAAACTGCCTCTAAAGATCTGCAGTTCTCACCTCTCTCTGGCGCTGGGAGTGACAATAGCGCTCATTTACATCTCATTTAAATAAGCCATACCCCTGTAAAGCTCCCCCAATGTGCTTTACAGCTTTTTTTTCTTTCCTGCTAGCTAATAACAATAGTAGGTATGGGAAGGTCTAAACAGACTAAACATGAGATAGCGTGTACGTGTTCTTAGAATGAACACAAAACAAAAAACTTTAATGTTTATGGAAACTCACCCCCAGGACCGGCAAATGCACTTCTGCCGCTCTAGGCGAAAAACAATTGTGCTGCCCCTCTATTTGCAACGTATACCAGCAACAACACACAAAGACCAATATGCCATACATATAACGCAAAACCAGCAACAACACACGAAGACCAATAACGTTATGCCATACATAACGCAAAACCAGCAACAACACACAAAGCCCAATATGCCATACATATAACGCAAAACCAGCAACAACACACAAAGACCGCCATGATATAACACCAAACCAGCAACAACACACAAAGACCAATATGCCATGATATAACACAAAACCAGCAACAACACACAAAGACCAATATGCCATGATATAACACAAAACCAGCAACAACACACAAAGACCAATATGCCAAAGGCCTACATATAACGCAAATAGTGCGCAACGCGCGTGTGCCCAAAATGTCAACAATATTAAAGTTTATGCAGGAGGCAAATGCCTGCTGGCATTTTTCTTTAAGCAGTCATGACAGGGATTTTCCAAATAATCACATTTCACCTCCTCAAATTACTGTTGCAAATCTCTTTACATGTGCGTATACACACACAACAGAAATGTCCGCAAGCACATTATATCATCAGCAGGTTCAGCATCCTAAATAACGACTAAAGAGCAAATGAAGCTTAACTTACGTTTCAGAAACGCGCACGGCAGGCCTTCATGTTCCCTGTTCACAAAACGTTCCCCATTCAAAGCAATCGGATGTCTCATATGAAACAGCCAGCTACCGTTGTCAGCGAGCCGAGCCGCCGTATTCAAGCACCGAGGGCGCGCGCGCGGATTTCAGTTTCCCGAGCCCACAAAGTGCGGCGAGAACATTTTCAGTGTACCGGTAACTGCCACGGTTCAGCTCATCTACGACAACCTTTGCGGCGTCCATCTTCATTGAATTGAATTGAGCCGACCAGAGCACAGCATAATAAGTAGCCATGCGGTTCACTTGGAGGGCGGGGACAAAAGCGCCATATTCAGTATGGACATACACACAGACAATAACACACCACGCCCCTACTGCGTGCTAGAATCTACGAAAACAAGCCGATTTCAACCTCAAAATATAAGGTTTTAAATATACCAATACTGCTATCTCAAACATGGAGAGGCTTCTTCGTGATTTCAACTAACAGATTCTGCAAAAAAGCGGAAATCACAAATTTTGGAAAAAAACGCTTGTTTCTCAGCAAGTTGTGCTGCCGACTTGCATCCCTGGTTTCTGTAACGGGTCACATATGTAGTTGGGTTGTTTCATGTAACTTAATTCTTCTCCCTCGCTGTGTTATGGCTTTGCTATGTGGGGATAAATGTGCTGGTTACGTTCGTGAGACAGCTGATTAGTAGGCTACTCTTGTCATTGACCGTAAAACAGTTACAGGAATCACCAACCCGTCGATCTTGGAAGCATTTTAAGTCGATCGAGTTTCCAAAATCTGAGAAAAAAGCCTTTTGTGTGTAGTAAATTGTGTCATGGGGATGTGGAGGTGCGCGCGCTGTTACAATCATGTCATTTTTGCGGCGCACACCTTTGGGCTCATGCGGACGCGTACAGTATTTACAAGGCTCTTTAACCAGCTCAGCCACAGTAACAGCTCATATTAAGCCAGCTAAACTTTTACTACCCTGTTAGAAAAAAAATATATAGTTAAAAATATATAGTTTCATGTGGTTCTTCTCCCTCGCTGTATTATGGGTTTGCTATGTGGGGAGAAATGTGCTGGTTACGTCCGTGAGACAATCAGCTGATTACTATTATTATATTATATATTAACAGTGTTGTGCAAGTTACTTCCAAACTGGAATACATTATATATTACATGTTACTGTTATTTAAAAGTAATTCATTACCTTACAATATTACTGTCTCAGAATTGTAATGCGTTACATTACTCCTGTATTACTTTTGAGTTACTTTCATCAAAATAACTATACAGAAGTAGAACTTAACATTCTAAAATGACTAGGCTAACTATATGCGATATGAAACCGAAATCGCGACACTCAGATCCACGTACCTGCAGAATCGCGACACACCCCCTTCCAACTCCAAGAGTTATCCATACCGTCCAGATCCAATGCTACCACATCTTTAAATTACTATTAGTATTATTTGAAGTTAACTTAACATTATAAAATACGTAGATCTACGTCTTAAAAAAAATTTGAGGATAAATTATTTAAAATTTGGGAATTCCAGCGTAATGGACATGACATTTGCTGTCAAAACTTGAAAAATAAATTCTCAGAAAATGCATTAATACCAAAATATTGAAACGTCTGTTTATCCATAGGCACCTCCCTGAAAGGAGTCCAGACATTAGAAAAATATCAGTCTACACATGCATTTTATATTTAATATTAGGAAATAGACAGTCAAGCGTGACAAAAAAAAAAAACTTTAATTTTAGGAGGCAACGATTTTTGTTGTAATTTTGTGAATTACACTGCGCAAATCGGATGAAGAAGGGTTGGCTCTCCAGTCTCCACAGAACATAAAATATTAATTTTATTTTATTTTTCGTGTTCGCATTTATGAGGAAAAACAATGTTACAGACGTGACAGTTCTCCGTTACGGACGCGAGCGCTCTGAAGCGGCACTAAAAGACTGCTTTAAAACTTCCACAAAGACCTTACACAGAAGACACAAAGCCTTTCTTTAAAGTGAATTTCGTTTTGTATTAATTGTATCTTAATTTTAATCAATGATTGATCAACCAATTGCCTGTCTGGATTTTATAAATAAGAAGTAGGCTAAATATAGACAATTATAAATAATCACGACACGGAGGACAATTCACTCATAGCCTCAGCGTATAAGGTAGCCTATTCACGGACCTGAAAAATATATCTATATTGAAATGTCTACGTGTAAAACAGAACAATTCAAAACGAAAGAAAACAGACTGCTCTCTGCTCATGAAATGAAATGTGCATTTCTCTCTGGTGCACTAGCCTACTGCGAAGATCGCGAGTCACCATCGTCAACTTCATCTTGACTTTATTAATAAACAATTAAAATGTCTCCTTGCTATATTTGACATATTCATAATCATTGCTTTTGCCGGTTCTTTGTGACAACTTTTAGGTGCTTTATCGGCAGCGCCACCGACCTTGAATGCGTCACCACCGCATCAAAAACATGACTGCGTGATGAAAACATGAAAAATAGCACATAAACATAGCCTAACTGTTTAGAAAGAAAACACAGAACGAATAGCCGCTTCTAACATTCGTGGTATTCATATACGCACTTTCATGAGGCTCCTTCTCCACTGGCCAGCACGAGCACAGAGGCCGAAATCATACCTCACGGCACTCCTGTAAAAAATAAATCGCTACAAATATATCAGACGCTGCCATATAGTTTTTATTAACAGGCTTGGACACCACACGCGGCTATTGACTGACCACGAACAGGTAATTTAGCCTACTTGCATTTTTCATTTGTTAATGTCTCGCGGTCTTGCTGTGTAGCTATTTTTTTTTTTTTACAATTAAATCTAAAAGTCTGTTATAACTTGTAACGCAAGCCTTACTGAACATGTACCGAGTAAAATATTACTGAAAATTGATTAGTAATGCCTTACACTACTGCGTTACAGCAAAAAGTAATATGTTACTGTAATGCATTACTTTTGTAACGCATTACTCCCAACACTGTATATTAAGACCCTTGATCCTCACCTGACTATGGCTTGAGCGGGGTGAGCGGTGAGCTGAGCCCTTAGTGCAAACTCGCAACCGGACCGCTAGATGTCGCCAAAAGATACACACTGCACCTTTAAGTCGTCTGATTGCTCTCTCAACATGAATCCGAACATTTGCAATCCTGCGAGATTCTGTGACTTGTTCCTCAGTTAGCTGGGCACCCCCTCTAGTGAAAGCAGGCAGAACCAATTTGACCCTTTTTTCAAACAGCAAATCACGAACCAAGAACCCACAATCTGCCATGACTTAGTCTCCAGGCTTTAAATAGTCCAAGATACCTGAGTTCATAGTGATATATTTGTCACTGGCACGTCCTCCATATCCAGTTGAGATAAACATGATTAAAGGTGGGGTATGTGATTTTCTTTTTTGACCATTTTTTCAAAATCACTTGAAATCCTATTCCTAACCCACTTACAGCCACTGAGTTAGAAGCACTGAAATGAAAATTAAAACATTTAATCATCTGTGGAACGGGCAGGACTCGAAAAACTCCAGCCAATCATTTTCAAGACCATCTAGAATCATTGGACAGTCAGTGCATCAATCAAACGGTCGTACCACACCCCCCTCCCCCATGCCCCTCTTCGAATGGGTGGAGTGGGTGGAGTCAGGGAAAGAAGGTAGGAACTTTTGAGTTGTGTATTTTCAAAATCTGCCGGCTGTTTTGCAAATCACATACCCCACCTTTAAGCCACATGGGGCAACAGCATCAAGGTATTTGATTGTGTTGTGCTCCGGCACAAAATTAAATTTGGTCTAATTACACATTGTTACCTAGTCAACCATTATCTGAGATTTGTTTTCATGATAATCGAATGTTCTACCGTGTTTTAGTGATCACTCTTTTATTGTTTTAGTGATCACTCTGTTATTTTCTGTGTTTGGAAGATTAAACTGACTCACTTCCCTCCGAAATATATTAAAATACGTCATAGAAAAACAAACAATGTTGATTGCTACGGTGACGAATTGCTGCCACATACATATTTTTTCCCTCAATTATGTCGTAATAACGAGACCTTATGTCGTTAAAACGACATCTTTTTCTCGTAATAACAAGATGTTATGTCGTTAAAACGACATATTTTCTTGGCCTTATAAGGACATGCACAATATGCACAATATGCCTTTTTCCACATAAAATGTAGCCTATAGCCTATCAAAAAGTAGTCAAAACACATCTAACAAGAACATTGAGTTGTTTAATTTTTACAACATTGTTTCTTATTTTGTTTAACGAAATGTCAATATTCGTCTTTACAGAAGATACAATAGGCTACAACACAATACAAAAATCTTCAAAATACAGCCTACAATCTTCACATGTACGAATTGTCACCTTATAAACAGTCCGTTGTGTGGTGGAAGAAGCAATGCTATATAGAAATATAAATAGCCTATCTTAATTTAAACTTTATTTTATTATTTTATTAGTTCATTAACTAATTATGCTAACTCAAGTAATTTAATGTAAGAGCTGGATATAATTACTGATTAAATAATGTCAAATATTAAATCAATAGATTAGAGTTGCCATAAACTAAAGATTTTTCTTGACTGTTAGTCATTAATTTAAGCAATTATGACTAATCGCATGTTTATATTCAATGTACATATATGGCTATATATTCCGCGCTCAAGCGCATGCTTGCCGCAAAGCACCGGCAAAAGTCGGTTAATGATAATAAATGTGTTTGAAAAAAATTAAGAAGCATTTTAATTGTTTATTAATAAACTAGTCTTTTCTAAATCAGCATAGGCTGCCTGCAAACATATCTCCATATACATCGCTGCATGTAATGTTGCCTAGATGCGCCTTTCATACGGACATGATTACATAATGTTATCATGTCCGTATGGTAGGCTATGTATTTGCTTTCGATTGGGTTTTTTTTCGTTGGTGGACATTTTTTATAAGCTTTGTATAGAAGGATTTATTTCTCATGTCTGTGAGGCTTGTCTATACACTGTTTTTCAGTTCATTTTTGAGACGCGCTTTCATGGTCTCAAAAGCGCGTCTCAAAAATGAACTGAGAAACAGTGTATAGACAAGCCTCACAGACATAAGAAATAAACCCTGTTCGTTTTCTTTTATTTTACAAAAGCACAACGTTTTCTTGTTGTTGTGAATTTACATAAATAAAAGTAGTTGAGACTGATGTATTATTCTTTTCTGTATGACCAAAAATGATGGAGAAATTTCAGTTGTTTCCACTGTTGATAGGAAAATGCGAGTGATGGCACCGGCACCGTCATGCAGTGTGCGCACCACACTCACAAACACATATGCACTTAACAATAGCGAACATTTATCTAGGTTAACGTTAGAGCGAGTAAATTAACAAATCAATAGGTTAACAAATCAAATTCTGTTGCATTTTCTTGCGCCAGTTTGAAAAGGGCGGCTGAAACACTTAGCCTATACAGATAAAGGCCTAACGCTGGTGTTTTTCTTTAAATAAATTTGTTTAGGCTTTAAAATAAATATTGTTTGTGGGCTAATTTATGCCACAATAATTTATTTTATTGGCAACTTATATTTTTCATTTTTGGTTTGCATTGAATAGGCCTACCATTTAAATTTGTATTTGATGTGTAGGCCTACTGCAATGCCATCCTCCCATAGAAAGACACGTTAAGAGCAAACTTTATTTTCTTTATTATAAAGGGTTTATATAATATGAAGAAAACGCCTAACGTGTAATTAAATGCGCTGCGTTCATATTCTGGGCTCATCTGCTTTTCTGTCGGATAGTATGGTTTATTAAAGGTGCTCTATGTAAATTTTAGCGGCCTCTAGTGGTGATGTTTCAGATTGCAACCAATTTTTACAAGAGCGCTCGTTCTCGAACTCATAGACAATACCGTCTATTACGCAAATATCTCGGTGAATACTAGGCGGATTCGGCGAGCACCGAGCTCGTTGGGACCATGTAGTTTAGCTGAAAAGAACCATATAAGTTGCATAGTTTTTGGTGGTGTTTTTCCGGAGATATTAGCAGAAAACCATTGGGGACTGCAAAATTGCGGACGCTGGTGACGTCACGATCTCAGAATAAAATCGCTTGTATCTCCAGAACGCAAAGACCCGGAGAGCTCAAATTCGGGGGAGGAGGTCCCAGGGGGACCCTTGCCCGAACGCTAGAGTGGCGGGCCTCGGGGATGCCCCCTACCGGATCGCCGTTCACTGGGACCCCCGATTTCGAACGGCTATAACTCGGGGAGCCGGGCGAGTTGGACCTCGGGGTGGGCTCGTTCGAAAGGCCCCGTCCAGCACTACGAACGATTAGAGTCTTGGGAATATTGATCAAAGATTGACCGAGATATAAGCCGAAAAACGTGCGCCTTTAACCGGACGTAACTCCCTGACCGTCTACAATAGACTGTATATAAGGAGAGAGGCTCGGGAGCGCGCATGCACGTCACATCCGTTGGATTTCGCGGTAAATCTGACCCGGAGACTTCACATAGAAATAGGAATACTGGCCTTCAGGGGTAATAGCAAAACTCAATAAGTGGATCATTGTAATGTGTGATTACAACCTCTTCACACACAGGCAATGAAAAAAGGATTCATTTTAGTAGAAAAGTTCCATATAGCACCTTTAAATAAGAGATCTAGCGCTAAAATGTTTTGTTTTTTAACTCAAGCTGAGCGCTCGTGTCCGCTGCTATCAGTGTCATGGATACAGTGTTCTCTTGTGGCGGTGCGTACACAGTCTTCACTCGGACGCGCTCTTCAATCAATCGCCGTTTCGGACACTATTCATTCTGGTGAAATCACAAAATAAAATGCACACAAACGTGTGTCCTATATAAACTACCGTTCAAAAGTTTGGTATCGGTAAGAGTTTTAATGTGTTTAAAAGAAGTCTCTTCTGCTCACCAAGGCTGTGTTTATTTGATTAAAAATACAGAAAAAAAAACAGTAATATTGTGAAATATTATTCTAATGTAAATCAGCTGTTTTCTATGTGAATATATAGTAAAGTGTAATTTATTCCTGTGATCAAAGCTGAATTTTCAGCATCATTACTCCAGTCTTCAGTGTCACATGATCCTTCAGAAATCACTATAATATGATGATCAAGAAACATTTATGATTATTATCACAGTTGAAAACAGTTTTGCTGCTTCATATTTTTGTGCAAACCGTGATTCATTTTTTCAGGATTATTTGAAAGTTCAAGAGAAAAGCATTCAATTAAAAAAATAAATATTTTGCATTATTATAAATGTCTTTACTGTCACTTTTGATCAATTTAATGAGTCCTTTCTGAAGAAAAGTATTAATTTCTTTAAAAAAAATAAAAAATCGTATTGACCCCAAACTTTTGAACGGTAGTGTACGTGTGTGCTTGATATAGACTGTAACCACTGATGAACATATTTGGTTCTCTTTCATAGGTTCTCTCAACGCTGCGGAAAGCGCAGTGGGATATTCTCTGAATGTGCCGATTGTCTGAAGCCTTATAGAATCACGCCAATTCATTGGCTGATGGCGTCCGCGCAATATGGCTCCGCCCCGACGCTCTTACGTCGCATCATACGTATTCGCGCGCGCGCCATCTGCTCCTCAGATTTCTCTGCCTTCAGAACGAAGCGGTCACGTTTGCCCTTCGCTCGTGATTTTTCTGAGCTACAATTACATTTGGATTATTCTCCGGCGCTTCTGCGACTGTTCAAGCGGAACTCTGTTTCTCCTTACGGTGAAGCTGCCATGGATTACAGACGCTGTACTCCGCCATGTGCTCGTTACATCGCTAACGACGACCCACACAGTAAGTGCGTTAAATGTTTGGGT
Source organism: Chrosomus eos (assembly GCA_036326025.1). Classification (NCBI taxonomy): domain Eukaryota; kingdom Metazoa; phylum Chordata; class Actinopteri; order Cypriniformes; family Leuciscidae; genus Chrosomus; species Chrosomus eos. Next base: position 20,153,072 of record CM070824.1, on the reverse strand, counting down.
TTTTCACATGCGCGTGAGGCAGTTATAGGATCGTCTAAATGCAAATTCTGTGAAAATTTGTTGCTCAAAACCCTCAAATTGCGGCTCGCGGTCTTTGAGAGGGAATCATTCGTCTCCCCCTGTCGCGCTCCCGAGGCCTCTCGAGGATCCGCGACCTGGGGTTCGGATGTAGAGCTTGAGGATGCGGAGTTCGAGCAGACGAGCCCCGCTCTTTCTCTCCCTCCCTCCCCTCGGCACGCGCGAGACATGCCAGTCGAATTTTCACACGATTATTTGCGCCCCAGCCCGGGAGCACGCGACGCGGTTTCTTTCGGGCTGGAGGATATACTTTTTACCGAGGCTTCCGACTCCGAGGATTTCGGGCCTACTCTCGCCGACGAGGTTATTCCGCCGAGCGGCCAGGAAGCGCGGCCTACTGCGGCCTACGCGGAGCTCGTTGACGTGCTTTCGCGCGCTACGGAGAAGCTCACTATTGATTGGCCCGACGAGCCACGTGAGTCTCAGTCGTCGAAACTCGACGAAAGGCTTCTCAGTGGCCCTAATTCTAGGCCTCAACGGAGGAAGCTGCCATTTTTCAGTGATCTGCATCATGAGATCTCCAGATCCTGGAAGCAGCCTTTCTCTTCGCGCCTCACTAATGCGGCTGCTGCTGATTTCACCAACCTGGTAGGTTCTGTGGAACAGGGCTATTCCGCCATTCCGGCGATTGAGGAAACTTTAGCCGACCATCTTGCTCCGTCGTCTGCGCCGTCCTGGAAGTCGCGCCCCCTTCTCCCTTCTAAAGCATGTAGGACTACTTCCTCTCTGATTGGGAAATCCTACATGGCGGCTGGGCAGGCAGGCATGACCCTGCACACTATGGCCATTCTTCAGGCCTACCAGGCGGACGTCCTGAAGGAAATGGACGAGGGTGACGGTGTGACCCCTGAAGCGGTCAAGGAGCTTCGTAAGGCTACGGATTTAGCCTTAAGAGCCACCAAGCATACCGCACGTGCTATAGGTCGCTCTATGGCTGGTTCTGTTGCGGTGGAGCGCCACTTGTGGCTTAATCTCACGGAGATCCGTGATAAAGAGAAGGTTTTCCTCTTGGACGCCCCCATTTCTCAAACAGGGTTGTTTGGTGAGGCGGTCAACACAGTGGTTGAGAAATTCCGCTCCTCCAAATCCCAATCGGCCGCGTTCAGACAGTTCATGCCCAGGAGGGCTAGGGAACCTTCTGCTCCCCCCCCGGTGCGACCCAGAGAACGTCCCTCTCATAGACCGGAGTTCTCTTCCAGAAGAAGCGAACCAGGGCATCCCCCACCTGCCACGGTTTGGGGAGCCCGCGGTCGCCCGTTTCCCCGTCAACGGCCTCACAAGCGCCTCCAGTTGAAGCGGTCCGACAAACCGACTGCTCCGGCGGCGCAGAGCCGTTCCTGACCCTCCGGTCAGAAAAAGGAGAGCTCCTCTGGTTCCTCAGGGTTGGGTCAGACCGCGCAAGCGTTTCTGCCCACCTCCCAGCTCTCCTTTCCTTGCCCTGTCACCTTCGCCACTCAGAGTGTCTCGAAGTGCAGGCCATATTTCACCTTCTCTACTCAGTCTGGTGCGGGAGGAAGGAGACGCTTTCGGCTTTCTCCCCTCACCCCCCACGCTCTCTATAACTACCGGCCGCATCCTCGGAGGCACTTTCCGTTTTCCTCCGAAGCAGGCGGACCTGGTCACCATGACGATGCCTCCCATCACGTGCCAGGACGCCGATGGCCCTCCTGCACAGTCAACCTCTTTACCCCAGGAGCGTCAACACGGCACCCTTACTCAGGTATGTCGTCTGCATTACAACATCCCTCCTCCTCTATCACATTTCCTTCCAGAGTGGGAACGCTTACCAGGGGTATCGTCCTGGGTTCTTCGCACAATTCGGTTCGGCTACACTCTTCAGTTTTGCCGCAATCCCCCCTGTTTCAACGGGGTGTTTCCTACTGTAGTAGACAGCGCCGCTCAGGCTTCTGTACTGCAGCAGGAAATCTCTTCCCTCCTTCTCAAAGGAGCAATAGAGGAGATTACTCCAGGGGAAACCGAGCGGGGCTTTTACAGCCGTTACTTCCTGGTCCCGAAGAAGGGCGGCGGTTTGCGTCCCATACTGGACCTCCGCCGGCTGAACTTCGCCCTTTACAAAGGGAAATTCAAGATGTTGACGCTGAAAGCTATCATATCTCAGATTCGGCCAGGGGATTGGTTCGTGACGATAGACCTAAAGGATGCTTATTTTCACATCCAGGTTGTACAGCGACACAGGCAATTCCTCAGGTTCGCCGTTGGAGAAAGGGCGTTCCAGTACAGGGTCCTTCCCTTCGGCCTATCTCTAGCTCCAAGGACATTCACAAAGTGCATGGATGCAGCTCTGGCCCCATTGCGGCTCCAGGGCATCCGTGTTCTAAATTACCTGGACGATTGGCTCATTTTAGCCCAATCCAGGGAGCTAGTGGCCCACCACAGAGACGTCGTTCTGAGTCATATCCAGTCTCTCGGTTTGAGGTTGAACTCGGAGAAGAGTGTTCTTGCTCCGGCTCAAAGCACCGTTTTCTTGGGGGTGAACATGGATTCCGTTCTCATGCAGGCCCGTTTGGCCCCTGCACGGATTTCCAGCTTGACGACATGCTTGGCTCGTTTTTCACTAGGCCATCATGTGTCTGTGGGCACCTGCCGCAGGATGCTGGGCCTTATGGCTGCGGCCTCCTCCGTGCTACCGCTGGGCCTACTCCACATGAGACCCTTCATGTGGTGGGTGAAACTCTCAGGGGTTCGACCCTCCGGGTCAACCCTTCGCCTACTGAAGGTATCGCGCAGTTGCTTTCGAGCCCTGTCAGTTTGGCGGGACCCTCTTTTTCTTCGGAAAGGGGTCAGCATGGGTGCGGTATCTCGTCGCCAGATGATTACGACGGATGCCTCTCTCACCGGCTGGGGAGCGGTTTTCGAGGGCAGACCAGCGTGTGGGGTCTGGACCGGAGAGGCTCTCTCCTGGCACATAAACTGCCTGGAGTTAAGGGCCGTTTTTCTGGCTCTGCTTCATTTCCTCCCTCTTCTGGAGGGTCACCATGTCATTGTCAGAACGGACAATATGGCAGTGGTGTCTCATGTGAACCGGCAGGGAGGTTCTCGGTCGCGCACCCTAGACAGGCATGCGCGTCACCTTCTCCTGTGGTCTCAGAGCAGATTCCTATCTCTAAGAGCGGTTCATGTCCCAGGGGTTCTGAACCTCGCAGCAGATTTTCTGTCGAGACAGAAACTCCGATCGGGAGAATGGATGTTGAACCGCCAGACGATGGCTCTAATCTGGAAGGTTTTTGGAGAGGCGGAGGTGGACCTCTTTGCATCTCAAGAGTCATCCCAATGCCCTCTTTGGTTCTCCCTGAGTCCCCCGGCCCCATTGGGGATAGATGCGTTCGCTTACCCTTGGCCAACGCAGAAACTCTATGCCTTCCCGCCCATCAAACTGATCCCGGCGGTCTTGGCCAGAGTGAGAGAGAGCGGAGTCCGCCTCCTCCTGGTAGCTCCGTTCTGGCCATCTCAGCCATGGTTTTCGGAGCTAGTTCCTCTACTGGAGTCTTTGTGTTGCGGCAGGCTGGTCCTCTCCGCATACTTTTGTAAGGTTCTATAGCTTGGATCTTGACATGACCCCGGGTTCCCAGGTTCTTTCTGTTTGAACTCGTTTCGGTCGTTGTCTCTTTTATCTACCAGTCATAAAAGCGCTCTAGCTTGGCGAGTTTGGTAGTCCGTTCCCACTGCGCTTTCCGCAGCGTTGAGAGAACCTATGAAAGAGAACGTCTCTGGTTACTTACGTAACCTATGTTCTCTGAATAGGGAACGAGACGCTGCGTTAGCGGCCAAGCTCCTCGCGCTGCTGACAGTTTCTTTTCGGCAGAGAAATCTGAGGAGCAGATGGCGCGCGCGCGAATACGTATGATGCGACGTAAGAGCGTCGGGGCGGAGCCATATTGCGCGGACGCCATCAGCCAATGAATTGGCGTGATTCTATAAGGCTTCAGACAATCGGCACATTCAGAGAATATCCCACTGCGCTTTCCGCAGCGTCTCGTTCCCTATTCAGAGAACATAGGTTACGTAAGTAACCAGAGACGTTTTGATGAGAAGAAAAAAAACTATACAGAGGGCGGATTAGAACCCGTAACCTCTGACACGCTTGGCAAAATATCTGCTACTAGACCACTGAAGTACTCAAACAAAATATGCGGATCGATATATTTCACTAAATCATTATAACCTAAGCAGTTATTCAAAAAGTTTACACAAGCATATAGACCAGCCCGTTCTCATCCCAAGGCGTCATACAGTTCACGCTTGTGACATTTCGTCGAAATCCTATGCACATGGCACCCTTTAGCGTCAATATGAGACGCAGCGGTTGTAATCCCAAGGCGTCATACACATACCTGCCAACTTTTGAGTTCAGCTTTGCGTGAGACTTCGGGGGGGTCTCTCTCTCTCTGCGCCCTACGTGGTTTGAAGCAGTCTCTAGCTGCGTCCCAATGTGCATACTATCCATCCTCCTAAATAATATGTGACAATAGTAATGGGGGGGGGGGGGGGGGCACTTTTGACTTGAGCTCCGCGGCTGAAGCTCCGCGAACGGTGACGGACTTGAGCTCCGCGAACGGCGACGGACTTTGGACTTGAGCTTGGACTTGAGCTGCCGAGTAGCCTCGGGCCCTGGGTACTCGGTACCCTTTATCCCCCGGTACCACGCCCCTGCATGGCATCCTTTGGCGTCAATATGAGACGCAGAACCCAAGGCGTCATACAGGTGACGCTCGTCTAAATCCAAAGCACATGGCATCCTTTAGCGTATGAGAAGCAGATCCCAAGGCGTCATAACTGTAACCCTGCTCCAGACCTAAACCTGCTACGTGTTATATTGACGCTAAAGGATGCCATGTGCGTAAGATTTCGACGAAATGTCATATGGCGTCACCTATATGACGCTAAAGGATGAGAATGCGTTGGATAAACTCAGCTTTCAGGCATTTGACCGACCGGTTTGACTCTTCAGCGTGAGAAATCGGGGGTGTGGCGTGTGCGCGTGTGAAACCATTCAAATGCGGGTGTCTCACGGCCAATGCGTGAGAGTTGGCAGCTATGCATACAGTGGACGCTTGTGGGATTTCGTCTAAATCCGACGCCCTAACCCTACCCCAGACCTAAACCTACTCATAAGAGTGCGTGTTATATTGATGCTAAAGGGTGCCATGTGCGTAGGATTTCAACGAAATGTCATATGGCGTCACCTATATGACGCACTAGGATGAGAATGCGTTGTATAGGCCTACACGAATGTTAGGGATATTGTGAGGTAATATTTCCTATTGTCAAAAGCTAGCCAAAACTAGGCAAAATATAGTCTGAAAATTCATTTGAGCTCTATGATCAGAAAAGGAATTACAAACACTAAACAACTTACTCCGAGCTTGTATCCTCGGTGGGGTCAATTTGTTCTTCAAAATGCAGCCGTTCGTTCTTCAAAATGCAGCCGTTCGTTGTCTGAGTTTCAAATTCCTCTGAGGAAAAGGTGAATTCTTCTAAAAAAAAATAATATGCGTGGTTAGTACGTTTTGGAAAAAAAAATGTCACCGCAATAAGGCCATTTAACACATACTGAATAGTTGTCCACAATACTTTTGAGTTACTATTCTTGTAGGCTAGAATTTTTACTTCAAAATGAAGTGACAATCATTCTGACCACACTTTCAGAAAGATCAATATAACGATTTGAATTTCTTAAATCAGTTTTTGGGTCAGCAGTGCTGTATGCGTGGGAGTGTTAATGATGAATATTAATGTGATTTACACCTGGGAAGACTAAAGACACTCCCCCAATGTGCTAATGCCCCATCAAGGTGCTGTGAGGCAGCCTGAACTAATGATTCACTGATGAATAAAAAGTTAAAAAGAACACCATTTATTCAAAATAGAAATCTTTTCTAAGAACATAAAGACTTAAAGTCATTCATATCACTTAACATATCCTTTCAAAAAAAAAAAAAAACATAAAAAGACCAAACTTGTTTTAATATATATATATATATATATATATATATATATATATATATATATATATATATATATATATATATATATATATATATATAATATTGCTTATATGGTGCTTATATATATATATAAAAAAGTGCATTCAAAGAATCCTAAAAAACTATCAAAGGTTAAAAAAAATTAAGCAGCACAACTGTTTACAACATTGATTTAAAAAAAAAAAATTATATCAGATTTCTGAAGGCTGATGGTGACGATGTAAACACAACAAAACAAAAGCAAAAAACTGTTAGCACATTATCCAAAGTAAACTGATGGACAATTATGATTATAGATGCACAATGTATTTGTTGATGGACAGAGAAACATCTATTGATGAGTAGACCGCGTAACCGCGAGTATCTGTTTATGGCCCATATAGACTGCACGCATTTACTGATACACTCAATGAACGGCTGTACCTAATACAAATAAAACATCTCCAGTTAACTAGCAGAGCATTCATTTAGTCCGCTCTGAAATAAGAGATCTAGCTTTAAATGTTTTGTTTTTGAACTCAAGCTGAGCGCTCGTGTCCTGCTATCAGTGTCATGTATACAGAGCTCTCGTGGCGACGCGCGCGCAGTCTTCACTCGCTCTAAGGACGAGCTCTTCAATCTAATGCCATTGCGGACACTATTCATTCCGGTGAAATCACAAAATAAAATGCACACAAATGTGTGTCCTATATACGTGTGTGTTTGATGTAGACTGTAACCACTGATGAACATATTCGGTTTTGATGAGAGAAAAAAAAGTTGCCGAAGGCGGATTCAAACTCGTAACCTCTGACACGCTTGGCAAACGATCTAACCACTAAACCACAGGAGAACTCAAACAAAATATGCAGATCGATATACAAAACACTAAACAACTTACTCCGACCTTGTATCCTCGGGGTCAATTCGTTCTTCAAAATGCAGCCGTTCGTCATCTGAGTTTCAAATTCCACTGAGGAAAAGGTTAATTATTCCCCGCTGTCCATAATCCTCTGAAGGAGTAGCGTGCTTCCATCCCTAAAACGCGATGAACTATCAGTGAATCTCTGATGAAGAATCTTCTGTTGTTATGCAGTGATCGGGGGCGTGCCGCGTCTGCGATGCATATATCGCCTATTTAACATGTGAAAAGCGCTGGGGTGTGGCGGTCTCAGCTGATTACAGATAATGAGGGAAGAATGAAAAAACTGCACCTCTCCTTGGTTTCAAACGGATTACATAAACTGGAAATATTATTTTTTTTAGTGGCTTGCTTCATTTAAAAGAAGAGAATCGCAGCTTCATAAAGAGACATCTCTCGTATCTCTGTGACAAGTATTGAGAGAGCTACAGTTACTTTTTCGGACGTGTTTCAGAATGGATTTCACTGACGGAGAGAAGGTAAAACGCGCATCATGTTTATTTTTCTTTATTTGACGAAAAGCACAACACTTTGTTTTTATTGTGAGTACCCACAAAAAAATAGAAACTAAACAGGATCTAATGATGTACAACACTTAAATGTAAGATAAAAATCAACAGAGTAATTTGAGTCTCTTTTGCACTGATAAGGAAAAAAGTGAGCTCATCACGCCCGCGTGACGGCCGACCTCAAAGGGTTAAAGTAACACTAAGTAACAATTTTCAACCTTCATAATATATTTCCAAGACACTTGTGAAGGATACATCGACCTAAAATAAGTCAAATGACAAGTCTGCCATAGCCTGACGTGGTCTGTATCGCTTTTACTGGCACTATGTAACTTCGGGTTTCGGGTAGGAACCCGTGCACAAAAAGAACTACAAAATTCGACTGCTTTACGTCAGGCGCTACAATAGTCATTATTTCGTTTATCTTCGTTTCTGATGCCACAAAACATCATCCTTTCATGAAATCATGTAACATACTCTACCTTGTCTGTGGACATCGTTCATTCTAAAGCCGGTGCTGGATAAACAGCGAGCGTGCGTGCGACGGTAGGCTAAATTATTTACGACAGCGGCAATGGACAATTTAGTTTCCAACCAGTAGGGCGACCGAAGAGGAAAAGTACTTGGTGTTACTTTTAAATGAAATTTATTACTTAAAAAATAAATATTTCCAGTTTATGTAAACCATTTGAAACCAAGGAGAGGTACAGTTTTTTCGTTCTCCCTTCATTATCTAGCGGCACGCCCCCCGATCAATGCCATAACAACACGAAGATTCTTCATCAGAGATTCACTGATAGTTCATCGCGTTTTGAGGATGGCAGCACTCAACTCTTTCAGAGGATTATGGACAGCGGTGAAATAATAAAAAATGTTAATCAATGAGTGCATTCACACCGGGAGCAGGAGCCGTGCCCCCCCATATGACACAACGTGCCCCCCTCATATGGTCATTGAGCAAACTTACTATTGAGAGCAACGTACGTATCCACGTATTCCATAACGAAATGTCGTCAGCAGGATTTAGCACACAGGTGCACTAATCTCTGTAACTTTAAATAACACATTGTCTTCAGAAATATGAAAATTAGTCGGAGCGCTTCCCCTGGCCAAGCGGGCGTGTCGAATTTTCTGATTCATTTGCCTGCTAAAAACAGCCTTGGCTACTGTTTCCACGTAAAAAAAGCTAATTTTTATCAGAATTGCGTGATATAAAATCAAAATGGCAAGTTATAAAGTCAGAGTTGAGTTATATACAGTCACATTTGCATGTTATAAAGTCAGAATTGTGAGAACTGAGAGAAATCCATGTGAGAATTGTGAGATAAAAAGGCGCAATTATCTTTTAATTTGTTTTATTCCGTGGCGAAAACAAGCTTCCATATACTTCTGATTGCTTTTAGAGGGAAAAGCTGTCCATAAATGCTGGTCTAGGATCAGTTTTCTCCGTAATAAAAGAATATGCTAAACTCCTGTGTTTTGAGCGGATTAGTTCTACGCGCGTGCAAATCCTCTCGTTATAATAAGCAGTTAGGCTATGTAAATAAGGCATCATTGTGTATCAGCTTTACTGATAGCCTAGGAACTTTGTGAGATCGCGATGAAGTTGTATAACCGCTTTTTAAAGATAATAAAATAGGCGCTCTTTGCGAGCTTTCTGCCATGCCAAATCCTGCATACAGCTAGTAAATGTTTTTAAAGGGGAAGCGCATATCCTCATGGTGTTGGTTCACCCTCCGCCTATGATCAGAAACGTAATATTTTGTGTTTTGGTGTTGTTTAAATATAGAATTTGGTCTATTTCAGTTATATTAGACTAAATAGGGGATGTTATTGTTTTTGTGACTGTCTGTTTTGTAGATCATAAAAAGTGTGCCCCCCCATGAAAATGAAATGCCCCCCCATTCTATATGTTCTGGCGACGGCCCTGCCAGTAATAGAGTAAGTACTTTACTTTGAATATTTTTCCCCCAATGAAAAGTAGGCCTTTTTGAAAATAAAAAACAATTACATTAACAATAGGAAAATAAAAAACAAATAAGTCACATTTTTCCAATGTAAAATAAACTTAGTCACCTGTTATCGTCACAGTGAATTAACCCTATAACACCAGATTCACTGTTTAAAAGATAACCCTCTTCTTTCAAAGAAGACACTTTGAAAGCTAATCACAGTTCAGTTCAATCAGTCACTGATATCAGATTTCGTCCAGTCACATATCTCAAATCCAACGATGCATCTGTCAATTCACAGTTCCTTTCAGGGAAAGGAAAAAAAACCTTCCTTCCAGAACAAATGAATGAAAACAATCCGATTTCAGTCTCTGCTGTCCTCTTGATAACTTCCTTCTCTTCTAGCGTTCGATTGGGTAGCTCGCCATCAACGGAACTTTCCGATGAATTCAAAACCTGACCTATTAAAAAGCCAGAGATCGCAACACAATATATATTTATCTGTGTTTAACATCCCTCAGGTAAATAATTTCCTTATACTGCAATAAACATTCATAAAATAAAATGTTTTCAATAATTTTACATTAACCTCTCTTTCTATTTTCAGGCTCACGTGTATCACGTCAAAGCCACGTGAACTACACTCCGTGAGAGACTAATTAACTCAACGATTTAACTTATACATTACAAAATCACATACAAATAACACATACATCTTACAGTTTCAATAAACATGTGTATTCACAATTGTCTTGTGCTCCTCATTTCAAAATAAACACCGATTGAACAATAACTCACCACATCCAGTATTTCCACACGGTAATACTTCAAGATTAACATCCACACGAACATAAAATTAACTGGATTCTTTCAACCTAACTGTCTCTTCATGAAATCCAAAACCTTTTAAACAAAATCAACAGTTTAAAACTTATATTTCCTCCTTTTAGAAAATGCTTGCTCTAGCTCAGGGGTTCTCAACTCCAGTCCTCGCGACCCACTGCTCTGCATATTGTGTATGTCTCCCTTATTTAACCATTGTTGCCACAGTTACTTTGAAAAAGTAACTAAGTTACTTTACAAGTTACTTGATTTTAAAAGTAACTAAGTTACTTTACAAGTTACTTTTATTAGTTACATTCAGCAGTTGCCGACAACACCCCCACCACCTCAACATAAAAATGACAACCGGTTTTGCCAACACTCACTTTATTGGAAGTGTAGTTTTAACAGTAATATGAACAACCTATCTCCTGACATTTAAAGTTGAACTTAAAAACTATTTCCTGAAAAAACAGTCTTTCTTGACTTCACTTAATATAAATACTTGTTTTTATAAAATATATATTGTTTTTTTGTTTTTCTTGACCCTGTAATTTAGTAACTGTAGAACATGTTAACTGTAAATTTGCGTATATGATGAAATTAATACAGTTTCTTGTCAATCTATGTCTATTTTAATGTGAACAATGCGCTGCCACTTTAATTCAGCACGGTGCAGCACAGCAAAAATAGACTAGGTGCGGAAACAATCTCTGCACTGCTGTATACTCACGCACCTGGAACAGATCGACAGACCGCACCCGCGTGCAGTGTGAAAGCTCTAACCTGTTAACATGGGTACGGGAAAAAATATGCACCGCATACGCACTGCAGACGGAGACAAGTATGTGTGAAACGGGCGTAAGTTTGACTGTGCGGTGCTGCGACTCCATATGTTTTTTCAAATTCGACGAAGTGTTTCTGTAGGTAGATAACAACACTTTGTCGCCACCAGCACAGAGTTTACAACGGACCTTAATGTTGCCATCTTTAGCTGACAGACACAAACTCAAAATAGTGACTGTATTTCCAGCTAGAAAAAGCGCATCTCTCTCCTCCCTCCATTGTTGTTTACGTTTGTGTCGCTGCGTGGTACGTACACGTGACGTGAACCTCATGCTGAAAACGTGACTTGTCGCGCACACTCCCAGAGATGCAAGAAGAAATAAATATATATTTTTACTAAGGAAAATGACAAAAATAGTAACGCACAGTGATTTGGATAAGTAACTTTAATCTGATTACTGGTTTTGAAATAGTAACGCGTTAGATTACTCGTTACTGAAAAAAGTGGTCAAATTAGAGTAACGCGTTACCGGCATCACTGTATTTAACACACCTGATTCAGATCCTCAGCTCGTTAGGATAGACTCTATCCTCTATCCTAACGAGCTGAAGATCTGAATCAGGTGTGTTAAATAAGGGAGACATACACAATATGCAGAGCAGTGGGTCGCGAGGACTGGAGTTGAGAACCCCTGCTCTAGCTTATTGCTCTCCTCTCGGTTGCTTTGTTAGATCCCGCTGCTTCCTAATGACTCAGCAGAGCGGAGTTTTTTACTCTTCCCCCATTGGTCAATTCTACCACACATCTTACTCCCCAATTACTCCCTTCCACATTTTTTATTTTTCCTTCCTACATTATATTTCAGTTTAACAATCATATAGCTATAAGTTATAATTGATTTAAACTATATACAATTCTTATTATGAATCCTGAAATTAAGTCAGGGTTATATCCGTGTTTCAGAATGGACTTTACTGAGAGAGAAGGCAAAATGCGCATCATGTTTATTTTTCTTTATTTGACGAAAACACTTAGTTTTTATTGTGAGTACCCACAAAAAATAGGCACTTAACATGATCTAATGATGTGCAACACTTATATGTAAGATCAAAATCAACAGAGTAATTTGATTCTCTTTTGCACTGATAAGGAAAAAATCCAGCAAAACGCGCCGGCGCGTTTGCCGACCCCAGAGGGTTAAATCAAGAGAATAATGCGGTGTTTGTGCAGCAACTGCTTGCCAATGCCAAGCAAGAACGACCGTGTTTGCTGTAAAGAGCTCAGTATAGTCAGTAACGTTATAGTCTTAGATTTAAGATTTTAAATATGTAGTGCAAGGCAATTCAGTGCAATGGTAATTTTTAATATTGTAATTGTAAGATTGAAAATGTACATGAGGTAGATGAGCAGAATAGTGTTGACTTTGTTCAGTGTAAAGGGGGTTTCACACCAGTCCGGACGAGAAGCGCAGTGTCTATGACAACTCGAGGTATCGCACACCGGACGCGCACTTTGTCAGTTTATGGCCATTAATATTGTTATGTTTAAGGATATTATGGAATTAAGATCATGTCTGTACTATGTTATGATTGTACTGTACAATTAAATAAAATCGTTGCTTATTAGTCTGCAGTCTGAATTCACTATACTTAGCCTACCCTGGACAGCTGCTGACAAAAAGTGGAGCTCTTTACAGCAAACGCTCTTGCTTGGCATTGGCAAACTGCCGCAGACACCATCTGTTTTGCCCTACTCTTGCTTCCTCAACTCTCTGATAATCTTCTTTTTCATGTAACTCTTGAGTAGGCCTATCGTTTTCCGCGTTATTCTATTGATTTAAGCGTACGGTGCGCTTGGGTTCAAACTGAAAAGGCTGAACTGCAGACGTGTTTATCTCGCTACTGTCAAAACTTGGCTAGCTACAACCTTTACACGTCACTACTCAGAATGCATTGAGACGTGAATAACTAAGGCGACCTACGAGTGAACGGATTTTTGGCTTTTTTTAATAAAATCAAAAACATTTGGAGTGTTTTTGTATCACCTTTTTATAGCTGACGCCCACAGTCCTAACCAGGGGCCTCATTTATAAAACTGTGCGTAGGATCCTTACTAAAAGTGTACATGCGCCCGAAAGTCAAAAATGGTGTACGCAAAAAAATATTCAGACTTAGAAACCCGTTCGTACGCCAGAACCTGCACAGAATTCACTTTATAAATCCCAGTCAGTGAAAGATTACACGTCTCCATCCCGAAATAACCATATATGGAGCTTGCAACGCCTAGTTTTACTATTCATATCCTCATCTGCATATCATTTGCATATGATTATTCATCCACGTGATGACATATTTAACATTATAAGACATTAGGAAAATATGAAATACGGATGTCCCGTCACATTACATAAATAAAAATCATTTAGTAGCCATCCTTGATTTGTTTTTGAATAAATAAATCAAATAGTGTAAAATACATTTCAGGGAAAGTTTTTCTCAATCTTTTCCACTGGCAAAATAGTATTTTTATATTTTTTAATGGAAACAGATAGACCTTGTTTTGCATTATTTGCACGAAAATATTTTCTTAGACAATCTGCTATTATCATGATAAGCAATTATCTCTGTAGTTAAAACATTAAAACACAGCACACCAGTGGAAAAGTGTTGAAAAGCATTGCATCCACAACAAATATTTATATTTATTGAATATAGTTTTTTTTTTGTGACTTCTCAGTAATGATTTCATGTAGGCTAGTTTAAGTGTTTAACTCCATTAATGAGAATGGCGTATTTAATCTAATGTTTATATCAGAAGTAAAACAGTTTAAATCATTCTTTTATTTATTTTAACTGTTATTGTGAACATGCACTGTATTTATGATTAGGACTCATAATGAAAATTTACGGTTGTCCTTCATCATGCCGTTAGAAACGCTATACATGCGTCAGTTTCACTAACGGCCCAACGCGCTCGCTGGCACGGGCATTTAAGAAGGGATGGATATTTGCTTTGAGCAAAATTTCTCGGTGAGTGAAATTATATTTGTATTATCTTTCTGTATATGTATAATTTTCTTTAGATTTTATGACTAAAAGTGACCAAAAAGACATTTAACCACTAAGCATCTGTGTCAGAAAACTGCTCCGTCTCAAAAACGTTCATACGCATGCATGAGTCAGAGTTTGCGTGCAGGTGCGCACATTTATCCTGTCAAGTTTGTTTTTATAAATCACAACTTATGCGTCAGAAATAGCGTACACATCTTTCAGGGCCTGTTTTGTGCGTACGCAACGTTTATAAATGAGGCCCCTGGTCTTCACAAGGGAGCAGGAGGAGACTTTGTCACAGTATATAAGCCAGGCAGGATATATACTATGGGCTAACTCCACGCGAGGTGAGCATGATGGATAAGCGTCTTGAGAACAGGCTAGAAAATGCAAGATTCAAGACCTCTTCATTTGTATTGGACCTTTCATGCAAACTCAATTTAATGTTTGTGAATGATGAATAAAATATTTAAAATCAGGTGAAATTAAATAAATACCAACACATACATTTAAACAATTTCTTAAAAAATGTGTGTCCCTACAGCAAGTTTGCCAGACTTTCAGTGAGAAGTCCGCAGGCAACTAGCCTTTCAAGAGCCACCAGTTCTACCAGAAAGACTCGGGAGAATAAATACTGTAACAATAAATACATTTATTGATAGCCCAGCACGCAATAAAGTTCTTTGGCGTAGGCCCTGTCCATAGCTCGCAATCCGAGGGTCCGGACTCTGCATTTCCTGCCTGAAGACGAAGGCAGGGGCGCAGCCGACCCCCTGGGAGGTATAGGAAGGGACCGACCTGGTGGTGGTGGTGGGGAGGATGGAGGGGAAGGAACTATCTTGGAGGTGGTGGGGAGGATGGAGGTGAATGGAAGCTTCAGTACCGTTCTTTTATACCGCAAGTATTAGACATGATTGGATAGATGAGAAGGTAATAAGTGACGTAGCAATTGAGTCTTCCCGGCAGAACTTAACGCTAAAGCTTCCATTTCTAACAGAAAGACTCGGGAGAATACCGTATATACCCGAATATAAGACGACCCTGAATATAAGACGACCCCCCATTTTCCAGACTTATTTTTGGGGGAAAGAGACTTTTGTGGAAAATATCTGGTTTTCAACAGAAAATAATTTTATTTGAAAATTCTAGTGATAATTCATTGAAAAAAAAAACATTTTAACACCATTCATTAAATATTTGGATTAATTTGACACAAAATAAAGTGCACTATGTTAATGAGTTGAAGAGAGAAATTAATGAATGAGTGACAAAAATGAATAACCGTCCTTTTCACAAAAATGCAATTATGTAGGCCTATGTATGTAATTGTGGTTAGGGTGGCCATACGTCCAGATTTTGGATTTTAGGACAAAAACCTCGTCTTATATTCGAGTATATACGGTAAATACTGTAACAATAAATACATTTATTGATAGCCCAGCAAGCAAAAAAGTTATTTGGCGTAGGTCCCGTCCATAGCTCACCTCCGAGGGTCCAGACTCTGTATTTCCCAGAGGTGGAGTAAGTCACTAAATGCAAGTCTCAAGTCAAGTCCAAGTCTTAACATTGCAAGTCAAAGTCAAGTCAAGTCATTCTGTTGTAAGGGTCAAGTCAAGTCAAGTCAAGTCATACTCTTTGTCAAGTCAAGTCAAGTCAAGTCGCAACTTAGTCATCAAGTCATACCAAGTCACACACAGGCTAGTTTTACACATTTTATTAACTCTGGGACTTTTATTACTTATTTAGAGGCTGATGGGTTACAAAAATAAATTAATTAACTTGTGTGTAATAAACAAAATATCATTAAGAAGTGCTTGAAATGCTCTAAAAAAATAAATTAAAAGAACACAAGTAAACAAGAATTAATACAACTTTTCCCATCTTGTGCTAGCCATATAGTACATATAGTTAACTTATTTTTCTGTGATGTCCACTATGAAAGTGTAAACTAAACAAAAACATTAAAAGCTTAAATTTCATCCAATTAGGCCAACGTGAACACGCTTAAAAAGAACTAAGAACATATATCTGGGAATTTCATATTATTGTAATTTTTTCAGACAGTAGAATGTCCTGATGTTCTGTTCTCAGGAGGAGTCAGAACTACAGCTATTAAACTGGATCATTTCTATCAATGAATACCCTGATGTATCTGTGTAAACATGGAGTGAACATTGTCACATGCCCCCATCTCAACATATAGTAATAATACATACCTATAAGTGTTAAGTATACTGTCATCTCATCAGACACCAAAAAATGGCTTGCATACTCAAAGTAGAATATCAACATAAAAAAAAAAAAAATCTTACTGTACAAGTGAGGCAGTTGTTTTTAAAAGGTGATGAACCCAACATTGTTTTAAGAGTTATCCACAAACTAACCATTATGATCATGTTACTCTAGGGCTTTTCATTTGTTTTCTAAAATCTTTAATAACGTAAAAAAATAAAATAAAATAAAAACTATCAGGTCATGCCCCAGTATTTATGGAGATATTTGGCCATAACAAGTTTAACCCTTGACCACTTCAATGTTAAACTATGATGTTTGGACAGTTTAAAATAATGTCAATGTGAAGACAAATTACAGTGAATTGCATTTGCAAAAAATCAAACTGGACAAAACTTTATCGCTCATTTGTGAGCGATGGGGTCGCATTATCACTCCCCCATGGCTGAATACACGTTCAACCGGTGCACTAGATGCTGGAATTGCCATAAGCCTGGTAGTCACCTTAAATAAAGAGGGCAATGCATTCCTATTTATAGACCAAAACTGAAGAGCATTCTGTCCATCACAAATGTCAAGGTAGTGGTTAAGCTGGATAAGGGGACTAGAGCACGAATTGGTTTTCTGTTTCTTGCGGTAACCTGTGAAAAGTCCAGATTGATGCCCTGCCTCTGGCTCTTCAACTTGGACTTCAGGGTTACTGGTGGAAGCTGGAGATGGCGTGGTCTTGTGTGCCTCTTCGATAATCAGGTCTGAAAAACACAGAACATTCATTGCAAAATGTTGAAGATATGTATGGATTATAAGATATAGTTACTGAGTTACAGACATGACCTCTACACTAAAATAATTTATAGACCAATTTGTGTTATATTTCAAATTGAACAATATTTAATTACAAACCTACCTTTAATCATTGTAGACACTACCTCCTTGGTCTGATCAGGAGCCAAGACATCATGCATTAACCACATGGTGCCAAAGGAGGGGTCAAGTAATGCAGCTTTCAGGTAGAGAGGGTCTGAGAAGGGAAGGGTTGCCGCATCATGCTCACCATCTTCCATCCTTACATTTACAAAGATCCCCTTGAATCTTCTTTTAAGGGAGGCCTGTAGGCTATGAATAAAGCCACCCAAGTAGCACACTTTGTCTTTTTCATTCTCTAAATGGTGATTTAATGAGAGAACACATGGAGCCACTGCACTGATTGTCACTACTTTTTCTCCCTGGGTAAGATCAGTGGCCTCTGCAAAGGGCTGTAAGATGTGGACAAGTTCTTGTAACTGGCTCCACTCTCGTGATGTGAAGATCAGTTCTTTATGGCCAACATTTGAAAGAAGTATGCCCAGTCTTTGGTTTTCACATGCAAGGATTGCTTTTAACTGTCTCAGGGTGGAATTCCAGCGAGTAGTCACTGAAGCTGGGATTCCATGTTGACCAAACTCCGACTCAAAGTTCTCTTTGAAAGAAGAACTGGTGTGGAGCAATGAGCTCAATTTTGAGGACTTTGACAAACTGGCACTTGCAACTTTTGTGTCTTTAAGGCCATCCCCTATGACCAACTGCAAGGTATGAGCAAAACACTGGAGTCTGGTTTGTGATTTCAAAGTTCTATCCATCATCTCTTGCTCCTCTACAGACACATCATTCCACATCTCTGCGTCATCAAGACTATCCTCCACTTCCTCCTCTGGTCCTGGAAAGCAGACAGTGAAGGCTTTCTTCATGTTGGCCGCATTATCGCATATCACATGTGAAATCTTTTTCTTGATGCGATACTCATCACATATTTGTTGAAATTTTTCACATGTTTTCACCAGTGTGTGATCCTTTGAACCGGTCACATGCTAACAAGTTTGACTGTAGCTTCAGATTGTCGTTTTCAATGTCGAGCCAGTGTGCTGTGACCCCTAAAAAGCCCCTCATTTTACGGTCAGACCAAATGTCAACGGTCACTGACACATTGTCTATTCTGGCAAGTTCCGCTTTTAATTTAAGCTTCCTTTGGCTCACCAGATCTTCAAGTTTTGAGGTCATTGTGCGTCTACAAACAGGAGTGTATTTACTGTCCACAATTGACAAAAAGTGATGAAAGTTTTTATTGTCAATTATTGACAATGGAAGATTGCAGTTTATGATCAGGTCTGATAGTATTGATTGCGTTATTGCTTTTTGCTGAGGATGACTACTGCTGTAGAGTGGAAAAGTGCGTTGGTTAAAGAACTGCAAGATCTGAGGCTGCGTTGAGTCAATCTCAATTTTGGCCTTGAGGTACTCTTCATATCTAAAAGAAAAGAAAAGCACCTTTTACTTTATGTAATAGACACATTTTAAACATTAGGCTAGAGTAATTATAAACATAATAAAAAAATAAAAAATAAAAAAAAAGATATTGCATTCTTATGGTGACCGGGAGGTGACATGTTCGGTTCACTTAATTTTGTCGTGGCCACAACATATAAACTCGTGGGAACGTGATAATATCTCGTGGGAACGTCATATTAAGTCGTGGGAACGTGATATTAAATCGTGGCCACGAGATCATTTTGTTGAGGTAACGACATAATTATGTCGTGGCCACGCGATGCAAAGTCGTAGCCTCGAGATCATATGTTGAGGGAACGATATATTTTTCTCGTGGCCACGACTTCATATTTTAAGAGAACGACATCTATTTGTCGTGGCCACGAGTTATGTTGAGGAAGCCACAGCGGCCAATACTGTAACCGTACCATAGCATAGACTGGGCTACAGCAAAGATGGAGATGACAGAAGAAATAACATTTTACTTTAAATTAGGAATGTCATATAAATATATAGTGCGGTCTTTGGCATTAAGACATGGGTACGTTATTAGTGAAAGACACCTGTAGCACATTCTTAAATTGAATGGGCTTTTTTGTCGCACTTTTGCACTGGCATGAAGTTGGTTTGACATTCGCATTTTAGGGACCGTCTCAAAATTACATGCGACATTGGCATAAACGTTTCCAACTTCAATAGCTTTTGAAGACTTACAATCATAAAACCAACTGTACATAGTTCACCCGGGTCTCATGTATGATGCACACCTTTTAGATTTTTGATATTTATTATGACAATAAACTACTAAATCATATGCAAATAATGCTATGTATTTCACTACTGTCACATACCTGACACCTAGATGAACAATAAACAGTTGGTTTTATGACTGTAAGTCATTGTCTTCAAATGCTATTGAGCTTTAAATATTGTCATATTCTGTATATGATTCCATACAGTAGTGCAATACATAGCATTGTTTGCATATGATTTAGCAGTTTATTGTCATAAACATCAAAAATCTAAAAGGTGTGCATCATACATGAGTCCCGGGTGAACAATGTACAGGTAGTTTTATGACTGTAAGTCATTGTCTTAAAATGCTATTGAGCTTTAAATATTGTAATATATTTTGTATATGATCCCATACAGTAGTGAAATACATAGCATTTTTGCATATGATTTAGCAGTTTATTGTCATAATAAATATCAAAAATCTAAAAGGTGTGCATCATACATGAGACCCGGGTGAACTATGTACAGTTGGTTTTATGATTGTAAGTCTTCAAAAGCTATTGAAGTTGGAAACGTTTATGCCAATGTCGCATGTAATTTTGAGACGGTCCCTAAAATGCGAATGTCAAACCAACTTCATGCCAGTGCAAAAGTGCGACAAAAAAGCCCATTCAATTTAAGAATGTGCTACAGGTGTCTTTCACTAATAACGTACCCATGTCTTAATGCCAAAGACCGCACTATATATTTATATGACATTCCTAATTTAAAGTAAAATGTTATTTCTTCTGTCATCTCCATCTTTGCTGTAGCCCAGTCTATGCTATGGTACGGTTACAGTATTGGCCGCTGTGGCTTCCTCAACATAACTCGTGGCCACGACAAATAGATGTCGTTCTCTTAAAATATGAAGTCGTGGCCACGAGAAAAATATATCGTTCCCTCAACATATGATCTCGAGGCTACGACTTTGCATCGCGTGGCCACGACATAATTATGTTGTTACCTCAACAAAATGATCTCGTGGCCACGACTTTCACGTTCCCACGACTTAATATGACGTTCCCACGAGATATTATAACGTTCCCACGAGTTTATATGTTGTGGCCACAACAAAAATAAGTGAACCGAACATGTCACCTCCCGGTCACCGTACATTCTAAATTAGTTCTGTATGCCAAAGTTTGTATGTGTTCTTACTCTAAATATCCAGGTGATTTGATCCCATAACACAAAAATATTATGGAAATTAAGAAAACAAATGTATAATTTTAATGATTTAAACCCAACTATTTTTTAAAACGTGGGTCGTTATAACTGACGTTCTCAACTACTTTCTATAATACTTTCTCCGCCCGCAACATTTTTTTTCGTCCCGCTCCCGCCCGCAAATACACTTTTTTTCTGTACCTCCAAATACTTTCAAGCTAGCCTTTGTGTCGCCATCATACACATCAGCATAAATGCTCCTGATAGATTATTTGTTATTAAAGGATTAACACATAAACCACTGTTAACAAACAAGCAGCTCAAATTCATGCATGGTTTGGCATGACTTGATAATTCCTAAAAAGCTGGCATCAGTTCATCGCGATCTCACAACTCTGTTCAGCTCTGAAAAAAAAGTTCGTTTTTGAGCGGTGAGGGAAGTCTATCGTAAATGCTTCTGATTGGCCATTATTGCGTTCAAGAAATCAACACATATGTCTGTGATTGTCTGTGATACATCGCTCAATGCTGCAAATGTTATTTTTTTATTCTCCTCAACCCGCACACACAGAGTGCATTACCGCCCGCGCTCCCGCTTAAAAAATGCTACCTTTGAAGAAACCACAATAAATGTTAAGACATTTTTAAATATATACATATTGAGCACTTTAATTTACACATTAATTGGTCGTGGTGGTTAACCTGCAATTTACACTTTAAGTTGGAAGTAGATAGATAACGTTACCACAGAAAACCTCGTGCTTGAAAACTAGCAAAACCACTTACTTCTCGCTGTGCAGCTTGAAGTGACGAATGAAATTTGAAGTTGTGGACGATGAATCACTTATCTTGGCACGGCAAATATTACACACAGCCGTTCTTTTCTTGGCCGTGTACGCGTAGTCTCGAAAACCAAACTTTATTATCCTCGGAGCTGGAGCTGGTGCTGTTGTTGCTGTGTCCATATTGTCCGCGGAGGGATCTGCTGTTTTGGCAGGCGGCAAAAGCATGCGACTAGCGGTTTACGCATGCGTATAAAGAAGAATAGCTTGGGTTCGCCGACTTATTGGAAAATATATAGTTCATTCTTAAATATATTTTTTTAAAAATCACAATAATTGACAAAAAAAAAAAAAACACAAGTCATTTCAAGTAAATAGGCACAAGTCCGAGTCAAGTCTAAAGTCACAAGGAGCAAGTCTAAAGTCAAGTCGAGTCTTTTCAGAGATCTAGTCAAGTAAGTCTCAAGTCCATAAAATTGCGACTCGAGTCTGACTCGAGTCAAGTCATATGACTCGAGTCTCCCACCTCTGGTATTTCCTGCCTGAAGTCGAAGGCAGGGGCGCAGCCGACCCCCCAAAAAAAGGTGGAAGATAATTCCACCAGGACGGAGCCCACCCCCAAAGAACGGTAAGTAAACATATACCCACCATTCGTGAATCCTGTAGTTCCTAAACGAAGAGAGGAAAAAGAAGAGTTAGCATATAGCATGACATGGAATAACCCATAGACCGATGGTTAATTGGTAAGGAGGCCAACCAGGGAGTGTGTTATGAATTATTTTTAAAACATTTTTTTTTACATTTGAGCATTAATCCATTGCTGACACTTCCTCCCAAGCGACTATTACTATTCAAGACGCACTTTAAGTCTTATTTCTTGTTTCCAGAAAATGAACTCATGTTTTAGTGTTATATTCTCCAAATGCTGATGGACCACACAGAGCAAGGCCACCTTGGACCACACAGAGCAATGCCACCTTGGGCCACACAGAGACATGGCAGCGATGGACCACACAGGACAGAGCCACATTGGGCCAGGCCTCACTGGACCACATAGAGCAGGCCACCTAGTGCCATACACAGAGCAGGCCTCATTAGACCGCTAACTAGCCACATTGGACCACACGGCCATGATAGACCACAGAGACAAGGCCGCACGGCCACACGGCCATGCTAGACCCTGGAGACAAGGCTGCAATAAGCCACAACGGCCTCTAATACCGCACATAGAACAAGGTAGACTGGACAAGGCTGCAAGGCCACACAAAACCAGGCCACAAGAACCACATGGCCATTTTTTAGCGAGGCAACAATGCCTCAAGGCCGCTTGGCCACACATACAAAGGCCACTTGGCCTCAATGAACCACGCCACAAAGGGCCACAGACCACTGGCCATTTTTTACATACAAACTTTGTGCCACAAGGCCTTTAGACCCACGCAGAGACAAGGCCCGCTGGGCCACAAGGCTGCTAAAGCCACACAGAGACAGAACCACTCATAGACAAGGCCTTAGGCCACATAGAACCAATGCCATAACTGGCCACAAGGCCACATTAGGCTACACGGTCACAGTAGACCACACTGAACATAGAATGAGGCCTCAAGGGCCGCAATATCGTAAGCCCACACTGAGACGAAGTCACACAGGGACAACGGCCACTAGGCCACACAGGGCCACAAGAGGCCATAAGGGCCACAAGACCATGTAGGCCACACATAGGACAACATTATGCCACAAGGCCTTGAGACCCGCATAGAGACAAGGCCCGCTGGGCCACAAGGCTGCTAATGCCACATGGATACAAGGCCAACAAGACACAGCCACTAGACCACACAGAACCATGCCATAACTGGTCACAAGACCACGGGACAAGGCCACATTAGGCTACACGGTCACAGTATATGTTGAACATATGTTATATATGTCCAGGTCACACACTGAACATATATAACATGCTCTTGCATGATCATATTTTTTTTTCTTTGAGACCATAAAGGCCACATGGGACAAGACCACAACGGCTACTAATGCCACATGGAGAAAAGGCCACACTGAGACAAGGCCACTAGGCCACACATAGATGATGACTCTCATTGGCCATTTGAAGAATGTAAGCTAGAGACTATTGACAGAATAATGGGAGAGCATAACAGCACCACCAGTAGTTGCATAGGTATTTACCTGAACCATTACCGGAGAGCTTGCAGAGCGTTGAGGATGACTTTTGAATCGGGTCTTACATATGACTCTAATGAAGAGAAGGACCATCTGCCAAGGGTCTTAAAACTGATGTAGAAATGCCACGATAAGCTGCTGTAGTGGCTGCCCCAATCCTGAAGGAATGACCAGTATACTGGGAGGGAGATAGACTGCAGCTTTGAGGAAAGAAACTGATGAGTCCTGAACCAGGCTTTAAAGAGAAGTGCTCCGTTAGTTAATCGGGATGAGAAGAGATAGAATTTATTACTAACTAATTTATAAACTGTTAAGTGATACCAGAGCCTTAAGAGTCATTCTTAGAGTTCTTAAGAAAGAGAGTAAATAAATTAGGTGAGAAACGTAAATCAGAAAAAAGAACATGGGGCAAATCGGAGTGTTTAGCTCCAGAAAGTAAATTCCTTGGATGCATGAGCCATGAATGCTGTAAAAACACAGCTACAATCTGAATATGACAATAGAAAAGAGGAGAACATTGTGGACGGGAGGTAATAAAAGTGTGGTTGAATGGATTCGCTTTTCTAACTTACGTAGTGTGTAATGATGCTGTTGAAGCATAAACAACATCTGCAAAGTTACTATGCTCAAAGTTCAAACAATGGGAGAATTTCATTTTTAAGAAACTGGTTTTAAGGACTACAACAATGCTGAAAGGAACTAGACAACATTCCTCCCGAGTTAGTGGCATCACAACCCTAAATTTACGTAAATCCTGCCCACAGAACATGATTTGTAAAATATCGAGAATAAGCTAAACAGTGACTGGAAGATAGCTACGCATAAGATACATAACTTATCAACAAACCATTTGGAATATTGTCTACATGTTGACACGTCTTGGGTCTCTCCATCTTTGTCTGACTCCAGTTGAACAAAGCTAAAGTTTTGAAATTTGTCAGTGATGGGTAATCGAAGCTGCAAAACAAGCTGTTGAAACTGACCCTGTGCCGGGAGCAGCAGCCCACTCGCATCCAAAGGGACAGACAAAAACAAAATGCTTTACTCACCCTCAAAATGGTAATTCCAGCATAATATGCAAAAATATCTGTGGGGCATTCCAAGCCAAACCCGACACACACCTTGGGGACACCGGAGACCCACCACACATCCTGCGAAAGGGCACAATAATACGTCTTTATTAACCCTCTGGGGTCGACCAGCGCGACGAGCTCGATTTTTTTTCACATAGCAGAAAAATAGACTTAAAATACTCAATCATTTCTGGTCATACAGACTTAAGAAATATGAAAAAATAAACTGTTAAATGTCTTTCATGTTATGTGTGGACTTACAATTGAAATAAAACATTGTGCTTTTGTAAATTAAAGAAATAAGGGTGTGCTTTCTGGCTCTCCATCACCATGAACTTTTTTTTTGAAGCACGTCTCTAAAGTTAAACAAAACTCAGCAAATACTATTCACCCAGGCATGAGCTATATATCTTTATAATCATTTAAGTGTGTACTTTGAAATGATCTAATTCATAACAAAAACAAATATTCTCTGTTTATGTAATCTATATGAAAAGAGAGAGAGATGTCAGTCGTACAAATTCCAGCTCATTATAGCTTATTATCTTTTAATGTGCAAATGATCTGAGGTGATCCATGCAAAACGTGTCAACGCCCACAATCAACTCGATAAAACACACAAAGTTTTATCAGATTGCAGTTTTTTACATCGTCTTGCGAGGCTGTAAGGAATAATCCTGGGAAATTGTATGTAAACCGCAAAAAGACTTAAATATGAATCGCGTCTGTGTGTGAATGAACAGCTTTTACCAAACTATATTGCTTTACTGAGATGAGTAAAAAATCGACTGAAATATGTTGAAATAAAATGTCTTTGTATAAGCAACGTATTAAACTGCCAATTAACATTTATATGCCCTAATATATCATAAAAATGATATGCCTATGTTACAGACGAAATATGAAAGACAATATTTTTGTTGACTAGTTTTGGATAGATTATAAAGTTTTTACTGTAAAATAGACTACTGCCCCATTAAATAAGCTTTTGTTCACCAATTTCTGCTCATATGTTAAATATATAGGTATATGTTTTGTCAAAATAAAGTAATCAACTATGTTATTATAGTGTTTGTTCCAATGTAGGCTTTATTCAAACTAATGAATCCTTAACTTTGAAATATGTATGATAAAATGTATACTTTAGTTTTTACAAAGAAAGATTACACTTGAAATATTGATACAATTTTCATTGTTGTTGTAATTTGAACCTTTTAAAGAAAATGTTTACAATGTAGATGTAAACAACATCTTAAAAGGTCAATATAAGCCTTCTCTTTAAATTATTTTTATTGTGTTTTATTAGTGACAAATTTGGGGAAAGGATACATATCCAAAAGGTTCTGAAAATGCAGTATCAGAATTAACTGCACAATTACTAGAAATGTTTACTAGAAATATTATACAATTTGCAAGCAAAAATATAAGTGGAATTTATTTTTCCCGAGATGTTTCCAACTGTGAACCAATTTTGTATTATGTATATATGTATGTATGTGTATATATATATATATATATATATATATATATATAATTTTTTTTTTCTTGTGGCTCAGTGACACACCTGAATGAAAGGCTCATTATGCAGGTCATTGTCTTCTCAGGTGTGAATCACGCCCATACATATATTGCCTTCCCTAACAAAAAGTGTTTTTATACAATTTAAATCAATGTATTGTTTTATGTGAATGATTAGGCTGGGTGATTTCCAGATCATTTTGAAGAAAAACTCTAGGCGACAACATCCATTAGTCAAAAGTATTGTTTTGTGGCCTTATTTCAGAAACTTTAATTTTTAGTTTTTTTTCAATAACCATGCCTAAACAATATTCTCTTAAAAATACAAACATGTACATACATGTTGCTCACATATTATGGTAGCCCTGTTTGTGCTAAATAGAGTTTAAAGGTGCAGTGTGTAGCTTTTTGGCGACATCTAGCGGTTCGTTTGCGAGTTTACACTAAGGGCTCAGCCCACTGCTCACCCCTCCCTTTCGAAGAAGCTACGGTGGCTAAAACGGGACAAACATCGTCGTAGTGAGCCAGAGTA
Organism: Chrosomus eos; assembly: GCA_036326025.1. Taxonomy (NCBI): domain Eukaryota; kingdom Metazoa; phylum Chordata; class Actinopteri; order Cypriniformes; family Leuciscidae; genus Chrosomus; species Chrosomus eos. Next base: position 20,126,405 of record CM070824.1, on the reverse strand, counting down.
AAACAAGCCACAGCTAACATGGAGTACCACAGTCCATTATAAACCACATCATGGATAAAGTTTACAAAGCCATAGTCAGGTGAGGATCAAGGGTCTTAATACATAATATAATAATATAATAATATTGGTCTGAGCTGTCGACATATCTCGTCACAGTTGTTGTAAATAATAGTAATCAGCTGATTGTCTCACGAACGTAACCAGCACATTCTCCCCACATAGCAAACCCATAATATAGCGAGGAAGTAGAACCACATGAAACTATGCAACTATAGATTTTTTCTAACAGGGTAGTAAAAGTTTAGCTGGCTAATATGAGCTGTTACTGTGGCTGAGCTGGTTAAAGCCTTGTTTATACTCGACGCGTCGGCAAGGTGCGTGCGGCAAAAATGACGTGATTGTAATAACAGCACGCGCGCCTCCGCATCCCAATAGACACCACTTATTACACACAATAGCCTTTTTTCTCTGATTTTGGAAACTCGATCGACTTAAAATGCTTCCAAGATCGACGGGTTGGTGATTCCTGTAATTGTTTTCCGGTCAATTGACAAGAGTAGCCTAATCAGCTGTCTCACAAACGTAACCAGCACATTTATCCCCACATAGCAAAGCCATAACACAGCGAGGGTGAAGAATTAAGTTACATGAAACAATCCAACTACATATTTACACCACTGACAAGGGAAAACACTCACGGTGTTTATGACTAGCTTCTTCTAGCTTTCTGCGGCTTCTCTTTCAAGGTAGTGACGAAACGCGCTCTGTAACGCTGTTTGTTCGCTGTCGGCTACGGTAGAAATATGATGTCATAATATGGCGGCCTTCATAGAAGGGGATTCCCGCGCTTATGTAGATATAAATGCCTAATTCTAAGGTAATAAAAACATTACGGTTTATTAAGTAAGTTCTTTATACACAACTGAACACATAGTTATGGATGTCATATTGCATTTCTGTTAATAAATAGTCAAAAATGTTACACACTGCACCTTTAATGACACTTTTGCCATTCATATGTTTATAAGCAACTGAAAAAGCACAAATGTCAGGGCATGTCAAAACATCTCAAGGACCACAAAAACATATTAGACCCCAGAGGGTTATCATGTAACATTTTAATTATATTCTGGTGAAATTAACTAAATAAACGAAATTACTTGAAAAAAAGATTTGTTCATTTTGATAAACGAGATTCAGAGATCTGAGTCAGTTAAATGATCCAAAATTCAGCAAACAAAGATAATAGCCATATTTGAACTGCAGTCAGGTCTCAAAGTTTTATAGAAACAACCTAAGAAAAAGAAGAAAATATGTATTACAGCAGGATTCATTTTTACTGTTTTGCTTTGGCTTAATATAAAGGTGGCTAAACTGTAGGGACGTGATTTATAATATTTTTTTAATATTTTTAAAAAGTGAAATATTTACTAAGGCCAACATATACTTTCACAAATAAACAGGCAACCAAATGAGTAATTATAAATGTATCAATACAGAAACAAAGAAAAGGTGAGATAGATAGAGAAGTTTTTAAAAGAGCTAATATATGGATGATGTGAATCTATGGCCCCATTTACACTGCATGGTTCAAGTGACTCAAATCCGATTTTTTCCTCTCATGTGGCAAAGATCGTATACGACCGGTGAACGTGTAAGCAGGAAAAAAAACCGCATTGATTCCGATTTTCTCAGATCGGATTAAGGCCTCACTCATATGTGGTAATAAATCGGATTTGAATCGGATACATGCATTTGTGTGTGCCATGTAAGCAGAAAAATCCAAGAGGTCCTCGCTGCAGCCTGTAGCACGATGACGTAGCTGGATGGTCCAATACGTAGTGGATGGAGGTGTGTTTTGGTCGGAGGTGTGTTTTGGTCATAGACGGTCTCAAATTAAGGCCGGGGAAAAATTAGTGTACACTCAAAGACGGACGCGTGCTGTGCTTGTCATATATCACAACTACTATTCAGTGTTTTTAACCACGTTTATTTTAGGTTTCAGACATTTAAATAGATAAGATTTATAGCAAAACAATACATTTATAGTTTGTAAAATACACAATGGTGTCCATGGAAGCAGCAATAATCCATTCAAATATATTTGGCGACGTGTTTTATTCATATCAGATACACAGTGTAAGTATAAAGTTTACTCTATTCTTCTCCCAGTTTAAACGACAAAACAAACTCACTTACACTGAATTGAGAGTCAGAATAGAAGATAGTTGATGACATGGTAAGCAAGTTTGTTAATATTTAGAAATAAAAGCGCTACATCTGTCATACAGCGCTATTTTGGCTGTGGTGAACAGTGCCAAGCATGACGCGTCACCATGGAAACTTGGCTGACGGGCGGGCGGGGAGCGATATTTTTTTTCACAGGATGGTAGGGGAAGACTCATTAATATTCATTAGGGAACTCATGCCTGATTGGTCTGATGACCTACCCCCTAACCCCGCCCCTAAACCTACCCGTCACTGGGGGTCTGATCATAGACATAATATAATACATAGACGCCCTATTGGCCGCTTTGGAACGTTGCTGCGATACGTCAACGGGTCCGCCATTTTGCGGAGGGCAAGACTGCACTGTAATCAAGGGTGAGCTGCGTTTTTTTCTGGATAAAAACAAAAACTGTTTTTATATTTATCAACCGATTTCAGTGGTTTGTATGTGGTGTACAAAAAGTTCCATCTCTAGTTATTTAAAATCTCAATAGTTAGACTTGTAAAATATTTGTTTTAATAAAGAATGGTCAAAGCTCAGACTTGTCATGTATCTGGCTTTTTATTCTTGGATAAGAATGATGAAGACCCCCATACTGAGATATAATTTAAGTTTTCTTATTGTGGAAAAAGCATTTTCTGTGATTGACCAGATTTGAGCAATAACAAAGATAACTGATGGATCCATGCTAATACATATGTTATGGTACAACTAACATTTGTGAGAAGTAATAGTAAATAGTTTAGTCAATAACATAAACAAATAGTATACAGCAAATAAAATAGTAATGAATAGTATAATTATACAGTAGGTTACCAACCAGAATAATACTTTCAACGCCGCCGCTTTGCCGCGGCGGTGAAATTCGGGGTGTGTTTGCTGCCTTTAACCGCTAAGAGGCGCTACAATCACAGACTTTGAAAAGTGTCCGTTTATTCTCTCTATTGCGTAATCTGCCGCTGCGTCGCGGCTCATTCAGAGCGATTGAAAGCTGGTAGCAGATGCATTTAAGTGAAATGTAGTTAAAATAATTCATCACAATACTTAAATTAAATTGAATAAATAATGAAAACATTTCAATATAAAACATTGCAATAGAAACATATTAGGCTACATCAAGGCTTTGGAAGAGTATAAGACGTTGACGTAAACGTTCAGGCGGTGGCTCTGTGGTTAACGCAACGACACGGAGATCCAAGAGGCCCGAGATCGAATCTCAATATAACACCATGTTGGCCGACAGCATTCATCTTTAACCGTTCTTGATGCTTAAATAGGTGACTGTTTATTTGCGAGTTTATTAACTGTTTATTTATTTAAAGTCAAGCGTTTTTTTTAATAATCAATGGCATATTACAACATTGCTACAGTAGAGCTGGGGGGTTGTAAGGGGGGGCTTCTTACATTCGCTTCATAAACACACGCACACTAGCACACACATGCTATCTTTTTTCTGCACCCGATGGATAGACTCATAATTTTCAAGCCCCACTGCCCCCATCGCCCCAACGCAATGCTAATGAAATACGCAACAAGCTTAAAATGTTCCAATTTATTGAAGTAACAAGTAGGCTAGTATCTAAATACAAACTAAACAAACAAAAACAAAAATAGAGAAAATAAAAGTGCTGCTGTGTCAAAATGTTTAAAAAGAAAAGAAGAGAAATCCATTTGGCAAGACAAAAAAATTAAAAAATTCAAACAGACATAACATAGGCTAATGTGTTTGATATGGGATTAAAATTATGGGCAGTGCATGAGATATAAACTAATGATTAATTATGTCAAAATTCCTTTGTTCCGATCAGAGCATTTCTGGATATTCCTCAGCTCGCTCATTCCGCTCAGGGTCGCGCGCTCAGGCTGGCTCCGACTAGTTTTTTTCTAGTCAACTAGTAGCCTAGTTGTTTATTTAAGCCATCAGTGGACAAATCACCCCTTTATATTGATTTAATAACTTAAATAGGCTATACAGGGTAATGAGTGAGTGTTATAAAGCTGCACTCAAGCGCACGAGCCGGAGACAAAAATAGCAAGGAGACATTTAATTGTTTATTAATAAACTGGTGTTTTCTGCGTCGCTGCAAAGATGAAGATGCGATGTAGACTCGCCATGAACGAATAAAGATATAAAGGCATAAAAAGGAAAAGTTCCTCCCGTTGGCGCGCCCAACCTGTCACTTCTCTAGGCTATTCCCACCCATAGAGGGGCGCGCCCCACACTTTGAGCGGCAACTACCATCTGTAGTTAGGGGGGATCTAGCCGGTGTTCTGTCTCTCCCTCTCTCTGCCGTGCAAGCGGCCGCGCGCTACACAGTTTGAACCTACAGTCTATGGTTTGAACTTACATATTCACGTAGCCTTTCGAAAACAGGGACATTCATTGTCCCGGGAGAGTGCTTAAATTTCCCGGGACAGGTTATTAAAAAGAAGGACAATCCCGGTAAAACCGGGACCGGTGGCAACCTAACTTGCATTTAGACTTTATTTCATGCAAAAAAGAAACACACAATCTTATTCTTGCTACATTTTAAATTTGTTTTGCCAAAGAAATTGCAGCTAAATTAAACGAAACGGTACAAATCGAAAATAGTCCAAAGCAACATAAATTAAAGACATGAGTTTTGCCTCTCTCGCGCTGGATCTCAGCAAGTTTATTTAGTCTCCCTTGCTCAAACATTCTTAAACTCTACAGAACCAGTTGAAACAACTGGATTGAACACTTCAATTTAAATTTGTGTGTGAAAACACTTTAAATAGGCTACAATAAATAAACAACAATATTTATAATTTAATCAAATATGGGGACACATCGAGAGATGTAGTCTATCCTTAAAATAATTTTGCCTTTGCCATCGGGCTGGCTATCCGACACTCTCCATATGAATGAGGAACATTAACACCTATGGCGCTTTTCCACTGCATGGTACGCTCGGTTCGGTACGATTCGATTCGGCGCGGAACGGTTCGGTTCGGCTTCGCTTTTCCACTGCGTGGTACGACTCGGTACGGCACGGTTCGGTTCGCTAGCTCGGTTGCTTTTCCACTGCAGTTAGTACCCATTCAAAGTGGGTGGGACTGATCGTTACACTGTTTGTAGGTCCGGTGATAGCCGTGTGCGGCTAAGAGCTGAGCTAGCTGCTACTTCTTGGAACACTTTTTCATTCTGTTTTGCCCCATCCAGCTCTCGCTGGACCCGCTCCTCGGCAACCAACGAGAGGAACGTCTGCACCTCGACCACGATTCAGCCATTTCCTTTTTAAAGTGTTGATCTCTTCTTTTTTTTTCAAGTAAGTAAAACACAGGTGCTACCGTGTTGGCTGTTGTCTACTGGTTATATGACTCTGTATAGCGGTCTCGTGTCGCAAATCCAATGACGCTGGTAGTGACGATTCTGTCTGTCTGACCAATCAGTGATCTGCAGTGTTTCACGTCACATTTTAGTACCGGTACGGTACGCTTGGAACCTCAACAGATCAGGTACCATTTAAAGCGCGCCGAAGCGCACCGTACCGTACCGTACCATGCAGTGGAAAAGCACCACAAGTGAGCCGTACCGAACCGAACCGTACCGTACCATGCAGTGGAAAAGCGCCAAAGCGTGCCATACCGAACCGAACCGTACCGTACCATGCAGTGGAAAAGCGCCACTATTGTCTGTCCCTCCAAACCCCCCACAGGCTCTCTGAGTCTGAGTCTGACTTAAAATAAAGGGAAGTCGCAATTCACACTTAAATCGCTCTTCTAGCATTAGGCTATTAAAGTGTTGATAATGAAAGAATTAAATGATTTAAGCTACATGTCGTATTTCTGTCATAAAAGTTTATTACTAAATATTTCATTATTTAAATAATTTAAGAAATAAAACTGGTTTGGGCCAGCTTTTTCCAAGAAAAACTAAATATAGCCTAATCTTCAAACGCATGTTCATTTTGTTGTCATGAACAAAATGCTCAACTCAATATTAAATTCTACAGGGATCTTTGGGTCCAGGCATGCAAAATGTGAATTAGTTATTTTTTAAATTATTATTATTCAAATAAATATCGGTGCTTCGTGGTAGCCTACTGCTGATAAACTAAATAACATTTAGATAATAATTATGAACTTTAAATGAAACAATATAGCAACACTTCGACGAATAAATGATTTGATCTGTTTTTACATTTTAATTCAGGGCGATTTAGTCTCTACATTTAATTAAACGAGATTTTCACCTTGTCATTTTCTCATTGCGAGGCGCTCACAATCACATCATAAACATATTTGAGCAGATTCTCTGTACCTCTCGTTTTCATATGGATTACATAATCAGATAACATTTATTAACCTAAATATTTAGACATTTAAAGGCTTTAGACATAGCCGATTTCCTATCTTGACTGAGCTGAGGCAAGTGGCTTTCGGTTAATTTTTGTGACGCGCAGTTCCCGGAGACCGAGAGAGACGACATATAAACTTTTGTCATTAGCCTAAAAAAAGTTTACAGTTTTGAACGATGTAGGCTACTGTACTCTTATCTGTATGACCAAAAAAAATCACGTAGGCCTATAGCCTATTAAGTTATTTTAGCTGTTATGAGAAAAATAAATCAAATGAACGCGCTGCCTCGTTTGTCGAAAACTTTACTTAAAACCATGTTTTTAAAAACTCTATGTAGGTTATAGGGAATAAAACAAATATAGATATATATAGGCCTATATCTTTTTTTATACAAAACTGCTTTTGAACAATTGGTATTATTAGCTACAGATCTAAAGTCGTTCTGTTGGATAGCCTATTTGTTCCTTAGTGTAAAATGGAAATGCATGGTAATATTATTTTATAAATATAAGCAAAAAAATATGTGGTGTAACAGAGTTTTAGAACTAAACAAATCTGCATTAATAGCCTAAAAATATATAGATTTTTTACAGAAGTCCATGTTTGTTCGGGATTTGAACGCAGGTCTGCCGATTGATGAACCGTCAGCTCTACCACTCGGCCATGTCGAAGCTCACTGAGAAAAGCCCAAACATTTATTTCACCAGTGTGTGTTCGCTCAAATGAGTGAGAACGTTTTGTTGTTAGCCTACTGTGAGTGTAGCCTACTTTACATGAATAAAATAGACCTTTTACAGTTTTAAAATATGATATCCTATCTGTATGACCAAAAATAACGACGTAGGCTATAGCCTGTTATTTTAGCAGAAAAATAAATTCAAGTGAACGCGCTGCTGCGTTTGTCGAACTTAATTCAGTGGCAGAAGAAAACCCCATTTTAGAATACGCACTAGGCGTGGTGTGTCAAAATACTTAATTATAAACTTCAATATTTCATTCAAAACCACATCAAAACGCTTTGTGACATTTTAAAAAGCTGTGAATGTATTAATGCCACTGGAACCAGGATCGTAACTGAAATGCGCTGCATGTTATCTCTCAATACAGGAGCAGAAGCGCTGGTTCAGATTGTATTGTTTGTTGTTTAAACGTGCGTGTTTTAGGCTATATTTAAAAATATATATACTATATTTGATAAGGTCTATTTAGGGTAGACCTATTCGCTATAGCCTACTGTGGAGGGGGGAAATCACCCACCGGCAAATCGCACCTTGCTTAACCATGTTTTTTAAAATTAGGCTATTTCTGAAAGAATTCCAGTCCTGCTGTCTGCTGTCCTGTCCGTGAAGTTTTTTGTTTGTTTGTTTGTTTGTTTATTTTTTAACAGAACTGTTTTTGAAGACGTAAATTTAGTCAATCTGTTGGATGAGATTTGTTCCTTAGTGTAAAATGGAAATGCATGGTAATTATATAAAAAACATATTTTTTCGGGTTTCGAACCCGTGTCTTTGTACTGCTTAAACCTTCAGCTCTACCACTCGACCACAAGTTCGGCTGTTTAAGCGTCAGTGTGCCCAGAAACGACAGATGCACTCTTCAATCTTCTCATTCCTCAATAGTATAACATCATTGATTGCACCTAATTTATTTTCACTGACTGCGAGATAGGCCTCTTTTAAATTTTGATTCATAAAATTTTCTGCTCTAAAAGTTTGCTATATTCTATTTAAAATGTAGGCTACTTTTACATACGTTTTGCTTTCGCTAAATGTCCCTTTGCGCCACCTGGCGGTCATTTCGCGAATGACTTAGAAATGTGACTGGGTTTTTTTTGCCGCGGTGAATTCACCGCGGCAGACGCCGCGGCGGCAATAGGCATTCTGGTTGGCTACCTACTGTATAATATCATACAATAATACAATCACAAAAATATTGATAATAGCATATGGTTTATTAATAATACTATAATAATAGCAATAGAATAAGAAATATCAATTACAGAATATACACAATAAAAAATAAGTTAAATAGTGACTTATATTTAAAATTTAACTCTTTTTGTTAAATTTCAGTTTTATTGATCAGTAATAGCAGAAGTAGCTTCAGTCAAACATACAGCAGGATACAACGTTAAAAAAGCCTAAATATAAAGTTATGAAACTTCACTTTGCCCTCAGCCAAAACGATTTACCAGGGAACCATTTATAGATTAATGAGACCAAAGATCGCCGGTTAGATATACACAAGACGAATAATATCTCATGTTTAATCACTAGACTAGAGACATCCGAGCCGGCGGCAAACTTCAGACGCTCTGGCCGAGGTAAGGCTGTCCTCTGCGGGCTTAATGAGCGCTGAGCGCCCGGTGATCGCGTCGTACAACTCCGAAACCGTCAGATCAAATTTTTAAATAGGCGCCATCTTTATAAACAAACCACATATTTAAGCTTTAAACAACTACATTGTCGACTGAAAAACTATTAAAACTACATTTCGTGACACAATAACAGTAGTATTTTTTAATTTATCCTCTGAACGTTACTATTACTAATTAAATAATGACCAAATACAACCAAAAACAAACGTTCAGTCTTGCCTGTGAAAGATAATTCCTCGAAAGCTTTTTTCAATTGTGTGGCGATTTGTACAGCCCCAAGCAGCGCACAAAACAGGCGTTTTTCTCATTCCCAGTATGAGAGGTATGTGAAAGTTGCCATCCCCAATATGGCGGCGCCGTTGACGTGCGCTCCAGCGGCCAATAGGGCGTCTATGTATTATATTATGTCTATGGGTCTGATGACCTACCCCTAACCCCGCCCCTAAACCTACCCGTCACTGGGGTTAAGACCAATCAGGGATGAGTTCCCTAATGAATATTAATGAGTCTTCCCCTACCATCCTGTGAAAAAAAATATCGCGGGCGGGGATCGCGAATTAGAAATAAAGGCCTGCCTCTAATAAAAGCCTGCTTCAAATAAAAGCCGGCTACCATCTGCAGTTCAGGTAAATAAAGGCCCCGGTCTTTATTTGAGGAATTACGGTATATAGCGATTTTAACTAGGCTATGTAGATTGTTTCAAAGCAGCTTTATACAGAGACAAACATTTTAAGGTAACAGGGATTGTTTTGGCTTTATAGCGGTTCTTGAATAATGTTATTTTCCAGCTAAAGTTAGTTTTGATTGATTGACTTAATTCCGTCGAAATGATAATTTGTTATTAAATTAATTACATTTTTCTCACAACTGCGAGTTTACATCTCGCATACTGACTTTATTTCTCAGAATTGTGAGATATAAAGTCAGAATTGCGTGAAATAAAGTCGCAATTGCGTGTTATTGGGTAAAATAAAGTCAGAATTATGTCTTTTTTTCTCCAATTCTGAATTTATAACACATAATTGCGAGTTTATATCTCCCAATTCTGACATCTTTTCTCTAATTGCGAGTTATAAAGTCAAATTCTAATGGGAAAATTACTTTTTTTAAACCTCATAATATCTCACAATTCTGACTTTATAAAACGCAATTGCGACTTTATACCATGCAATTCGGACTTTATATTTCCCAATTGCGTATTTTAAAGTCAGAATTGCGAGATATAGGCCATAATAATGCAATTCTGAGAAAAAAAAGTCAGAATTTCACAGTAGCCTATATTTAAGCCTATATTAACACGCAATTGCGACTTTATATCACGCAAATCTGACCTAATAACAAACAATTGCGACTTTATATCACGCAAATCTGACCTAATAACAAACAATTGTGACTTTATATCACGCAATTCTGACTTTTTAACCTGCAATTGCGACTTTATATCAATTCTGAGATAAAAAGTCATAGTGAGATAAAAAGTCGCAATTACTTTTTTATTTCTCACTCTGTGGCCAAAACAAGCTTCCATAGACATGTCTTGCAGACACTGAACAGCAAATTAAGAGGAACCTATATGTAGGCTACAGATCACTGTGGAAAATATAGCCATTAAAGAAGGAACTCTTACCAGGCAAAATATCATTAAGCACTTTTTTTTTTCTTTTTTTTGGACATCTGACCAGATTTATTTTCTTGATGCTGTTATAATTTTTGCATTTTCCCTTGAATGTGTACTTAATTTAAAATGTTTACAGCCCTTATTGTATTGTACCTTTAAAATTACAGAGACAATTAGGCTACTTGACAATTTTTTGCTTAATTCCACTCAACAGCAAATATGACCTGAATAAAATAAAATGGCTTTATTTTAAAATGTCCTATATACACGCATTAAAAAAATTAATAATAATTGCGGTGAGGACATGCTAATAATCTATCAAATTTAGGTTTAAAATCATGTGATGTTGAAAATAATGTAAAATTATCTATTTAGCATGTTGCCTGAAACTCGGATAACTTAAGCATCCCATCCCATTTATGTAAATAATTACTTATTCATCAATAATTACATATAACTAGCCTATTTAACAGTACTAGGCTACTACACAGGTTAGAACATCATCTCAGTACAATATTGCAACTTTATATAACGCAAATGTGACCTAATTACACACAATTGCGACTTTATATCACGCAATTCTGACTTTATAACCTGCAATTGCGATTTTATATCAATCCTGAGATAAAAAGTCAGAATAGTGAGATAAAAATTCGCAATTACCTTTACATACATGTCACCTCAGACCAGCGAATTATAACCCAGAGATCGGTACTGCGCATGCGTCTATGACGTCACCAAAACACACCTCCATCCACTACGTATTGGACCATCCAGCTACGTCATCGTGCTACAGGCTGCAGCGAGGGGTGTCTCGAAAAATCGGATATTCCACAGTAAATGTGAGTCGTACGTCATTAAAAAGGGGTAACACTTTACAATAACAGTACATGATGTAGCGAACCTACATAATAATAATATACATAAAATGTATTTAAGGGGGCCGGAAGGCCAATTTAGCTCAAAGGGAATGATTCATCGATTTGCAATGAATCATTGACCGAATCACTATGGAACCGAGCAAATGACTCGTTTAGAGTTCATTTGAACGGGCCGTAATTTAAACCTTGGCAACAGATATAAATATCCAATCTATAGTGAAACACTATGTATTAGCAAGGTAACTTTAGATCGGCAGTACAAGGCATTAAATGTGTAAGCAAAACACAAGACAAATATCTTTTCAAATATATGGACGACTTTATTAACTATTCTAAACACATAAAACTAATGTCTAAACCCAATCACACACACACATTCATTCAAGGCGCAGAGGAAGAGAGAGAAAGAGTGAGTTTTCAGAGTGAGATGCACTTTGTAAGACATAAACCTGAACGAACCACCAAGCATTAATTTAAACCTTCGTTTCTTAGACAGGTTATTACATGTACATTAAAAAGCACCAGGTCAGTTACAGTCTGGAGTACTTGCTTGTCTTTGCGTTGCTTAGGCCAGGGAATTCCCTATTTGAGGTGCTTCGTCAAAGGGGTTTCCCGGCTGCGTGGCTGGTTGTCTTTGGAGTGCCTGGCTGGAGTTTCTGAACCGCCGGTCACGTGATGTGTTGGCGGATGGATGAACAAGAGTCTTTACAGTTCGAAGTGCGTTGCAGGAGAGACGTGCAAACGAACTTTACAGCAAAACTTAACTTAGAACGAGACTTTTAACGAGAAAATAAAATAAAGGAAGGAATGAAAGTAAGAGATGAGATGGCTTGAATGAAGCTGTTTAAACTCCGATCTTGATGGGTTTGTCTGCTGGCTTGGTCTAACTTGGTCTGGTCGATGTAGTGTACGAACATGAACACTCTCTTGCTGTTTTTTGATAGAGAGAGGCACCAACTTAATTTAACACAGAACCGACTCAAAACCGAACTGAACCGAACCGAAACTCAACTGCTCTCTGAACGGCTCTCTGAACTGAACTGAACTGCCTTGTTCGGGTCTTTAACTTAAAGTTAGTCCAACCTCTTTTGGAGAATTCTGGCCAATTGGACAAGGGCATCCTCTTAGGAGGTGGACCTCGTTTCTTCTTATCATAAATCAGGCGGTATCTATGATCTGCTTGCTCTCCAACACTAAGCAGAGAGAACAAGAGATCACAGTTTAACATTATAGATTATTATAATCATACAAAGCATTTTACACAGATTTCACTCAAGCCATCTTAAGAATTAAGGGCATACGATTATTTCGATTGGAAGCACGATACTCGTTCATTCATACTCACAGTTATAATCATCATTACATGATTTATATGGAACCTAAGCATAATACAAACATGAATTGTAGGAAAACAAGAATTATGATGTTTGATTATGAGTCCACTGAGCATTGTTCTGTGTGAGTTGTTTTCTGCAGAATGTGCAGAATTAATGTAGTTTGATATGTAAAGTGTAAAAGTCTTTCTGGTCTCTGAATGAAAGCGTGGTCTGTTAAATAACTCTGTCCTGTTTAGCAGTGGTGATGCTGAGGGAGGTCAAAGGTGGTCAGGCCTGTTTGACCATTTGTGAGGAGATTTGTCTTGGTTAAGAATGAACAGTGACAAGTTCTTCCTGCTTTGGCTTATCCCTTTATGGCCTGCGGAGCCCTAAAAGTCCTTTCTGAGGGGGTTTTGGAGACAGTTTGGAGCCAGTTTTGTGACGTTGGAATGTGTTCAGATCTGGATTGCTGAATCACATTTGAATGAATCCCATGAAAGATTAGAAAGATTAATTTGTGTTTGGTTCAACCGTAAATTCTCTACAATGAATAATCATGTACTAATACCTGAATTAATAATTACTTAACTATTAACTAATGGTGAGTTAAGACATGTACTAATGAGGAACTAACCTTAACTACGACACGAGTCACATGAATTCCTGCAGGAATATACCATCTTAACTTCACGTTAGTACATGTTTGTTAATTAATGTATTAATTAACATTTCGGGGTAGACTAAATCGAACATGCTCTAGATCAGAAGAAAGCTGTACTAAAAGGGCACAATGTAAAATTGTTCCTAAATTTGACACCAGCAACTGTCACAAACATCAGTGAATGACACTAGATGTATTGCAATATTTACATTTAACCTTACTCATTGAACACACAATGATGCATTCATCATTAAAAACAATTTAATCTCATTCTGTTTTTAAGTGATTCCACTGCTGCCATTTAGAGTGAAATACCTGCACTAACATATTCATTTACAGATGCAATTTTCAGATGCAGTGTTAGCACAGATGATGGTTATTTTATGGATTGGTTTACTGTCTTTATATCATAATGCAGTCCGATGTTAGTCTTGTGTTCTTTGCTCTTCTTTTGGGCCACAAAATGTGTCCATTTTCCTCCTACCGTTCAGTTCCTTCATCCAAATGTGGGCAAAGCACCTCTGCTCTTCCACTTCTTTACAAACCACCGAAAAGCACCAAATGGTATAAGATTTAGAAGAGCTGAATATGTATAGAACATGTGTAATTGATAACTTTTTAAAGATGTACTCTTGGAGGACCAAGACGAGAAATGACATGATACATTAACAAGTCATGAATTCATGTTACTTTATAAGTAATTAGGGCCCGAGCACTAAGGTGCGAGGTCCCTCTTGAAACTGTTAGGATTATTATTTTATTTTTTTTCTTTCTTTTTTTTTTTCTTCTGCAAAGTAAGCCCCATTTTCGAGGCCGTAACATGCTCGAAAAGTCACCAAATTTTGCACACATGTCAGGACTGGTGAAAAATTTTGTATTTTGTAGGTTTCGCGGATGGGCGTGGCAAAATGGCTGGCTAGCGCCACCTAGAAAATTAGAAAAAATTAGCCCCTCGTCCATGTTCGACCTACATGCACGAAATTCGGTGGGGACGTGTATCCTATCAAGACGCACAAAAAAGCCTCAAGAACCCATACCCTAAACTCGACAGGAAGTCCGCCATTTTGAATTTGGTGGCCATTTTGGGACGATTTACACACTCCGTACTTTGACGAACTCCTCCTAGGGATTTAGTTGGATCGACTTCAAATTTCTGCTGTGCCTTCTAAAGGCATTGACGATGAAAAGTTGTGCTATCTGCGAGTTTTCGTCAATCGGTGTGTCCGTGGCATGGCATCAAAGATCAACTCATCGCCATGACACAGGAAGTGGTTGTAACTTCAGTATACATGCTCACAGCTGCACCAAACTTTACATGTAGGATAAGAGTCCCGCCCTGAACTCATGTACATGCCCACATTCACCCACAGTCATAGCGCCACCTGCTGGCAACAGGAAGTGACGTATAACACCTTCATGCAGTGTCTGAAAAGCGTAGCATATTCACAGCCGCACTGGCAGAGCTCCAGAATATGCAACAGAATATGCGGCCGCATCACTCCCCGACGCGCTACATGTGCGAGGGCCCGCCCATCGCTGCTTGCAGCTTTAATTAATGATGAGTTAGTAATAATGTGCCCCCCCAAGTAAAGTCATGACATTATGCTACATTGACAAGTCATGAATTCATGTTACTTTATAAGTAATTAATGATGAGTTAATAATAATGTGTTCCCCCCAAGTCATGACATTATGATACATTAACAAGTCATGAACTCATGTTACTTTATAAGTAACTAATGATGAGTTAGTAATAATATACAATCAAGCAGTCATAAGTTATCTACAACACCAAATAACATCAAGGAAGGGGATTCTTATTTTGCACCACTATATCCAAGATAATGTATAACTTTAACATGAATATGCATTCATATTCAAAACAACAACAACAACAACAACAACAACAACAACAACAGATTTTCAAAAAGGGACTTTATTTAACAGTCTTTTAAGCAACAGTTTACCTTAAATCAAGGACTTTTAAACAGCAGTTTACCTTAAATCAAGGTCTTTTAAACAGCAGTCCACCTTAAATCAAGGACTTTTAAACAGCAGTCCACCTGAAATCAAGGACTTTTAAACAGCAGTTTACCTTAAATCAAGGACTTTTAAACAGCAGTTTACCTTAAATCAAGGACTTTTAAACAGCAGTTTACCTTAAATCAAGGTCTTTTTAACAGATCACCTTAAATCAAGGACTTTTAAACAGCAGTTTACCTTAAATCAATGATTTTAAGGTCTTTTTAACAGATCACCTTAAATCAAGGATTTTTAAACAGCAGTTTACCTTAAATCAATGTATTTTAAACAGTTCACCTTAAATCAAGGACTTTTAATCAGTTTACCTTAAATCAAGGACTTTTAAACAGCCCACCTTAAAGAGTTTACCTGTATTTTACTTTACATAAAAACATATCATCAAATGTTTATTATGATGTCCTCTAAACAGGAAATTTATGGCGAATGTCTTTTATTAGGCGCCCAAGGGGTCCCTCTTTATGTTTTTCACCAAGCCAGTGAGTCCACTCTATGAGTGAGAGGTGTTCTTTAAGCATCTTCTCTGTCCTATTTCCTCTTAGTCTCCATTCGCTTGTTTTGTATGTCAGCCAAGCTCTTTCAATGTGTTGCTCCACTGTGTGGGTCTACAAACCACTGGGAATGGTTCACTGTAATATGTTTGTAGCCCATATTGTCCAAAACCCCCCGGTAGGCTCTCCACTCATCTGAAATAATGGCAGTGCCTGGACGCACATGTTTCTCTACTATGGGGATGAGGTGAGATCTTGATCTTCTTTTCACAAGCCGCAAGATTGGGCGTCAGCATTTATCCATCACACCTAGCATGCCAAACACCCACCGCCTCCATGTTGTTGATGTTCTACCTCGTCCATTCTGTAAAAGTGAATTTATGTAATTAAAAAAAGAAATACTACAATATTATATTTATATTCATTTAACACACATAAAGATGGGTGACAAACTAAAGGAAAATCTGGGGGATCTGTTATGCCGTGGGGGGCATTTAACTGACATGGCTTGGGTCCACTTGTCCCTTTAGAGCAGGGGTCATCAACCTATGTTGCATGCCAACACTGGAGGGGTAATTGCTGGCATGCTGGAGGGGTAATATGTGCAGCTTGTTAGTGCAGTGTCTGATCGGTAGTAAATGCTGCTCTATCTGAACACCAGAAGGCGTCTCACGAAGAAAAACCAAATATGCCCCGCAGAAGTACGATAAGACACACTCAAGGAAAATTAGGAATTCCCTATGGGCATCATACTACCGCTGTAGCTGAATAAACAGAAGATTGAAACGCTTGATTAAACAAAACGATTGATTAAACATGACTAATAAACACACGACTGCTTTATTCTGTGTAAGAAGCACATCATCTCACAGTTTTTCTACGATTTCATGTAAATTGGGATTAATCACGCAGCCCTATATATATATATATATATATATATATATATATATATATATATATATATATTACACGTCCCCCGATTGTGTGCAAGCTTCTACTTCTGTCTCCATGGTAATAAGAGTCGTGTGTTATGACGTAATCGTTAGCCTATTTTTTTACAAAAACTGCTTCTACGGGGCTGCCAACCTAAGATGCAAGGTAATGGAGCCTTTTATACATTGTCGTGTTTCTTTAGAAATAAGCAATGAACAAATGGAGTCTTTAAACGCCTCAGATGTAAAGTTATTCACTGTCATGGTGCATGTGAGCGTCGATTCGCAAGGTCTCTCGCTCTCTCCCGTGCACGCGCTATGTGTATGTTATGCGCACAGTATGTTCTGTCTCGCAATGCGCGCTCAAGATTTGAACTAATTTGCAGGCATCAGGGAGACGCTATCAATAAGCGGGAGACTCCTGGAACTTCCGAGTGCGGGGTTTTTCCCCCCGGCGTGCATGTTAATCAGTGAGTGCATTCACACCGGGAGCAGGAGCAGCGCGTGAGCAGCAGTGAAGTGCAGGTTTCGGCGCAGAGTCTTTGCTGCTGCTCACGCTTAATTAAGTGAAAGCACACTTTTGATGGACAAAATAAATGATTTCACCCAAAAAGTGCCGAAAATGCACAGAATTTGCATGTCTGGTGTGTTTTAACAAGAACTGGAGTAAGCTATCTCAGAAAAGAAAATGATTCAAAATTATTTATAGAATTTTTTTTATTGAATGCTAGACATCAAGTTGTTTTCATCTAAAAGAAGAATTACAATATGCACTTTTTTCAGTAAGCTAGGCCTATGTGTTTTCAAGGCTTCAAAGTTTTATTGAATGCTACCTCTGACTAAGGGAGGAGCCAAGACTGAGCTCAGGCGATCCCGCGGTATACAGCGGAAGTGGCAAGAAGACGGAACGTCTCCGTTCCCTCACTCAGGGAACGAGGGTTACATACGTAACCGAGACGTTTCCTTTCGTTCGTCACTCCGAGTTCCGTCGGATGACGACGAATGGGGTTACCAGTCTAATCACGCCACCTTCACAGCTGTCTTCCAGTGCCCTGCGTAAATCTGAGATCCCTGTCATACTGGACAAGTGGGACTCCTATTTAACACAGGAATACCAAGGTACACTGGGGAGCATATCCCAAGATATAGAGGAACATGCAGAATATACCCAGCCCAACGGGGGGGGGGTGGGGGGGGGGCATTTAGAATACACGTATGACCCGAAGGAAGGATATGGGGAATACACTGGGGTATCCAGCCGCAGGTGGAAAAGTTTTAAACCCCAGGGGTGGCAAGGTGGCTTGCCAAGGGAAGACACATGCTCAGAGAGGCTTACAGTGGGAATACACATGTGGGGGTTGCTAGAAGGCAGGCACCTAGCTAGGCACCTAGCCGACGCTCAGGCACAGAGACACTGGGTCGACGTCAGGAGTGCAGGCGGAACTCAGGGCTTTCGGGGAAGCTCACCTGAGGAGAATATCGCACGCATCCAGTCCGTGGAGTGGAATGGCGAGCAAGCGAAGACACCTGAGCGAGTCCTAGTACCGGCTGGTTGAAGCGAGCACACGAGAGGACACAGGCTCCACTCGGAGATTATAGAATCTGGCGAATGTGTTAGGTGTCGCCCAGCCTGCAGCTCTGCAGATGTCTGTTAGCGGGGCGCCATGCGCTAGAGCCCAAGAGGACGCCACACTCCGGGTGGAGTGGGCGGTCACACCAAGGGGGCACGGTCGACCTTGCTGCTGGTATGCCAAAGCAATGGTGTCCACTATCCAGTGAGACAACCTCTGCTTGGAGAGAGCTCTTCCCTTCAACTTTCCACCATAACAGACAAAGAGCTGGTCTGAGGTCCTGAAACACTGCGTCCTGTCTACATAGGTGCGGAGAGCACGTACTGGACAGAGCAGTGCCAAGGCTGGGTCTGCCTCCTCCGGGGGCAGCGCTTGCAGGTTCACCACCTGATCCCGGAAGGGAATGGTAGGAACCTTGGGCACATATCCAGGCCGGGGTCTCAGGATCACGTGAGAGTAAGCCGGCCCGAATTCCAGGCACGCTTCGTCACCGGAAAATGCGTGCAGGTCCCCTACCCTCTTGTAGAGGCCAGTGCAACCAGGAGCGCTGTCTTTATTGACAGGAACTTAAGCTCCACTGATTGCAAAGGCGCAAAGGGAGCACTCTGCAGGGCAAGGGAGCACTCTGCAGGGCAGTTAGAGCACACCGCGAGGTCCCAAGAGGGAACGAGAGGAGGCGAGGAGGATTAAGTCTCCTGGCTCCTCTCAGGAACCCGATGACCAGGTCGTGCCTTCCCACAGACTTACCTTCTATCAAGTCATGGTGTGCGGCGATAGCGGCAACATAGACTTTGAGGGTGGAGGGAGACAGCCTTCGCTCCAACCCATCTTGAAGGAAGGAAAGCACAACGCTGATCGGGCATTTCCGGGGGTCTTCTCGGTGAGAAGAGCACCAGCTGACGAAGAGGTTACACTTCAACGCATAGAGGTGTCTCGTGGACGACGCTCCAGCGGAAGTGATGGTAGCCACCACCGGAGGTGGTAGGGTACTCAAACCTACCTGGTCCCGTCCAGGAGCCACACGTGGAGGCTCCACAGATCGCTGAGAAAGAAGGTCCTTCCTCAGAGGTATGGGCCAAGGAGGTGCTGTCACGAGGAGTATGAGTTCGGAGAACCAGGTCCGGGTGGGCCAATAGGGCGCAACCAGAAGGACCTGCTCCTCGTCCTCCTTGACTTTGCGCAAGAAATGCGCAAGAAGGCTCACTGGGGGAAACACATACTTGCGGCCCCGCGGCCAGCTGTGCGCCAGTGCATCCGTGCCGAGCGTGCCCTCGGTCAGGGAATAATACAGGGCGCAGTGGGTCGAGTCGTGGGAGGCAAACAGATCTATCTGTGCGTCGCCGAACTGGTCCCAAATCAGCTGAACCGTCTGGGGATGGAGTCGCCATTCGCCAGGGAGGGACTGAAACCGTGAGAGCTCGTCGGCTGCACAGTTCAGGGCTCCGGGAATGTAAATAGCATGAAGGGACCTCAGATGCTTCTGACTCCATAAGAGGAGGTGGCGAGCGAGTTGCGACATATGGCGCGAGCGTAGACCACCTTGATGGTTGATGTACGCTACTTTGGCGGTAATGTCTGATCGGACAAGTACGTGTTGACCCCTGAGCAGCGCTCAAGCGGTGCAGGGCAAGGCGTACGGCCAGCAACTCGAGGCAATTGACATGCCATACTGCAACATTACATGCGAGTATCACCGGGCTTCAGGAGCAAGCTTGCTCAACACCTAAGTGTGAAGAAATTCACTGAACCTTCAGGGGCATTCTGCTCAACACCTGAGTGTGATAAATCTCACTGAATTTTTCAGGAGCATTTCTGCTCAACATGAGAGTGTGACAGCATGTCCATTGCACATGGCGCCCCAGCCCGTGGTGGCATCTGTTGAGACAACAACATGCCGGGAAGCTCGTTCTAGGGGCACTTGGGCCCGTAGAAACTGAGGTTCGCCCCCGGTTTGAGTAGTGACGGCAGGCCGGAGTAACTGGTACTCGAAGGTGCCGTGAGCCATGTCCACCTCGGGACTCAGTCGCGAAGCCAAAGCTGAAGCGGTCTCATATGAAGCAATCCGAGCGGCGTTGCCGCGGCTGCAGATGCCTTGTCCTGGAACTGTCTCAGACAAGTCAGCAGTGACTGCGCGCGCTCGCTAGTAAGCTGCGCGGACATGGCGACCGAGTTGATGTCCACCCCGAGAAAAGAGATCCTCTGCACGGGGCAAAGTTTGCTCTTTTCCCAGTTGACCTGAAGGCCCAAGCGAGCTAGGTGCCGGAGCACAAGGTCCCTGTGTTTGCAAACCTGGTCTCGAGAGTGAGCTAGGATCAGCCAGTCGTCGAGATAGTTCAGGATGCGAACCCCGTGAACCCGAAGGGGAACAAGGGCTGCCTCGACGACCTTCGTGAAGACGCGAGGAGACAGGGCTAGCCCGAAAGGGAGAACCGCGTACTGGTATGCCCGCCCCTCGAAAGCAAACCGGAGGAACGGTCTGTGTCGAGGAAGAATGGAGACATGAAAGTAGGCGTCCTTCAGGTCGATCGCTGCAAACCAATCCTGAGGCCGCACGCATTCGAAAATGCGTTTGGCAGTGAGCATCTTGAACGGCATCCTGTGTAAGAAGCGATTCAGCACGTGCAAGTCCAGGATCGGTCGTAACCCACCGGTTTTCTTGGGGACAATGAAGTAAGGGCTGTAGAAGCCGGACCTCATCTTGGCTGGAGGGACAGTCTCGATTGCACCCTTCGCCAGCAGGGTGGTAATCTCGGCTCTCATGATAGGGGCATTGCCACCGACCAGAGTGGAGCGGACTCCCCTGAAGCGGCGAGGAGACCGTGCGAACTGAATCGCATAGCCGAACCTGATGGTGCATGGACGCCTACTTTCATGTCTCCATTCTTCCTCGACACAGACCGTTCCTCCGGTTTGCTTTCGAGGGGCGGGCATACCAGTACGCGGTTCTCCCTTTCGGGCTAGCTCTACCACAGGCGTCCCCCCGGAGGGGCAGCGAAGCGGAGTAACTGGCCCGGACGTGGGTGGCATAGCGGCCCGGTGTGGGGGCACAGTTAGGCTCCGCGCCCGGACAGAGGAGGCCAGGAAGGACCAGCGTTCCACGGGGGCCTGCTCTGTCGGGGGTCTGGCGACATAGGGGGGCAGGGCTGAGGCGGTCTGTGGACGACCCGCCGTGTCAACCGCCTCTGGGACAGAGGGGGACGAGGAGAGCGTGGCTGTGGGCTTGTGGACTCTGTGAGCTCAGGGAAGAAGGGTTCGTTTCTTTCTTTAACCACATTAGGGTACTGCCCACTCGTGGGTGAGCAGCGGAAGTGGAAAACAAAGATTCTTCCCCGGCCCTCCACCGGGGGAAGGAGTGGTCCTGCTACCATCTCCTGAGAAACGAACATCATCCCTGAGCAGCCCGTCTCAGGAGCGCCGCTTAGCCTGGCGTTTAGCGGGGGGCGGGGCTGGAGAGGGCTGTGGCACCTTCCCTACGGTCTTCCAGAGCCAGCCCATTACTGGTGAACGGGGGGGGGGGTTGGAACCATGGGAGGGCGCCTTCGGCGGTGGGCAAACTGAGGGATCTGAGCGGACGGCGGGGCCGTCGGGCAGAATAACGTCAGTCTGCTCATGGGCGGTTGAGAACTGTTGGGCGAAAGCACTCAACCGCACCGCCGAGGAGGCCGACCTGGGATATAGAGGTGTCGAGGCAGACGGATCTGCCGACATCCTGTACATCAGACCGGTCAGCCCCCAAGGTAAGCATCACCTGACACCGAGAGCGTACGGCCACTTCGTCGCTCGGAGAGCAAGGTCAGTGGCGGCGCGCGGCTCATTGAAGAGCCTCGGGTCAGTCCCGCCCTCGGGCATGTCCGTGAGCATCTGGTTCACGTAGACCAGCAGAATGGTCATGGATGCAGTGAGGCGGCTGCCTGTCCTAAGGCGCTATAGCATTTCGCCACAGATTAGTGTAGACGAAAAAACTACAGGCTCCGGACGGGTGCTTAGGATTGCGCCGGGAAGCACTCTGAGGACACAGCAGCATCGCAACAGAGCGTTCAACCGGGGGGACCCCAGTGTACCCATGGGCAGCTGCCAGTGAGGGGAGGAAAGGCGGGTGAGACCAACGAGCGGTCCCGAGAAGACCAGGGGGTCTACCAGGACTTCGAGATCTCATCATGCACATCCGGGAGGAAAGATATTGGGGTTTGCCGTGGAACATATCTGCTTGCTGCAGGACTTCCTCCTTATATACCCACGAGGTGGGGCGGAGTTACGTCATGCAAATTCCGCAGACCCATGGCATTTGCTTGCCATTGGCTCGTTTTGTATACTCGAAGCTGATAGGCTTTCTAAGCGAAACCCCATTCGTCGTCATCCGACGGAACTCGGTGTAAAGACTCTGGGGGGAACTAATCCGTGGGGAATTTGCATATCATAATTAATAATTGGTAATTAATGATTATTCATACATGTTTGGATTAGATCAGTCTTACATGTTAATAAATCTCCCTCTAAGGGAGAATGTCATTTTACCTGAATGTATACATGTGAATCCTTTCATTTTAACGACAAGTTGATTGCAGTTAATTACACAGATCACGTCTTACAAAGCAGGCAAAATTAATTAGCTCAATTGTCAGAATAATATTGTGGGGGTTCCCCAATATTGTCTTACTTTATAGGATTTCAGGAAACGCAATTCTCTGGCCAGAAGAATTGGGCTTCCTGCCCTATAAACACATACTAATCAAAGTATGTTTCATTTGTAAAGCGTGTAGCATAAGTTTAGATCTTTGGCACTTAAGAGACTTGAGAATGAGCAAAGAGAATGAATCCATCAGTCAATATAGTGTATTTAATAAAGGCATGTCTACTTATATATTTACTACTGTTACATGATATATATATTTACAAACATAATATGCATACAAAACACAATAAGACATCAATGGACGAGAAATGCGTAGTTTGGACAATGGACACACGTGTGAGAGTGAGTGAGGGTGTGAGAGAGAGAATAGAGAGGGAGGGGGAGAGAGAGAGAACATTGGCAGAATTCCTCTAGACGTTCACCTTTCCCAATTACAACACGAAACATCATCTTAATGCTTCTTGAAGCTCTGTAAAAAGATTATACTTGCACAAGTTATGGGTCTCGCTGCGTTGCTGCATTCCTGAAGGCCTGTCCCGGCCGCGTGCGTGAGCAGAGTCCTTTGTGTGTGTAAGGGTCACGTGGTGTTTCTGGGCGTGCGTGTTGCGCGGCGGTTTAAAGTCTTTGAGTAACATTACCAATGAAAGTAGCTCGGCTAAGTTTGTTTCACTTCGTGGAAGTGAACAGAGTTGACTATGGAAAACAAAACTTTGCCTTACAAAGAAAAGATATAAAGATCGGATCGGGTCTCCGGAGGAGACCACGAGATCGGGTTACATGGTGCAGCAGTAACGACGGACGAAGCAAGAGAGAGCGAGAGAGGGAGGGGGAATGATTTATCCCTTTGGATAAAGCCAACCTTCTCCTGTCAGCTTGGCCAATCGGAGAGAGGGAGTTTCGAGCGGGAGTTTAGGTTTTATGATCTTTTGTCTTGTCGAGATCGACTTTGCATGTTTTATGACGGTGACGTAAAATGCGTTCAATTTTACTCCAGAGATGATAAAACATCGTAACACACATCCTATGGTTTGTACACATACAGATATGGTTTGGTCAGATCAAGAGGATTCTAAAGATATGAAGAACAACATAAGTTGGATAATACTGCAAAGTTATACATTAAAAGGCATACTTTCCAAGCATTTGTAGTTTTTTTAGGACTACGGTACTGTCGCAGATAACCATGGAATCTGGGTAACAGACACACATATAAGCATATCAAAATATATCTCAATAAAGTCTTTATATGATGACTTTAGAGGTTTGTGTATGTGTGTGCGTGTCCATGAGCAGATGTTCTGAGTAAACTCCTGGTCTCTCTTGGAAGGAGAGGGGGGGGGGGGGGGGGGGGGGGTGTTTCGTGATAGTATGTAAATCAGGGAAACATTACCCATTAGAGTCTCCAAGGACGCACACACCAAACATAAAGTTAAGTCATGAGATGAACATGTATCACAAGGTTATGCATAGGATATATATATATATATATATATATATTAGAGTTAAAAATGTTTCATTTTTCCTTCTCCAGGAATCAAGTCCCTGCACATTCTTTTGAGTCATAAATCGGTCACAGGAAACCAAACTCGAACAGTGTTAGCTTGGTTTGGGGGGAAGCTTCATGTTACGTGTGTGTGTGTGGGGAATGTGTGTGTGTTTGTGTGGGTTTTTTCAAACTCCAGTCTCTTTAAAGACATTGGGCTTTTAGTTATTCAGTCAATGATTCATCCAAATACCCTACATCGGAGTGACGAACGAAAGGGAACTGTGCGTTTTTACGTGAAAAATGATTTGCGTTTCAAAGCTTGATTAATTTACCATACAAAAAACACGCCGGGACAAAATTCATACCTCAGTTTTAATCGGCACTATATTCTTTCCATTTCTATCAATCCGCGCTGCTGTCAACGTCAACAGAGAGCACGTTCGGATCAGCTGTTCCATAGTGTTTACACAATCGATTGACAACGACGTAAAAAGTATAAAATGAACAATGGTGCGAACTTGTAAATTCCCAGGCTGTGACCACAAGAATGTGCCAGGATCACCGTTCAGATTCCATCGTTTTCCTGTTTCGGATATAGCTACGAGACACCTTTGGCTGGTTGCCATCGGCTACTCTGCGGGAGCTAAAATATCCAGAATCAAGGATTATGTGCAGTGCTCACTTCAGCGAAGACGATTACATCCCCAACCAATGAGGAAAAAGAAAAAATTTGATTTTAAAGAGTTTTGCTGTACCAGTACCACGGGGTAAGCTCTATTTACTAACTTTATGATCCCATGTAAACTGTACGGTAAACAAGCTGATGTTTAGACTCCAGTGGAAAACACGTGAAAAGATGTCTAATATAAAAACGGTATATGGGATATAGGTACAATTTGCTGAGAAAACTATTTGATTGAACACACACACAATTGAGGTTGGTTTTGTGTTGCAATCAATAACATTTCGGCATTGGTAAACTCCCGTTCATAAAGGTATCCCTTTGGCGTTGTGCTAAAATTACTTTCATCATCATCTGTTCCGTCTGACATTGTGCTAATTGGTTTCATCATCAGAAGTTTCGCAGTCAGACATGTTGTCAGCGAGTTGCGCTATCAATAGCTGATCGGAACGTGCTCACTGTTGACATTGACAGCAGCGCGGATTGATAGAAATGGAAAGAAAATAGTGCCGATTAAAACTGAGGTATGAATTTTGTCCCGGCGTGTTTTTTTGTGTGGTAAATTAATCAAGCTTTGAAACGCAATTATATTTTTTTCACGTAAAAACGCACAGTTTTGTGGCCCCGGAAACTAACCGGGAGTACTTCCTTGAAAAACTTCCAGCGGTCAGAACTCTGACCAGGTAGGTGACTACAGAGTGGGTCAGTGTGTATGCACTATAGTGCTGGTAAGGATTACATACAACTTCATGTCTTAAATGGCGAACTAACCCTTTAAAGGGGTTTTATATACAGCAGTCAACAGACGACCACTGGGACAAATATTGAGCCCTGGCACTCTAGCCACATCAGCCCACATTACCCCCCACCCCCCGCAGCCATGTGCATTTAAATGGTAGGCAGTTAGGGGGGTTCGGGGTTCGAAAATGTTTATTTCTCTGACCTACATATGTGCAATTTAAGACTTTTTAAGGCTCAAAAATGGATAATAAATAGCTAGCTTTAAAACCATGTCAGTGTGCATTAGATTATTTATCAATACCTGCTCTCTCATCTTAATCTTTATTTTTCTCTCAGTCTCCTTATCCTGCCGTATTTCTTCCCCTCCTAAAGCTGAACTTTGACTGAGTCTTTTCATTTCCGTCTGTGTCAGTGAATAAATTAAACATAGGCTCAACTGATGAGTTTTATGAATCATTTTCTTAGATAAGTTAATTACTCAAGGCTACCAGATCAGCATTGCCAATAGGAACCTTCTACAAGCTTTGGAATTTGAAAAGTAATTTTAAATAATACAAATTATAGGCTACGTTTAATGCAGTTGGTGGAATTGGCAGACGTTCCCTTAGGCACGCGCTGTATGCATTTCCGTCAAAGCATTCTCAGGTATAAATGCAGCATTATTGCACGTATAGATTTTGAACGAATATTTAATGTCGATAATGGTTACATAATGTTAAAACTAATCCTGCTATTGATCTAAGACTGCCGACCCGTCCCGAACAGTGGCAAGGGAAAACAAATGTCCGGCGAAATATCGAACCTAAAACTAACTTTACCGCGCTCAACCACTGTGAGTGCATTTCGCGCATTTGTAATAGCTCGCGTTCAGCGGGGAGGAATGTAATGTATATGGGTAATGTAGTCTCTGCTCTCGGTGGGACGAATTAGGAAGCGTGCATTGTGAAGGGCGCTCTGAAAAGCGTCAGCGCAGCCAAAGGATTAACACAGATGTGCAAATGAGCGTACCGGTACACTAAAAGCACGTTCTGGGCGCACGGAGAGGTGGCGGTACGCTCAAGAGCTATATTTGGAAGTGACGGTACTGAGTACCGGCGCGTACCGGCCCACTTAAAGCATTGGACTCACCTTACCTGTAAATGAACATTAGCCACAACGCTAAGCTGATTTTTGATCTCTCAAAGAGAGAACCTACGCACTGATCGCCTGGTTGTCTTGTCTCAATGAGTTTTATGTCTGCACATCCTGTGATGGCGATAAATGGTGAAATATGGTTATGCAGACAAAAGTATTTTACCTGGACTAAGAATTACAAAATTGTAGTAAACATTTTTTTTATTTAATTTACAAAAAAGGGATAATTGACATGCCTTTGAACAATTTACACAACCAAGGGTGGAAGACCATTATAATTCATAGTGTAATTATAACTACAATGTTGCTCCCATGTACAGATGATAAATCAATTTCAAAAAGAAGTCAAATTCAAGCAAAGCATGAAACTGTACGACGTAACATACTCACTATCAGTGAAACAGCACGAAATAAACCTAAACACAGAATTAATTAAGGAAAACATAAAACATACAGAATAACACTATTGTAACAATTCAATGTGTTTGAGTTCTGTTTTGTGATCTTGGTTTCCCCTGTCTTTGTTATTTTGGTTCAGTCCTGTTAGTTTTTCCCGCTCTGCCTAATTAGTTATTCCCGTCACCTGTGTTCTGTTCATTATCCCATTATTCCTTGTGTATTTAAGCCCTGTGTTTTCTCCCAGTGTTTGTCGATCGTCGTCTATGTATGGTTGTGTGTAAACCTTGAAGTCCTGGAGTTTTGTTCTTGTTTCATTTTGGAAAGTTTCATTTTTGTTATTAAAAAACTATTATCTTTGAAATTCCGTGTCCTCGTCTTCGGTCACCTGCACCCAACCCTGACAGAACGATCGACCTTTAAAAAAGCAAAAATGAGCCGAAGGAGGAAGAACAAAGAGGTGAGCCATCACCTGCACGCCAACGCCTGAGCCCATCACCTGCACGCCGGTCCCTGAGCCCATCACCTGCACGCCGGCCCCTGAGCCCATCGCCTGCCCACCAGAGCCTGCACACCGCATCAGCCCTGCCGCCAGATCGGTCCATGGACTTCCCCGGCTAATGTCCTGTATGACTGATCCCCCAATGATGTCAGTGCGATTAGCCAGGAGGATGGCTGCCGAGGCTGGGGTTCACGTCAACCACATCCAGCCAGATCCTGAGCCCGTCGCCTGCCCTCCAGAGCCTGAGCCCGTCACCTGCCCGCCAGAGCCTGAGCCCGTCGCCTGCCCGCCAGAGCCTGAGCCTGTCGCCTGCCCGCCAGAGCCTGAGCCCAGCCCCAAGCTCCCTGAAATGCTGTTTCCGTCCAGTTCCGAGTCCCATGAAGCGCCAGAGCCAGAGTCCGTTGACCCAGCGCCAGAGCCAGAGCCCGTTGACCCAGCGCCAGAGCCAGAGCCCGTTGACCCAGCGCCAGAGCCAGAGCCCGTTGACCCAGCGCCAGAGCCAGTTGACCCAGCGCCAGAGCCCGTTGACCCAGCGCCAGAGCCCGTTGACCCAGCGCCAGAGCCCGTTGACCCAGCGCCAGAGCCCGTTGACCCAGACCCAGAGCCCGTTGACCCAGACCCAGAGCCCGTTGACCCAGACCCAGAGCCCGTTGACCCAGACCCAGAGCCCGTTGACCCAGACCCAGAGCCCGTTGACCCAGACCCAGAGCCCGTTGACCCAGACCCCGTTGACCCAGCGCCCGTTGATGTAAAGTCTGTTCCCGTTCCTGAACCTGACCTTCTCCCCAAGAAAATTTTGGGGGGGGGCTATACGCCTTCGCCGTGGCCGGCCAAAGATCCACGGAGGCCGGCCAAAGATCCACGGAGGCCCGGAAAAGTAACACCGCCATGGCCACCCGAAGGGTCCTCACCGCCATGGCCACCCGAAGGGTCCTCACCCCCATGGCCACCCGAAGGGTCCTCACCGCCATGGCCACCCGAAGGGTCCTCACCAGCACGGCCACCCGAAGGGTCTTCACCGCCGTGGCCACCTGAAGGGTCTTCACCGCCCTGGATGCCCGAGGGTCCCACAGCTCTGCCCTGGACGCCCGAGGGTCCCACAGCTCCGCCCTGGACGCCCGAGGGTCCCACAGCTCCGCCCTGGACGCCCGAGGGTCCCACAGCTCCGCCCTGGACGCCCGAGGGTCCCACAGCTCCACCATGGCCACGCCCACAGCCTGCTCCACCGTGGCCACGCCCACAGCCTGCTCCACCGTGGCCACGCCCACAGCGTGCTCCGCCGTGGCCACGCCCACAGCCTGCTCCGCCCTGGAGGCTTCCTGGACCTGCACCATGCCCTCGTCAGCCTCCAGGGCGCCCACCCTCCCACCCCTTTGGATGTTATACGGCGCGAGGACGCGCCTTCGGGGAGGGGGGAGGTACTGTAACAATTCAATGTGTTTGAGTTCTGTTTTGTGATCTTGGTTTCCCCTGTCTTTGTTATTTTGGTTCAGTCCTGTTAGTTTTTCCCGCTCTGCCTAATTAGTTATTCCCGTCACCTGTGTTCTGTTCATTATCCCATTATTCCTTGTGTATTTAAGCCCTGTGTTTTCTCCCAGTGTTTGTCGATCGTCGTCTATGTATGGTTGTGTGTAAACCTTGAAGTCCTGGAGTTTTGTTCTTGTTTCATTTTGGAAAGTTTCATTTTTGTTTTTAAAAAACTATTATCTTTGAAATTCCGTGTCCTCGTCTTCGGTCACCTGCACCCAACCCTGACAACTATACTCGGTACTTTATCTCCGCATTTTATCTCGCTGCATAGCGCGCGCTAATCACAGCACTTTGCTAACAATGTGCACAGCACCAAACTGTTTACAGACATAACACTCTCATATACATAGGAAAGCAATTACAGTTACCAGTCCTTCTTATGAAGATCTAAAACAATTATGGTGTGCATTTTATATTCGTTACCTGTAAAGGATGGTATTAATGAACAAGTTCAAGCAATGTGTTCATCAGTGTTGCTTTATGTTGAATGAAGCGGGGCCGGGTACAGCGAGAACTCATTCTATGAGTGCACGCAATGATGTGGCCACGCCCGCATTAATTCAAACCAATAGTGCTTATTTTAGAACCCAAAATAGATGCAACAAGTATTTAAATGAAAACAATAATGATAAAAATCTAATATAAATCTGTAAATAATCCCTTAGCAGAGACAAATGAAAATACATAGGAAAACTGATAGTGATAATTATTAAGCACTTATCACAGAGGATTATTCAGCATACCATACCATACCTACACTGTTTTTCTCTCTCTCGGTGAAGGCTCTTATTGTAAGCATGGATACCTCCTTACAAAAATGATTTCACTATATTTTTAACATATTTATATTTTTAAATTAATCTCAAACCGTGAACCTTTCTAATTACAATTTAATGCATAAATGCATTTTTTTTAAATAACGTTAATAGGTTATTTTATTTATGTAAAGAAAATATTGTTTCTTTTTTGTTCTAAAATATCCCTAGTAATTTTTTCAGCAAAACATTACGTGAACAACAATCTTCATTTGTTTAACTCACCATTGAAAACCATCAAGATGTCTCGTTTTCTTCATTCTCATATTATGGCCACATCTTGAGCACTTTACTCTCCTTGCTAGTAACTGTTTACTTTGACACCATTTGATGATCTTATGTTTCCTTGTTGTCAAGGGTTTTTGATTTGCAAAAAGCAATAATTTTGAATGTAACATTGCTGCTACTCTTCATCAAGACGAGTTCATTAGCGTACTAACGAATTAAATTTAGGGTGGCGCGAAAAACACCAGAGATTGCCCCGCCCATTTCCTGTGCAATAAGATATAACTTAATCATGCAGAGCATTATATATATGTTAACCCAAGTCAAAGTTTATGGAATAGCACCGTCTTTACAAGTATATACAAACAGGGATAACTGTAAAGACATCCAAGACGCACCAGAACTTCACGTGGGGTTTAGAGGAGGAATTGCAATATTAAAGGTTCTCTAAGCGATCCTGGGTGACATCACTTCTTGTTGACGTTCGAACTATTGTCAAACAAAACGGAGGCTAGCTAGACCCTCCCTCCTCCTCATCCGCGCACTAACCCCTCAAACCCTTTTTGTCGGTTATTGGCTGGTACAGTTTGTTATGTTTCGTAGCGCGGGTCGCTACAGTTTGTTTTTGTAGCTGTTTGTGGAGCCTGGGGTGTCCGCAGAGACCGCGTCTTTTTACAGTGTGTTCAGGGGACAGGCAGCTAGCGGATAGTGAGGAGATGTTTGCTGTATGTGACAACAAATGTTTTGGCCTTAAAAACGCGTGACATTGCTTAGAGCACCTTTAAAGATCCAAACTATGTCAGACGAGGACGATGGGGTGGTGCCAACCGCGCCATTAACCGTAGCTTCGCGCCTAGGCCTCGATGTCGATTATTTGAGTAAGATGGAGGAGAAGAGAAAGGCAACACGGAGTGGGAGGAAAATTTCCAACAAACCCCGCAAATACAGCTCTGATGACTATGGTAAGTACTTGTATCATGTTGTTTGTGGTTTGATTGTGGTATTTTGTCAGGGTTGTATGGCTGAAGTGAGATTTTAATAACTCATTGTCCCGGTTTCACAGACGCTTAAGCCTCAGACTAAAATTCATGTTTGAACTGTTTTAACTGAAAACAACTCGCAGTGACATATCTTAAAATATGCCAGTGTAATTGTTTTGTACACCAGTAATGTTTATAAAAGATACTTAAACATCCTAATTGAGATATGGTCAATTGGCTTAAAGGATTAGTTCACTTTTAAAAAAACGTTTGCTGATAATTTACTCACCCCCATGTCATCCAAGATGTCCATGTCTTTCTTTCTTCAGTCGAAAATAAATTAAGGTTTTTGATGAAAACATTCTAGGATTTTTCTCCATATAATGTTCTTTACTGGGTGCCAAACGGTTCAAGGTCCAAATGACAGTTTCAGTGCAGCTTCAAATGGCTTTAAACGACAACAGACGATGCATAAGGGTCTCTGTTCGAACTCGTTCATCAAAACGAACGAGTCTTTTTTTGAGTCATTTCGTTCATTTTGTTTGTTGAATGAACAAAATGACTCGAAAAAAAGATTCGTTCATTTTGATGAACGAGTTCGAACAGGAGAGTCACGACCGCGCATCACAGAAACAGAGCAAGGCATAAAACTTACTTTTTAATTTATTTATTTTAGAAATGGCCGATCGTTTTGCAAGATAAGACCCTTTAGCATCGTCTGTTGTCGTTTAAAGCCATTTGAAGCTGCACTGAAACTGTCATTTGGACCTTGAACCGTTTGGCACCCAGTAAAGTACATTTTATGGAGAAAAATCCTAGAATTTTTTCATCAAAAATTTAATTTCTTTTCGACTGAAGAAAGAAAGACATGGACATCTTGGATGACATGGGGGTGAGTAAATTATCAGCAAAAGTTTTTTAAAAAGTGAACTAATCCTTTAATCTAAGCCCTGTCTGTGAAACTAGGCCATTCTTTAGCCTGCTGTAAATTAGATGCAATTTTTAGAAAATTTCTTTATTAACATTCACTATGCTGATTAGATAATAACATTTCCTAATACTACCTAATATTACCTTGAATTTAATTAGTTTGTGTACAGTTTCTAAATCAGAAAGGCATTTTAACTGTCAGCTCCCTTCACTAGGCCAGGGCCCTGGTCAGGAAATCGGTTATCCTCTCAATCGTAAAACCATTATTTCCACTGCACTTGCTCTGTAAAAAGCTGTGTATCATTATATATATATATATATATATATATATATATATATATATATATATATATATATATATATATATATATATATATATTCAAGTAATCGAAAATTAAATTGTATCACTTGTTTCTGCTGCTGCTTCAGCTGTGTTTTGATCCAGAGATTCTGTACTGTTTCAGAAGATGCATATTGGTGCACCCTAACGTATAACAGTAAAAACATGAAGGCCTAACGTTACTGACAGAAAATTCCAACAATGGTGGATGACAGATCAGTTCTGTATTGTTCACGTTTCAAAGTACATGAAGAAAATTGTTTTTTCTTTTTGAAAAATTGTTACATGAAGAAAATTGCCACCTTATATCAGTTAAATCAATTCAAGAATGTTTTTTGGACAAATGTAGTCCCTTTATGGTGGGACAATTCCTATGAGTAGGTTTTGTGTTGTCTTATTAGATTTAGACTTAGACTTTGACTTATTAGACTTAGATTTAGTTGGGCAGCCTGAGATCTGAGAGTGAGACAAAGCCAAATGTGTGTGAGTTGGTTTATGTACACATTTTCAGGGGTTTCTTTAATGCTGAACTACACTTGCTTCCCCTATAGTTTTATCTACACGCAAGAATGTTCAGACTGGAAATACAGACCAATTTTTGACTAATCGACTGGGACAGTACAGCCCTAGTAAATTAATCAAATGGCTGAGACATGCATGAAGTGGGAAGGAATTCATTGGTACTCTCCTGTCCTGAGATCTGATAGTGAGACAAAGCCAAATGGTTTATGTACATTTTCATTTCTCTTTTTAATGCAGACACTCTGCTTGTTTCCCCCTTTTATCCACACGCAAGAATGTTCAGACTGGAAATACAGCTGCTGGTCCATCAGAAGGTTAGTAAATTATAGGGATGTACTCAACCAAAAAAATCTTGGTCGACTGAAGTCCTGAAATTTTAGACTAAAAATTATCTTAAGAAAAAAAAACGTTACATTAACTAGATGCGCACTGTGCGCAGTACTTGGTAGCCATGTCCGCCTTAATTATTTTTAAATAAACATAAACTAGTAGGCTATTTGCAGTATATTAAATCGTTTTTGAACTAATTATTTTGCACTGAAATGAGTCTGACACACGAGTCTGACGGCGTTGCATCACGTGCACCTGCCCAATATCATAGCCTGTGATTTCAGAAAATAGTACTATGTTATCAACTAGTGATATCATCACAAGAACTGTTGAGGAATATGCAATATAATTTAGACAATTCTTTTTGTCATATGTTATAATAAGTTATAACTTTCAGACACTATCATTTCAGCCGCTCTGTGCATGTCCTCGCACAGCTCAGCTTCGCGGCTGAGACACGAATAGACTATTAACTTAAAGCTTTTACTCTTAATAAACACAAAAGGCATGTCCACTTTAATCTAGTTTGTTTAATAAAAAAAGAATATTTATTAAACAAACTAGATCAAGAGTAGATATTAAATAAAGTGCATAACTGAAAAATAAAGCTAGCATCTTGGGCTCAAAACTAACACATACATTGGGCACGGGGCAATTGCGCATTAGGCTCCAAATAAAAAAGTTAGGTTATTACACAAAGACATTGAAATTATGCCAATTCTGATATGTTCATATAGCCTACTCAAAACAGACAGGGCAAGCAGACAAGCTAGCTTACCGCTTTTAGATGATATGTCATCTTCGTCGTCGAGCTGCAAACTATTGCTTGCAAACTTTGCATTCGACCTTTTTCCTGTTATCAATTTAAAGCAACACTATGTAACATGTTTTACCTTAAAATAATGTTTCCAAAATCTTATCAGTGGTTCATCAAGTCGTAACAGGGTGAAAGGCACGTCTGCCATCGCCTGACGGGGTCTGTATCGCTTTTACTGGCACATGTAACTCCGGGGTTCAGGTAGTAACCCGACCACAAAAAGAACTACAAAATTCGACTGCTTTACGTCAAGCGCTACAATAGTATTACAATAGTAATACAATTTTGTTTTTCTTCGTTTCTGATGTCGCAATACATCATCCTTTCATGAAATCATGTAACATACTCTACCTTTTCTGTGGACATCGTTTATTCTAAAGCCGGTGCTGGGTAAACAGCGAGCGTGCGTGCGACGGCAGGCTAAATTTTTTACGACAGCGGTAATGGACAATTTCGTTTCCAACCAGTAGGGCGATCAAGGAGGAAAAGTTCCATGGTATTGCTTTAAAAAAAATGCTGCCACACTGTTATGTTAGAAGAGGACTGACTATTAAACGCTCTTACAATTAAATAAATAATATTCAGCATCAAACCTTCTATAGCCTACTTATCTGTCTCTCTTCTCCAGTGGGTTGGGCTAATCCAAAAAAAGTAAAAACAAGGGGGGTGTTCTGAAGACAGACTGTTACCTGTGAAACAGGGGTACTCTGAAAACACCCGATTCGTAATAAGTGCTTTCCACTTGATGAAATGAGCGCGGAAAAACTGATGAAATGAACGTGGCAAAAAATCGACCAATCAGAATTTTGGTCGAACCAGAGCGTATCGACTAATCGACTGGGACAGTACAGCCCTAGTAAATTAATCAAATGGCTGAGACATGTGGGAAGAAATTCATTGGTACTCTCCTGTCCTGAGATCTGAGAGTGAGACAAAGCCAAATGTGTGAGTTGGTTTATGTACAGATTTTTAGGGGTTTCTTTAATGCTGAACTATGTTTGTTTCCCCCTATAGTTTTATCTACACGCAATAATGTTCAGACTGGAAATACAGCTGCTGGTCCATCAGAAGGTTAGTAAATTAATCAAATGGCTGAGACATGTGGGAAGAAATTAATTGTTACTCTCCTGTCCTGAGATCTCAAACAGAATTTTGTAATTTAAATTGTAAGCGCAGAGATGTAAAAATTACGGGTGAAAGTGTTCATACTGTAGCTGCACATTTTCAAAATAAATTAAACTCAGACCTAGTGTGAGACCATATAATCATATTTTGGTTTTGCAAAAAAATAACATGTAGATTTACCACAATAACTGGTACATGTAGCTTTTTTTCTTTCTTACAAATATCAACATTAAATGTATAGATATAACGTAAATGCAGAGTATTATTTACGTTATATCTAGAGTATTATTTACGTTATATCTATACATTTAATGTTGATATTTTTAAATGTCAATTTGTATAAAGGCAAAATACAAAGTAAAATTAAGGGCTTTTAATTTTACAAGGAGAAAATTTGGGGCTTTAAAAAAATATAATGGCTTGCTCGTCAAAGTTTACCCAACTACAGTACCTATCATATTATACATATACAAAACCCACATACAAATATTTTTTTCTTCTTTTTTTTTTTTTAGTTCAAGTCCTCCTATGATGGGTTAACCCTTTGAGGTCGGCCATCACGCGGGCGTGATGAGCTCACTTTTTTCTTTATCAGTGCAAAAGAGACTCAAATTACTCTGTTGATTTTTATCTTACATTTAAGTGTTGTACATCATTAGATCCTGTTTAGTTTCTATTTTTTTTGTGGGTACTCACAATAAAAACAAAGTGTTGTGCTTTTCGTCAAATAAAGAAAAATAAACATGATGCGCGTTTTACCTTCTCTCCGTCAGTGAAGTCCATTCTGAAACACGTCCGAAAAAGTAACTGTAGCTCTCTCAATACTTGTCACAGAGATACGAGAGATGTCTCTTTATGAAGCTGAGATTCTCTTCTTTTAAATGAAGTAAGCCACTAAAAAAAATAATATTTCCAGTTTATGTAATCCGTTTGAAACCAAGGAGAAGTGCAGTTTTTTCGTTCTTCCCTCATTATCTGTAATCAGCTGAGACCGCCACACCCCCAGAGCTTTTCACATGTTAAATAGGCGATATATGCATCGCAGACGCGGCACGCCCCCGATCACTGCATAACAACAGAAGATTCTTCATCAGAGATTCACTGATAGTTCATCGCGTTTTAGGGATGGAAGCACGCTACTCCTTCAGAGGATTATGGACAGCGGGGAATAATTAACCTTTTCCTCAGTGGAATTTGAAACTCAGATGACGAACGGTTGCATTTTGAAGAACGAATTGACCCCGAGGATACAAGGTCGGAGTGAGTTGTTTAGTGTTATGTATATCGATCTGCAAGTTTTGTTTGAGTTCTGTGGTCTAGTGGTTAGATCGTGTGCCAAGCGTGTCAGAGGTTACGAGTTCGAATCCGCCTTCGGCAACTTTTTTTTCTCTCATCAAAACCGAATATGTTCATCAGTGGTTACAGTCTATATCAAACACACACGTATATAGGACACACGTTTGTGTGCATTTTATTTTGTGATTTCACCGGAATGAATAGTGTCCGCAATGGCATTAGATTGAAGAGCACGTCCTTAGAGCGAGTGAAGACTACGCGCGTCGCCGCGAGAGCTCTGTATACATGACACTGATAGCAGCGGACACGAGCGCTCAGCTTGAGTTCAAAAACAAAAAATTTAAAGCTAGATCTCTTATTTAAGAGCGGACTAAATGAATGATCTACTAGTTAACTAGAGATGTTTTATTTGTATTAGGTACAGCCGTTCATTGAGTGTATCAGTAAATGGGTGTCGTCTATGGCCATAAACAGATACTCGCGGTTACGCGGTCTACCCATCAATAGATGTTTCTCTGTCCATCAACAAATACATTGTGCATCTATAATCATAATTGTCCATCAGTTTACTTTGGATAATGTGCTAACAGTTTTTTGCTTTTGTTTTGTTGTGTTTACATCGTCACCATCAGCCTTCAGAAATCATTCTGATATAATTTTTTTTTTAAATCAATGTTGTAACAGTTGTGCTGCTTAATTTTTTTTAACCTTTGATAGTTTTTTAGGATTCTTTGAATGCACTTTTTTATATATATATAAGCGCTATATAAGCAATATTATAAAAAAAAAAAAAAAACATAAAAAGACCAAACTTGTTTTATATATATATATATAAAAAACAAGTTTGGTCTTTTTATGTTTTTTTTTTTTTTTTTTTGAAAGGATATGTTAAGTGATATGAATGACTTTAAGTCTTTATGTTCTTAGAAAAGATTTCTATTTTGAATAAATGCTGTTCTTTTTAACTTTTTATTCATCAGTGAATCATTCTTACTGTAGTTCAGGCTGCCTCACAGCACCTTGATGGGCCATTAGACATTGGGGGAGTGTCTTTAGTTTTCCCAGGTGTAAATCACATTAATATTCATGGGCATTAACACTCCCACGCATACAGCACTGCTGACCCAAAAACTGATGTAAGAAATTCAAATCATTATATTGATCTTTCTGAAAGTGTGGTCAGAATGATTGTCATTTCATTTTGAAGTAAAAATTCTAGCCTACAAGAATAGTAACTCAAAAGTATTGTGGACAACTATTCAGTATGTGTTAAATGGCCTTATTGCGGTGACATTTTTTTTTCCAAAACGTACTAACCACGCATATTATTTTTTTTCTATAAAATGCAAACATGTACATCCATTTTGCTCACATATTATTGTAGCAGAGTTTGTGCTGAATACAGCAAATTTATATGTTGGCAAATGGTTTATAACAGTTAATAAAAGTATAAACAGTTGGCTTCTGTTTCGAAATGCCAGTTTCCTGCTAACTTTAAAACTATTGAAACTCTGCCTGTTTTGTTTTTTTCCTCGTTGCGTGATACATGCATACATTCATGTGGTGATGCCTATCCTTTTGTTTCAAATGCCTTTTAAGATGTTCTCTTTTTTGGTACATTTCAGGACTTCAGCCTGCAATACAGCAAACCAGTGAAACAGGAGGTTCATAATGTTCGTTTTTGTACATTGACCCAAGAAATACGTAAACATTATATAAAAAAGATACATGAAAGATCATTGTTTGATTGAAATTTTCATTTCGATGTTGTAATATGGTTTACATAAATGAGGCTGGTGATTTGTATCTTGTTTTAAGCCTAAATCATGTAGGCCACATTTTTCTTATTTTGCTTCCAGCCAAGTTACATATTTTTAGGGCCCAAGCCCTGAAAGGGTGTAGTGTGAGAGTGTGTGTGTGTGTGTGTGTGTGTGTGTGTGTGTGTGTGTGTGTGTGTGATGTTTTTATATATGTATATTTTTTATTTTATAAGGTGCACCTACTTTACTGATTGCTCTTGACAAAGCAAAACACACAAAATAGATCCAAAAGGAGAAGATTCTTCATCTTCAGGAAAAAGTTGACTCTCTGACAGATGACAATTTTCTCAAATCAAGATTGGAGGATGGTATGTAATGGGGTCATTAACTTGCTTTAAGAACAATTCATTAGAAATACAAGAAATGCTGTGGACCTTTAGGGTGACATTCTTTAATTGATTGGTTGTAAAAGTATTTTGCACGTTTTAAGGTTGTTGACCAAGAAGGTCACCCGTCTTTTTTGCGTTTGAGAAATTTAAAACGCATAACTACAAGTGTGGTTAAAAAATAAATATAAAGTAAGTATTTACCTGTATTTTTGTTCTCCATATATTTTACATTTTTCTTTTTCATAGCACTTGTTCTGAGGCGTGAAGCAGTTCTTTCACCAGGCCAGGCACTGATTGCATCTTCATCCACTACTGCTGCACAGTGTTGGGCAGTAACGCGTTACTAGTA
Organism: Chrosomus eos; assembly: GCA_036326025.1. Classification (NCBI taxonomy): domain Eukaryota; kingdom Metazoa; phylum Chordata; class Actinopteri; order Cypriniformes; family Leuciscidae; genus Chrosomus; species Chrosomus eos. The sequence continues at coordinate 20,086,983 of CM070824.1, read as the reverse complement.
ATGCGTTACTGTAACGCAGTTACTTTTGACAGTAACTAATACTGTAACGCATTACTTTTAAAAATAAATGAACTCCGTTACTGTTACCATATGGTGCAGTGCGTTGTCCGTTACTTTTTTAAATTAATTTGCTAGTTGCTGGAGCGGCTGCGAAGTGTGCGCTGTCATTACACAGTTCGAGAGCACTGAAGAGACTACTAGCATCATTTACAGAGCGAGAGGACACATAAACTATCACTGGCTGAGTTGTTTCCGTTAACACGTGAGGCAGCGCGAGCACGGAGATTACAAGCTGCACGGAGAGCGCTGACACTTCAGATGTCCATTTAAAACACAGACAGCGAAACGGTATGAATACAGAACACTAAAGTACACATTGCCATATAATTATAAATTAATTATTTTTTTTAATAAAAACTAGATGCTGCATCAGCAGAGAAAGAACAGAAGCTTGCCATCGAGTCTGAGAGGAATAACATTAGTAACTGCTAACTTACCTCAAGCGATTAAAGCAATGTGACAAAAACACACCAGACCTGACCCAAATGTTGTATGTGGCAATTGTTACCATCTAGTTTATATCCAGCTGGTCACTTTTATGCATTCATTAGCCGGCGAAGTTGTATTTTTAAAGCTAGTAACGTGATTGCTTTCTCAACATTGATATATGTTCATGGAGCTGACATCAAGTGTTCTAATCATCAAGTGTTCGCTCTGGCCTTTGCAGATATTTAAATATATGATCATCTTCTTTAAGCTTGAATCATATAAACTGGTAATACTTTACAATAAGACTACAATTTTAGCATTAAATATGGTTAATAAATGTTGTAGAAGTATCATTCATTGTTAGTTTTTTTATTTTTTATTATTTGCTCAAATATTCATACATGCAGTAAAAACATATATATACTGTCAGCTACATTAACATATCAATGTTGAGAAAGCAATCACGTCACTAGCTTTAAAAATGCTTGTTTTGTTATTTATTTCAGAAATCCTTGTGATATATTCAGTTTGTGCTGGTCTGACTTAAATAAATAGTGTTTAAAACTTTCTGTTTAAGTCAGTTTTGTGTTTGTATAGACCATAATGCATAAAAGGGCATTAATAGGAACATTAAAGAACTTTTTTTTAAAAAGTAACTAAAAAGTTACTTTTAACAGTAACGCATTACTTTTTGGTGTAAGTAATCAACAAAGTAATTGAGTTACTTTTTGAATGAAGTAACTAGTAACTGTAACTAGTTACTATTTCTTAGTAACTAGCACAACACTGCTGCTGCATCACAGGAGAATGAGTCCACTGATGAATCATCTGATTCCTCAGAATCTTCAGATTCGTCGGATTCTGAACCTAAAGCAAAGAAGAAAAAGGATAAAAAGCGAAAAAACGAGAAGAAATCAAAGAAAATGAGGGTTGATTTTAAGAGGTATGTTTGTTCTATTATTCTATTAAGTATTAAAATGTATAGTTCATCCAGAAATTATAATTGCCAAGGTTTTAAAGGTTGTATCAGCGATTGTGGGTGACGTCACTTCTGTTTGTGTTTGAAGCGAGATCCCAAACAAACCAAGTTGGCTCGCCCCTCCCTCCCGTTTCGTGCAACATGAAAAAATGATCATGCATGTTCAAGTTCTTCACCTTTCAAAATCCTTCCCGATAACTATTCGAGTCTAAAATAAACACGATGGTATTCCCTCGACCTAATCCTCCTCCTCCTCTTGGGGATTGACTCCGCCATGTTCAATTTCTCTTGTTCGTTGATAGACGTTGGCTTCTTCTTCAGCTCCGACTTCGCATGCAGCCGAGCGCAAAAAAACCTCAACACCCACCCCCTGTCGGTGATTGGTTGGAACACTATTTGTTGTTTATTTTGGTTTTGAGTGGTTGGTGAACCCAATTGTTTTTGTGTGCAGATCTCAGAGCCTAGTGAATCATTAGGAAAGATTAGGTGAATGTGATAATTTATGTTTGGGCCTGAAATTGCTGATACAACCTTTAAGTGAATAACAGGAGAACAGGTCTCATCTCATCCACTTTTTTTGGAGAAAGTGTTAATGGCAATATGGACTGATGGCGATATCTATGGGTATTTAAAGTTACATTATGTAACTTTTAATGTTCTAGCGCAGTGGTTCTCAAACCTGTCTTGGAGGACCCCCAACACTACACGTTTTCTATGGCTGCGTTTACACTTGGCATTAACATGCGACCTGTATCTGGATGTTGTCCACATACACATCGAAAAGACAAGTGTAAACGCACATGTGATAGGAATGTTATCCGATCAGCGTGTCCCGGTTCAGAGGTAGTCGAGGACGCATTGTGATCGGATCTCAGTGTAATGTAAACGCAATCCAGCCATCGTGTCTGCATTCACAGGTGAACGTAATTTAAATTTCCGCCCAGTCTCCCCGCGTGGCTGTCAGAAAATAATGCCAGACGCAGTTTAGACAAGAAATTAAACTTATTTGAACAATAAACGTCAATCTTTAAAACAGTTTATTTAGACTTACATGATACTATGTGTGTCATTTTTCATTTTAATTGTGCAACATTATCTGAACGAGGCGATCGCCTGTACACTCACAGTCAGTCACAAGATCTTAATGAATGAAGAGCTGCGCTGCTTTGCCAGAGGAATAACGGGAATCGGATTTTTTAAATGTTTTAAATGTTGAATGTTTTTATTGTTTCAGCATGTTTATCAATCTCTCATTTCTATCAATAAAGTCATTGCACGCTATAACCTTAAACCCAGATGATCGATGATGACTTGTTTAACATGATCAACCCAGTTATTTTATAAGAAGTATGCTATTCCTTCTTTCAAAAAATATAATTTGATCTAATTAATGGAGATTGCATATGAAAGTAAAGTGAATGAAAGCAATTGGGATATTGTTTAATTTGTATCTTTACTATTAATCTGGTGTCGTGCCACAGACCTGATTTAAATATTATGCGGGAAACAGAAATCCAATCGGTTATCCAGATACAGAGGCTGCTTAATGTGAACAAATATAAACGCATCATGTCCTGATTGGCTAATGATCCGATCTGCTTGATCGGATCACAATGATCGCATGTTAATGCAAATGCAATTAATGCAATCACTAATTCTGTGTTGTTGTTTTTTTTTTTAATAAAATGAAGACATAAAACACAAATTTTATCATCAATTTTTATCATGAAATTAAATAAACTTTTTTGTCAAATAACGTTCTGCACAATGAGCTTTACTGTTAAAATTAAAACATGGAAGTGTCACAGGCCGGAGTGGCCGACCCACCACCACCTTGTCACCTCGAGGAGCAAACCAGTGAAAAGGTAGAACAACAAAGTTAAATGAATAAAAATCTTTGCTTTATTAAGTTAAGAACAAGAATATTAAAAGTCAATCGGCGTATCTTCTCTAGGCTTCAAGTAGGGGAGGGCCAGGTAACGGACAATAGTTCCTCTTCAACAAATACTGAGCTCTAGGCCAATGGCCACTTAGACAACAGAGCCAGGTAGGTGGTGGGTAACGTATAACGACTCTTCTTCAATGGTTACTGGACTCTGGGCAGATGGCTGCTCAGACAGCAGAGCTTCACAGTGGAGCCACAAGGGCCAGGTAGGTGGCGGGTAGCGTATAACAACTCCTCTTCGGTGGATACTGGGCTCTTGGCAAAGGGCCACTCAGACAACGGAGCTCCACAGCGGAGCAACAAGGGCCAGGTCACCTACCTGGCCCTTGTTGCTCCACTGTGGTAACGTATAACGACTCCTCTTCGGTGGGTATTTGACTCTGGGCAGATGGCCAATCGGATAACAGAGCTTCACAGTAGAGCAACAAGGGCAAGGTAGGTGGCGGGTAACGTATAACGACTCCTCTGCAATGGTTACTGGACTCTGGGCAGATGGCCACTCAGACAGCAGAGCTTCACAGTGGAGCAGCAAGGGCCAGGTAGGTGGCAGGTAACGTATAACGACTCCTCTTTAATGGTTACTGGACTCTGGGCAGATGGCTGCTCAGACAGCAGAGCTTCACAGTGGAGCCACAAGGGCCAGGTAGGTGGCAGGTAACATATAACAACTCCTCTTCGGTGGATACTGGGCTCTGGGCAAAGGGCCACTCAGACAACGGAGCTCCACAGTGGAGCAACAAGGACCAAGTAAGTGGCGGGTAACGTATAACGACTCCTCTTCGGTGGGTATTGGACTCGGGGCAGATAGCCGATCGGATAACAAAGCTTCACAGTAGAGCAACAAGGGCCAGATAGGTGGCGGGTAACGTATAACGACTCCTCTTTGGTGGATATTGGACTCTGGGCAGATGGCCACTCAGACAGCAGAGCTTCACAGTGGAGCAGCAAGGGCCAGGTAGGTGGTGGGTAACGTATAACGACTCCTCTTCGGTGGGTATTGGACTCTGGGCAGATGGCCGCTCGGACAAAAGAGCTTCACAATGGAACAGCGTGGACCAGGTGGATTCTCAAGCGGCAGAGCTTCACAGTGGAGCAGCAAGGGCCAGGTAGGGGGCGGGTAACGTATAACAGCTCCTCTTCGGTGGATACTGGACTCTGGGCAGATGGCCACTCAGACAGAAGAGCTTCACAATGGAACAGCGTGGACCAGATGGGTTCTCAAGCGACAGAGCTTCACACAGTGCAGTGGAGCAGCAAAGGCCAGGTAGGTGGCGGGTGACGTATAACAACTACTCTTTGGTGGATACTGGACTTTGGGCAGATGGCCGCTCGGACAGCAGAGCTTCACTCTTAGTATTTTGATGGAGAACACATCAGAGTCACTTATCAGTATACAACACAATCGAATTAGTCGATCTCACCAGTGTGGTCTAGACGGGGTCGGCCTCCTCAGAGCTTTCTGTCGACTCCGTTACTTTGCCCCAGAAAGCAGGAGAGACTGAAAAACCTCTCTGTATAACACCTCTTCAATAGACATGGGATCATTTAAACAACATAGCTCAGCGGCCCCGGCATGGAAGGCAGTCAGCTGTGATTTGGAGTGGAAAGCAAAAACCACAAATCCACACTCACGCAAATTCACCAGAACACTTCAGAAACTCACTTGTGCTCACTTCCACAATTGGACTGCAAAATTGAACAGTCTTATGGTGCACCCAAAGGCATTCCTCTCACCATCCAGTTGACATTTCCTCCCCAATGGATCGAATAAGCAGGGCTGTACACGAGTCAGTTTAACACTGTTGTTCACTGGCATCGAAGAAATCAGAAACATGTTTTGGTTAATTCCAAGCCTTCAGACACATGACTTAACCTCCACAGTAGAAACGGTAAATATTTATCTTCTCTTTAGAATTACAAAGATGGTACTTAACCTTCCCAGGTTGCCACAGTAATGATCAGAAGTCAATCGGAAGAAGAGTTGAAGCTCAGCCAAACTCACAACGCGTTTCCCACAATCCTCATTATTCACTCAAGAAGATATAACTTAATTCTTCACCCACTCGAATTGATAGGAGTCTCCACAATCTCTGTCTCACTGCCTGTATCCCTCCAAATCCACCACAACGTTGTTCTCTCATCCAGAATGGCTTTTATAACACTCTCTCCTAATACGTGTCCCAATCGTGGATCATAATCCCACGCGCCGCCACCTGACGCGAGTTTTCTCATCAAACCTTGCCCGCTGCCGATCTTCTCACGGGGAACCGGAACCGTCATGGTGTTCGACCGTCATTGTCCCCAGGGGAACATATCCCCAAAAAGAAAAGTTCCGCCAAGACGCTTGTCAATCATCAGACTCATTTAATTATTTTTTGTAATATAAACGACCGTCCAGACCAGCGAGGTTCTGCAGACGCAGTGGTCACATGTTCAGTGTGACTCATTTCATTATTTTTTGTAATATAAATGACTGTCCAGACCAGCGAGGTTCTGCAGACGCAGTGGTCACATGTTCAGTGTGAAACAACATGAAAAATGAAGGACCATGACAGCAGGTTTGAATCGTTTCGGCCGTAAAAATAAAATTCTGCGTCAAAATTTATAGGCAAGACAAGTAGTTTGTTTAGGTTTAGGTTGTTTCATGGTTTGTAGCGAATTACGAACCAGCGCACACATATATTCAAACGCACATAACTATAGAATCAATTCTTAACGCGCATGTAAACGCATCAGCGTTTATCATAGGTTCGCGTTTAAAGTCTATTTAGAGAGAACGGCGTCGTCTTAGCGGCCCCTAATTTAATAACAAATGATCATTTCGATGGAAGTGAATCAATCAAAACTAACTTTAGCTGGAAACAACATATTCAAGAACCGCTATAAAACCAAACCATTATTTGTTACCTTAAATTGTATGTCTCTGTAAAGCTGTTTTGAAACAATCTACATTGTTAAAAGCGCTATATAAATGAGGATGACTTGACTTGACAGAAGAAAAAATTATTATTCCTTAAATTTAAGTTTTGATGATGATTTATTTGGATTAGTGTTAGTATTATTACATTGGGACATATCTAAATTCTACTGTACAACAGTAATATGTTTCTGTCAAGTTAAACCGGACTTTTATTTTGACGGGTTGCCGTGAAGACCTTTGAGTTTCTGTGTGTTTATGTCATGATGATAGTTTTTCTCAAATGAAGCGGTTAAATGATCACGAAGTTACTTTCGGAGTGGATCTAGAGCCCGGAGAGGAAGTTCATGCATTTGTGTCTTCATATAGGCAAAAAAACAGCGCAATCGTCACACGTGCTTCAGTGTGTGTGTGTGTGTGTGTGGTGTGTGTGTGTGTGTGTGTTGGTAAATGAAACTGTGCGTTTGCTGGACCATTCATTCACACAGAACATGCAGGATTCGTATTTAAATAGTCTTTGTGGTTTAATATTCACACACACACTAGTCTACATCGCGATTTGATTTCAAGTGTACTGAACCTCTTTCTATTTTATTCCTCAAAAAATTTACAAATTCTGTGAAATTCCGCATTATACAGTAAATTCCTTTTTTATGACTGGATTTCGTGGGACGAAAATACTTGCCAGTTTGTGTCTCTGTGAGTAAATGTAATTATAATAGTTTGTATTTGAAGCTTCAGCCTTCTCGTCATCTTCTGCCTGCATAAACCCGTGACAATTATCCATAAGTGGCAATATTGTTTTATATTAATGTTGAATCTGATCAATGCAGGTGCTGTTGGTGTCGTGCACAGACAGACAGTAGCCTAATGAATAAATTTGATTTCTTTAATGTAATTAAATATAGTTAAATATAAATTAAATACTATTTGGCCAGTGGAAAATATAGCAAAATACTCTTCTCTGATATTTTGATCTAAAACGATGCAAGGATACTTATTGATTTTCAGCAATGTAGTGTAATGTGATGGCATATAGTCTGTATCTGTATGTGTATCTGTATGTAGTCTGTATGTTTTGTGTTAAACATGGTATCACATTGATGGTAATGTGCATGGAAATGATATGCAGATGAGGATATGCATAGTAAAATTAGGCGTTATAAGCTCCATATGGTTATTTTTCAGGGAAGAGATGGGGTGGAGATGCATGTACACACATAATCTTCCGCTGACTGGGTTTTTTTAAAGGGAATTTTTTTTACTAAATGTAAAAAAATCTGTGCTTAATATGCAAAATCTAGCTTTTGTGTGTACGCACACTTGGGATAAAATCTATTTAAAGTTTTATACATGAGGTCCCTGAAGTGGAAGTGATGCAATCTGTTTTACAAGAGAATGTTGTGATGGAACAATATATTTGTTTTGTAGCCTGTTCTTAAAGTAATAACAGACAGTTAAGTAATTATTAATTCAGGTATTAGTACATGATTATTCATGTACTGTTATTGTAAAGTGTTACAGGCCCCCCACCATCAATAAAAAACTCTTGAAACAAATATGATTCCTAACCTTTCAATTTATACAACATTTAATTTTAAATGTTGCATATTTTTACTTACACAGTACATAAGTTTGGACACATTACTATTTTTTATGTTTTTGAAAGAAGTCTCTTATGCTCATCAAGCCTGGATTTATTTGATCAAAAATACAGAAAAATAATATATAGTGAAATATTATTAAAATTTAAAATAATGGTTTTCCTATTTTACTATACTTTAAAATATATTTCTGTGATGCAAAGCTGAATTTAGTGTCAAGTGATCCTTCAGAAAATATAATATTCTGATTTATTATCAAATGTTCGAAATGGTGCTTAATATTTATTTTATAACCTGTGATACTTTTTTTCAGGATTTTTTTTATTATTAAAAAGTTGTTTTTAAAAAGTCTTCACTATCACTTTTTATATAACACATCCTTGCTGAATATTCCTGTTTTTTTTCTGTATTTTTGATCAAATAAATGCAGGCTTGTAGAGCATAATAAAAAAACTTATTTCAAAAACATTAAAAATAGTAATTGGTCCAGACTTTTTACCAGTAGGCTACTGTATGTACATATTAATCAAACTTAATCTAAGGTCATCTCTTTTTTGTTTAATGAAGATGTTATTGTTATTTTGCTGTTTTATTCAATTTATTCACAGTTCCAGAATACCACTTCAGTGATATATGCTTTTATCATTTTTTTCATAGCTGTGGTATGGGCAGAATTTTCCCATCCCATTTAATCAATATTGACTGCAGATATTGTCATATTATTAATATAAGTAATATGATATTATGCATTGCATTGCTGGCTTAAATATGATATACACAAATCAAGTGGAAGAGAAAGACATGATCGCTACTGATTAGAAAAAAAAAATTCTAAACTGATATTATTGGCGTAAGTAGGCTGATGTCAGACAGGGTATAATAATCATCAGCAGAATTTAGAAGATAGACCCATTCATTTTATTTGAAACATTTAAAAATGTTGTAGTGTGTTGGCTTTTTAACTTTGAATACAAACGTCTTGTCTTTTACTTTTGTAGCGTTTCCCTGTCCACACGGAGACGCATAAAGCTGTAGCCTATACGTAAAAATTTCAGTGTTTCGTCCAGACGGATCCGGTGGTTTGGGAGAAAACGCTATTTTTTTTTAAACCGGGTCCCAGGGTGGATAAATCTGAAAACGACACCCTTGCGCTTTCGTGTGTACGGCCAATCCGTATATTTTGTGAAACGATGATGTCATCATCCCACGTGTTGACTAGTCAGACACGCTAAATCAGTAGCCATAACAGCAACAACAACTGCAACTACTTGCTTGAGTTCATGCTTCAGAAGCTACTGAGCCTCTTCTATTTATTTATTTATTTATTTATTTATTTATTTATTATTTAGGCCTACTTTAATGTATTTTTATTTTATTTCTTTATTTCTTTATATTTCGTTCTTATGCTATGATGCTTGTATTTTGTCTGATTAAGACATTTCGTATTTTGTAGGGATGGGCATTTCAAGCAAAAATAATATTCAACGATCGCTGGGAATTATTTGATTATTATTCAAAAAACGCACCTCTGCCCCTCACACTCACCGGTGACACAGCGTTCGCTCCGACATTATTTAAATGTATCTGTACTGTAGGCCTACATGTTGTAGCCATTAAAGAAAAGTTAGTTTCATATTTATGTTTAAATATGTTATTTTTTCCATTTCATATATGTTGATTATATGAAAAGTGAACAGCGTGCGTGAGTAAGATGCGCAATATCGAGACACATCATTTTGACCACTTCATTACGTTTTGTTTTGTACAAAGCCTTTCTTTAAAGTGAATTTCGTTTTGTATAAATTGTATCTTAATTTTAATCAATGTTTCATTAACCAATTGCCTGTATTTAATAAATAAGAAGCAAATATAGCAGACAATAGCCTATAATCAGGACATGGAGGCGCCGACGCGATATAACTTGCATCGCACGTGAACTGGAGCTTGTCTCATAAATGAACAGAAACTCAGAAATATCTAAGCTTGAAATGTCTACTTATAAACAAAACAATTCAAAACGAAAAGAAACAGTCAACTCTAATTCGTATGAAGTGTGCATTTCTCTCTATAGGCACCTTCACAACGGTGAATGATTTTTCCAGAAATGACGCTGATCTACAATACAAGTTTATATTAAGAATACATTGCAATCACTCCAAAATAGATGACGACAACGCACACACCTGCATTACGAGCTGTGCTTCTTTGCGTTCCTATTTAGGCATTTGCTTCGCAGCACCTTATGGGCTTGCGTTATTGTGACGTAATGTAACAGTCTATGGTAAAGATAAACATCGTCACTATTTTAGTTAATTAATAAATATTTAAATAAATTGTAGATAGGACATTTGTACATTTTTTTATTTTTGTCCCTCTGTCTGGGCCCCATCCCGCCAATCGGGCCCTAGGCACGTGCCTTGTTTGCCTTTGCGTTAATCCGGCTCTGCTTATTATAGGGCGATGGAGGGCGAAGAGCAATGCAGAGGTTTCATGTCTTTTGAGTGTTTGGGGCGAAGAGACAGTGCAGGCAAAAATGCAGGGTTGTTACAGAAATAAATCCATGTTTGAAGACATTTCACGAGATATGGGGAGGCACGGTTTTAAGTGCTTGTGGCTACAGAGCCAACGTAAGATTAAAAAGCTTTAAAAACAAATACAAAGTGAAAGCAAAACACTGGATAATTTTTTTCGCATCTGCATCCACTGCATTTCGTGCTGTTTTACTTCTTTTTCTGGGTCAGAACGTCTACATTTGGTAGTTTCAGCAGTGTATAGTGTAAATGCAAAAATCGGGTCACTTTTAAAAGATGATGTAGCGGGTCGTCAAAAAAATTGGATATAGTCAGAAATTCGGATTTGGGCATCAAGACCTGCAGTGTAAATGCAGCCAAAGCTTACAATAAAATCGGAATATTCCAGAATAAACAATTTTACAATTTACTGCTTTCTGATCATTTAGCTTGACTCTATTACACCCCTACTTGACCAGCTCATGTGCTGCCCTATGAGGTTATTGGTTACATTCACACTCATTCATCCATATTAATTATGTCTATAAATGTGCAAATACTGAATCAGATCACTTGTATTTGACATCGTCTGTTGAGCTCAACCTTTGTGATGCTTCTCTTTCTTTACACACTCCTGCTTTTCCATCAACTTAATACAGAAGCAGAAAAGTCTCTTTGCCGAATGATGGGAGACCCGAAGTATCCGCTGCTTTCCAAGAATGGAGACGTAACTATTGGAGCACTTTTTCCAATTCGGAGCATAGAGACATCACCTTCATTTGAGTTTACAAAAAAACCTCAGCTTCTATCATGCTCCAGGTTTGTTAC
>CM070824.1:20038211-20070711 GCA_036326025.1 Chrosomus eos | reverse complement strand
TGATTTATGAAGCTGTGCGTACCTTTGAAATCCTGGTGTACGCAATACCTGTCCTTGATAAATGCCGCGGCTGAAAACGATTGTCATTAGAATAACACGCCTCTATATATTCAACTCTCCGCTTCCCCCACGCCCTCATTTTACGCCATAAACACACGGATGACGGCAAACAAGAGAAACTTCTCCAATGTGGAGGTCAAATTACCTATCACAATGCATTATTTTGCAGCACGTGTTTTGAAACAATTAGCATTTAATTTCGTATCACGTCACATCTATTGGGGTGTACAATAGTGATGATGATGTGATGTGGAGTACCATTCATTCACATTAATATTCGCATGTCAATTTGTAAATTTCTTATTCTTATTATTATCATTCGTGTTCGCATTTATAAGGAAAAAAACAATGTTACGGACGTGAGCGCTCTGAAAGCGGCACTAAAAGATATTTTAAAACTTTCACAGAGACATCAAACAAAGCACAAAACCTTTCTTTAAACTGAATTTCGTTTTGTATTATTTGTATCTTAATTTTAATCAATATTTCATCAACCAATTGAATTGCCTGGATTTAATAAATAAGAAGTAAATATAGCAGACGATAGATAATCACGAAACGGATGTGCCGGCGCGTTAACTGGAGCTCGTCTCATTTTTAAACCGAACAATTCAAAACGAAAGAAAACAGACACAGACTGCTCTCTGCTTTATGTGATCCGTATGAAATGTGCATTTCTCTCTGGTGCGTTCACTACTGCGAAGATCACAATCAGCATCGTCAACTTCATCTTTGCAGCCGACACAAAGAAAACACTTTATTAATAAACAATTAAAATATCTCCTTGCTATATTTTACATATTCATAATCATTACTTTTGCCGGTTCTTTGTGACAGATTTTTACACTGAAGTTTATAATTAGCCTACTATGTTGTTGTTGTTTTTTTGTCATATCTTTTAGTTTGTCAGTGCGTTTTGTGGTGTTAGGAATTCTTTCTCTGCGCATTTCCATAACTCAAAACGTGCGTACACCACCTCCTGATCTGGCGTAGGATTTGAGCGTGCCGTACGCCAACGTCCATATTGATAAATCTTAAAGTCACCGTGGTTTTGGGTGTTCGCCAGGTGTACGCTGGAAATTTGGTGTACGCACTTTTGATAAATGAGGGCCAATGTCTATACTGCAGGCATACCAGGCTGATCTGCTGAAAGATATCGATGAACGTGAGGAAGTCAGCGCTGACGCAATTCGAGAATTGCGTCGCGCAACAGACCTGTCTCTCCGGGCCACTAAGGAGACGGCCAAGTCAGTGAGCCATTATATGGCAGCCCTGTTGACCACGGAGCGTCATCTCTGGTTAAATCTGTCTGATATAAAGGATAAAGATAGGTCTGTTCTTCTGGACACCCCGCTTTCGCCTTCGAGTTTATTCGGCGATGCTATTAACTGTGTCGTTGATAGATTTCAGGATGCAAAAAAAGATGCAAATCTGCTGTGTTCCAGAGGTTTCTTCCTCGACGTTTCGATGTCCCCGAGACTGCTGGGCGAAAAACGTTTATAAAAACCGAGCAGTCTCGTATGAGTACAAGCTCCTCACAGCACAGATTGTATCAAATACAGAGAGTCGCCGCTCGGGCTCATCCACAATCAGGGGAACCTGGGTGGCGGTCGCAGTCGAGGGTAGGCAAGATCTGAGGACTGTCATCTCTAAGAAAGCCTGGGGTAAGAAGAAGTCCTGACTCACAAGGGGTCAGACTTCTGAGGGTGGTCCCCTCTGGGGAGGGACAATTTCGAGAAATAGTTCCTCCTCGGTGCCCTCTGGGGAGTGATTATCTGAGGAGTGTCGCAGCGTTGCCACATCGGTTGTTCCCTGCCGGTTCGCCGCTTCAGCGCACCGAGGTGTCAGCGTCCCCATACGATCCTCCGAGGAGGGTCGTAGAACGGTCAGTTTGGTTGTTCCCTGCAGGTTCGCCGCTTCAGGGCACCGAAGTGTCTGTTCAACCAAATCCCGAGGCCAGTCTCGAGACTGGTCCCCTTAGTAGAATTTCTGGCAGCCTGGAAACTACTGCCAAATATTTCTCAGTGGGTTCTGCATATAATAGAAAAGGGGTACAGAATTCAGTTTGGTTCTCGTCCGTCCAGATTTCTAAGGGTCCTCCCCATGGTGGTGGACTCCGAGCAGGCTCGGGTCATGGAGCAAGAAGTACTGACGCTTCTGCAAAAAGGGGCTATAGAAAGGGTTTCTCCTCCCAGCAGAGAGTCGGGGTTTTACAGCCGATACTTTATCGTTCCCAAAAGGGATGGGGGGTTGCGTCCTATTCTAGATCTGCGTCAGTTAAACGGCACAGTTCAGAAACTCAAGTTCAAGATGCTTACACTCAAACAGATTGTATCACAGATTCAGTCTGAGGACTGGTTTGTCACAAGGGTGCTTACTTTCATGTATCCATACATCCTCATCACAGAAAGAAGGTTTGCTTTCAGGGGCGAAGCATACCAATATCAGGTCCTTCCGTTTGGCCTAGGTTTATCACCCCGCACCTTTACAAAATGCGTGGATGCAGCGCTGGCTCCTCTGAGACTCCAGGGCATTCGCATATTAAATTATATCGACAACTCTCAGACAAAAAAGAAATATATTTGAAAATATTTTCAGAATATCTTTTTGTTATATATGCAAATATTTGAAAATTGGCCCAGTAAATATATTTTAGTTAAATATATGTAAATATATTTGTATGTCAATATATTTACGGGACATAACAGATTGAGACTTTCCCGATCTGGGGTATTAAAAGGTGGAAGACAAAAAGCCTGCAGCACAATAGAACCCGCCACATTAGTGGGGACCTTAGGAATGCAACCCGGCCTAGGGTGTAAAAATGCCTTCACCATACCAGGTGCAAATTCCCAACATGAATGAGCCACCGACAGGGCTTGCAGATCTCCAATTCTCTTGATAGAAGAAATAGCCAGAAGAAATAAAGTTTTTAGTGTAAGGAACTTCTCTGAAACCTCTACAATATGCTCGAAGGGAGCCAAGGCCAGACCCTCAAGTACAATGGCCAAATCCCAAGCCGGTGCTCTAGAGTGCAATGCAGGCCTCAGCCTCAATGTACAACGAAGAAAACGAGTGATAAGAGGATCTCTCCCAAGAGAAGTCGTCCCCAGAAAGGAGCGATAAGCAGATATAGCCGCTACGTACACCTTTAAGGTGGAGGGAGATAATCCAGCAGAGAAACGGTCTTGTAGACAATCGAGAACTGTACCAACCGGGCAGTTAACAGGATTTAAAAAACGTTCTCCACACCATGTAGAGGACAGTTTCCATTTCAAAGAATATAGTTTTCTCGTGGAAGGAGCTCTGGATTGAAGGATGGTCTCAACGACCTCAGTCGAGAGACCGGATTCTATGAGCTGGGCCCCCTCAGAGGCCAAGCCCACAGTTTCCACAACTCCGGGTGAGGGTGAAATATCGTGCCCCCCGCTTGAGATAGCAAGTCCCTCCTGATAGGAATCTCCATAGGAGAGCCATCCAGAAGGGACACTAGGTCCGAGAACCACACTTGGGCCGGAGCCCCTTCCTGGTGAACCCTCTCCAGAACTCCCGGGAGCATTGATATCGGGGGGAATGCGTATAGGTGCAGCCTCGGCCACACCTGCACCATAGCGTCCAGTCCGAGTGGAGCTGGATATGTGAGGGAGAACCAAAGTGGACAATGGGTTGTTTCGTATGATGCGAACAGATCGACCTGAGCTTGACCGAAGTTCTCCCATAGGAGCTCCACCACCTCGGGGTGAAGTCTCCATTCCCTGGGCCTCAGCCCCTGTCTTGACAGGATATCTGCTCCCACATTCAGACACCCTGGAATATATACTGCCCTGAGTGACAGTAATTTCCCCTGGGCCCATAGTAGGATCTGATGAGCCAGCTTGCATAATAATCGGGACCTCAGACCCCCCTGATGGTTGATGTAAGAGACCACCGATGTGTTGTCCGTGTGGATAAGTACATGACGGCCTCTCAGGTCTGGCAGGAAGTATTTGAGAGCCTGAAATACTGCCATCATCTCTAGTCGATTTATATGCAAAGATAGCTGATGGTCCTGCCAGAGACCTGTCGCCGAGCGGCCACTCATGACCCCCCCCCCCCCCCCCCAGCCTGTAAGGGAAGCATCCGTCGATAGCGTTACGTGTCGACAATGAGCCCCCAAAACTGGGCCCTGGATGAGGAACCAAGGTTTCTTCCACATGACCAAGACACGTAGGCATTGCCGCGTGACCTTGATCGTGCGAAACGGATTTCCCCTCGGGGGAAAACCCCTTGGTTCTGAGCCACCACTGCAGGGGTCTCATGTACAGAAGGCCAAAAGTAATTACGTTGGACGCAGCTGCCATGAGACCCAACAGACTCTGAAACTGTTACACAGTGAGTGACTGGCCTAGTTTTACCCTCTTTACGGCTGTGTGAATCGCAGAAATACGTGCTGGAGACAATCGTGCTTACATAGTTGTCGTATTCCACACCAACCCTAGACAAGTGGTCCTCTTTGCTGCGAGGAGAACACTCTTCTTGGTGTTTTTAGCCACAACCCCAACTTCTTTATGTGAGACAGAACGACATCTCGATGCCGAACTGCCAACTGCTCGGACTGAGCTAGAATCAACCAGCCCATACACAAAATAAATATATTTGAAATATATTTTCAGAATATATTTTTTGTATATATGCAAATATTTGAGATTGGCCCAATAAATATATTTTAGTTAAACATATTTAAATATAATTTTATTTTATTTTAATATATATTTTTGTTAAATATGTGAATATATTTGTATGTCAATATATTTACTAACAACATATATGCTCATATGTTATAATTTGCAAATGGTTTCATTTGAAATATATTTTCAGAATTGAATACAGTTATTTAATAGTTTGTGTGCAGTGTTAAACACTGAGTTCTATCTATTGTTTAAGTGTACGTTACTGTTGGAGTGTCACTGTTATACTTGCATCATAAATGTTGTGCATATTTTCAATATATAAATGACTTCAGGAAAGATGTCAATAAAACAACAATAAATCTAATAATTGCACTAGTGTTAGGTACGTGCCATCTAATATGGCCTAATAGTCTTAGGAAAGCAACTATCTGTCATTTTACATTGCAGTCACTTAAATGTAAGTAAAGTATTTATTATAGATGGGTGTCATAATACAGTAGTTAAATATGGTAGCCTACTGTTGTGTATGTGAATATTGTGAATATATTTCAAAATGATAAATATAAGTGAACAACAATGCAAATATATTTCAATGTATTTGGAATATATGCCACATATATTTGTGACACTATAAAATATATTTCATTTTATTTCTTTTGTGTATGCTGTTTAACACTGCACACACACTATTAAATAACTGTATTCAATTCTGAAAATATAGTTCAAATTAAAGCTGCAAGCAGCATTGAAAGGGCCCTCGCACCCGTGCCATCGCCACCCGGTGGCTTTAGGAAGACAGACCACGGTGGGCAATGTGCATTTAAGTAGATAAATATAGTGGGAGTATGTCAAAGTCAGTTACAAAAATGTCCTTTATTATGGGTATAATAGCATGCTGTTAAACATGTCACTTCCTGTTGCCAGCAGGTGACGCTATGACTGTAACTGAATATGAGCATGCACATGTGTTCAGGACAGAACTCTTATCAAACATGTGAAGTTTGGGGCAGATTGAACTTTGCCTTCTTAAGTAAAAACAACTTCCTGTTTCATAGCATTAGCATGCTTTAGCACTTAGCTAAGAATTGCTAGCATGTTTAACATGTTTATAACATGTTTATAACTCAATGGCATATTTACTATGTTGCCAGTACTGCATCACACTGTTAAACATGTCACTTCCTGTTGCCAGTAGGTGGCGCTATTACTATAACTGAATATTGTCATGTAGATGTGTTCAGGGCAGGACTCTTATCAAATGTGTGAAGTTTGGGGCAGATTGGACATTGCCTTCTTAAGTAACAACAACTTCCTGTTTCATTTCATTAGCATGCTTTAGCACTTAGCTAAGAATTGCTAGCATGTTTTAACATGTTTATAACATGTTTTTTACTCAATGGCATATTTACTATGTTGCCAGTACTGCATCACACTGTTAAACATGTCACTTCCTGTTGCCAGTAGGTGGCGCTATTACTATAACTGAATATTGTCATGTAGATGTGTTTAGGGCAGGACTCTTATCAAATGTGTGAAGTTTGGGGCGGATTGGACATTGCCTTCTTAAGTAACAACAACTTCCTGTTTCATTTTATTAGCATGCTTTAGCACTTAGCTAAGAATTGCTAGCATGTTTAACATGTTTATAACATGATTATAACTCAATGGCATATTTACTATGTTGCGAGTACTGCATCACACTGTTAAACATGTCACTTCCTGTTGCCAGTAGGTGGCGCTATTACTATAGCTGAAAATTGTAATGTAGATGTGTTCAGGCCAGGACTCTTATCAAATGTGTGAAGTTTGGGGCAGATTGGACATTGCCTTCTTAAGTAACAACAACTCCCTGTTTCATTTCATTAGCATGCTTTAGCACTTAGCTAAGAATTGCTAGCATGTTTTAACATGTTTATAACATGTTTTTTACTCAATGGCATATTTACTATGTTGCCAGTACTGCATCACACTGTTAAACATGTCACTTCCTGTTGCCAGTAGGTGGCGCTATTACTATAACTGAATATTGTCATATAGATGTGTTTAGGGCAGGACTCTTATCAAATGTGTGAAGTTTGGGGCAGATTGGACATTGCCTTCTTAAGTAACAACAACTTCCTGTTTCATTTTATTAGCATGCTTTAGCACTTAGCTAAGAATTGCTAGCATGTTTAACATGTTTATAACATGTTTATAACTCAATGGCATATTTACTATGTTGCGAGTACTGCATCACACTGTTAAACATGTCACTTCCTGTTGCCAGTAGGTGGCGCTATTACTATAGCTGAAAATTGTAATGTAGATGTGTTCAGGCCAGGGCTCTTATCAAATGTGTGAAGTTTGGGGCAGATTGGACATTGCCTTCTTAAGTAACAACAACTTCCTGTTTCATTTCATTAGCATGCTTTAGCACTTAGCTAAGAATTGCTAGCATGTTTTAACATGTTTATAACATGTTTATAACTCAATGGCATATTTACTATGTTGCCAGTACTGCATCACACTGTTAAACATGTCACTTCCTGTTGCCAGTAGGTGGCGCTATTACTATAGCTGAAAATTGTAATGTAGATGTGTTCAGGGCAGGACTCTTATCAAATGTGTGAAGTTTCAGTGTTTCGGGGTTCGAAGTTACAGCAAATTACTATTTAATTGCAGTAATAGCATGCTTTAGAACTTAGCTAAGTGTTTGCTAGCATGTTTTAGCATGTTTCAAGTATGTTGATAGCATGTTTAGCACTTGCTGGCACTTTTTTATATGTTATTAGGAGTCCACAAAAGTGTTAAACATGTCACTTCCTGTTGCCAGCAGGTGGCGCTATGACTGTAACTGAATATGAGCATGGACATGTGTTCAGGACAGAACTCTTATCAAACGTGTGAAGTTTGGGGCAGATTGGACATTCCATACCTGAGTTACAGCAAATTCCTATTGAATTGCAGTAATAGCATGCTTTAGAAGGGCATCAACGTGTTAAACATGTCACTTCCTGTTACCAGTAGGTGGCGCTATTACTATAACCAGAGGTGTAGTGGTAAAAAAAGAGGTGGGTAAACTATAAATTCTGGACTGGTGGACCGCGACGTGGTCACCCGGTAAGGTGGGCCACTGCCTACCGGTGTATGTGTATCCTGATGACATTGCTATAGGGAGGGCTCGACATTAAAGCCTTTTCATACGCTTGTCCTTCGGACAAGTAAATCTGTCATTGACTTAAAAGTTGCTTGTCCGGATTTTTTTGTTTTTTTTTGGTAATTTATTCTGAAACAATATTCTCATCAGTGTTCAATCAGCTTTGATATTTACATTTATTGTAAAAAAAAAAAAATTGTAATATCTGCACCTTTAAAAGGCATCTACTCCCCCAATATTATTAAACGTATGCTTCATCTTTCATTTTAAATTCCTAAATTTGATAAATAAATGAAATTATTTCGTATAATAAGACACTATAGGGCTGTTACCCTAGGGGCTGATCAAATTAAATAATTTACACTGAAAAAATTACAATTGCATAAAATAATGTTATGAAATTGATTTAAATTTACATATAAGAAACATTGGAAAGAACACTAAACCGCCCGTAGGTGGCGGCAGGCCCCTGTCTTAATGAGTGAGTAATTGATTCATTCATTCAAACGATTTGTTCAAACAGTTGATTCTTTCAAGAACGAGACAGTTTATGAAATGGTCATTGAATCTTTGACTCAATTGATTCGTTCAAAATGCCGAATCATTCAGTAATGAAAACAGTGAGTGTTCCTGAGATGCGCCGTGGTTCTGCTGTGATTTTTGTTTGGAACTATTTTCGCTGCTGAAACAGAACAAAAACAGCCAATATTGCATCTAAAATGTAAGTGACTTAATTTTAACTGTTTATTGAACTGTTGTAGCAGGAAATCAATGTCACATTTTCAATCGTGATGCTGGTGTTCAGGAAAAATAATTGGCTGCTTAACATATGTTAAAATATAAAAACTCCACATTTAGATGTTTTATAGGCAGTATGTTGTTAACTGAGTGTGTGTGTGCTGCGCTCATTTGTGTAGATTTCTCCTCGAGAGGCTGCGCGAGCGTCAACAGCGCAACCTTACCGTCAGTAATAGTCAACAGCACTGACAGTAATGCAGCGCAATATGAAAGAGTTCGTCTTAGGTTTAACAACCTATGAAACTAATAATGAACAATATGAAACTAAAACGACATAAGCTTAATTTAAAATGTCTTAGGAACAGGCTGTTTAGAGGTGGATAAACGCAATTTAGAGGTGGATAAACGCACTTTGGAGGTGGGTAAACGCTATTTCCGAATATTGGGAGGTGCGTAAACGGCGTTTACGTGCGTTTAGCCTCCACTACATCCCTGACTATAACTGAATATTGTCATGTAGATGTGTTCAGGCCATGACTCTTATCAAACGTGTGAAGTTTGGGGCAGATTGGACATTCCATACCTGAGTTACAGCAAATTCCTATTGAATTGCAGTAATAGCATGCTTTAGCACTTAGCTAAGTGCTTGCTAGCATGTTTTAGCATGTTTCAAGTATGTTGTTAGCATGTTTAACACTTGCTGGCACTTTTTTATATGTTATCAGGAGTCCACAACAGTGTTAAACATGTCACTTCCTGTTGCCAGCAGGTGGCGCTGTGACTGTAACTGAATATGAGCATGGACATGTGTTCAGGACAGAACTCTTATCAAACATGTGAAGTTTGGGGCAGATTGGACATTGTTTGCCTGAGTTACAGCAACTTCCTGTTTCATGGCGAAACATCAAAATTTGTCAGGCCGCCGAGGACACGCCCTTCGACGAAAACTCAAGATCTTCGCAATTTAACGTCGCAAAGGCCTTAAGATTACACTCACCAAATTTGAAGATGATCAGATTAAAACTGTAGGAGGAGTTCGTTAAAGTACGAGGCCTGAAAATGGCAAAAACTGCACAAAAATCTGAGAGGAAGTTCAAAATGGCTGACTTCCTGTTGTGTTTAGGGCTACGCTCCAAGAGACTTTTTTGTAGGTATTGGGCCATTACAGGTATGTACCGAATTTCGTACACGTACGTGAAACGTAACGCGAGGCGCACTCCGTTGAACCTTTATAGGTGGCGCTATCGAGCCATTTTGCCCCGCCCAATTTTCAAACGCATATCAGATGTAAATTTTCGCCAGTTCTGACGCGTGTGCAAATTTTCGTGATTTTTCGTGCATGTTTAGGCCCTCAAAAATGCGATTCATTGCGGAGAATAATAATAATAATAATAATTAAAGCTGCAAGCAGCATTGAAAGGGCCCTCGCACCCGTGCCATCGCCACCCGGTGGCTTTAGGAAGACAGACCACGGTGGGCAATGTGCATTTAAGTAGATAAATATAGTGGGAGTATGTCAAAGTCAGTTACAAAAATGTCCTTTATTATGGGTATAATAGCATGCTGTTAAACATGTCACTTCCTGTTGCCAGCAGGTGGCGCTATGTCTGTAACTGAATATGAGCATGCACATGTGTTCAGGACAGAACTCTAATCAAACATGTGAAGTTTGGGGCAGATTGAACTTTGCCGCCTTAAGTAAAAACAACTTCCTGTTTCATAGCATTAGCATGCTTTAGCACTTAGCTAAGAATTGCTAGCATGTTTAACATGTTTATAACATGTTTATAACTCAATGGCATATTTACTATGTTGCCAGTACTGCATCACACTGTTAAACATGTCACTTCCTGTTGCCAGTAGGTGGCGCTATTACTATAACTGAATATTGCCATGTAGATGTGTTCAGGGCAGGACTCTTATCAAATGTGTGAAGTTTGGGGCAGATTGGACATTGCCTTCTTAAGTAACAACAACTTCCTGTTTCATTTCATTAGCATGCTTTAGCACTTAGCTAAGAATTGCTAGCATGTTTTAACATGTTTATAACATGTTTATAACTCAATGGCATATTTACTATGTTGCCAGTACTGCATCACACTGTTAAACATGTCAATTCCTGTTGCCAGTAGGTGGCGCTATTACTATAGCTGAAAATTGTAATGTAGATGTGTTCAGGGCAGGACTCTTATGAAATGTGTGAAGTTTGGGGCAGTTTGGACATTGTCTTCTTAAGTAACAACAACTTCCTGTTTCATTTCATTAGCATGCTTTAGCACTTAGCTAAGAATTGCTAGCATGTTTTAACATGTTTATAACATGTTTATAATTCAATGGCATATTTAATATGTTGCTAGTACTGCATCAGAGTGTTAAACATGTCACTTCCTGTTGCCAGTAGGTGGCGCTATTACTATAACTGAATATTCTCATGTAGATGTGTTCAGGGCAGGACCCTTATCAAATGTGTGAAGTTTCGGGGTTTCGGGGTTCGAAGTTACAGCAAATTACTATTTAATTGCAGTAATAGCATGCTTTAGCACTTAGCTAAGTGTTTGCTAGCATGTTTTAGCATGTTTCAAGTATGTTGATAGCATGTTTAGCACTTGCTGGCACTTTTTTATATGTTATTAGGAGTCCACAAAAGTGTTAAACATGTCTGTAATAACTGGAGACCAGACGTGCTTAACAGAACTGTATAACTTTACTCTGTCATTCTCGTTAACATAACCAGCACGACAGTAAACTGTCACTTCCCACTTCTCGCAATATACAAGAGACTCTCTTAAAGTGACAGCATAACATAAACTAGAACCTTCCTTAAAGGTACCATAACCCATTATCATAACATCTCTCCCCCCTAAGAATCAACGTTACCAACCCTTAAACATCCCAATCAGAACGTCTCTTTTTTTTCTTCTTCAGTATCCCCACACAGACTATTTAACCATTAACCCTACCATAACCTAAAGATTAAGCCTATTAGGTGCTTTCTTTTGGCGTCCTGATCTCCTTAAAGTCTCTGAAGTTTCCTCAGGGACGGTTGGTACACTTCCTGGAGGCACCAGTGCCCCCTGTGGCACAGAGACAACTGTTACGTCGGAGTTCTCTTGTTTTTCAGCCCTTTCCACTTGATCCTCACACTCCTGCTGCTCCTCCACATGACGGCTCCTCACATGATCCTGATGGCGACGGACATCACGCCCATCTGACAGCCTCACTACACATGAGCGGGGACCACTTTTTCCCAAAACGGCTCCCGGCAACCAGCGCTGACCTCTGGCAAAATTCCTGACAAAGACCGTCTCACCTTCCCCGAAGCACCGTTCTCTTGCATGCTTGTCATGCCGAGCTTTCTGCTTTTCTTGCTGGATTCTCACTTTCTCCCCAACATCAGGATGCAACAAATCTAGGTGAGATTTCGGTTTCCGACCTAGCAACATCTCTGCAGGCGCCAGGCCCGTAGTCGTCTGCGGTGTAATCCGATATTGGAACAGAAAACGAGAGAGGTTAGCTTCAACATTTTCCCCTGACATCTTCTTTAACCCGGTTTTCAACGTCTGCACCGCTCTCTCGGCCAGCCCGTTCGATGCCGGATGGAAAGGTGCTGTACGAATGTGTCTAATTCCATTCCTCTTGACAAATTCTTGAAACAGTTCTCCTGTAAAGGTCGGTCCATTATCAGTTACTACCACATCCGGCAGTCCGTGTATTGAAAACACTTGGCGCAGTGCATCAATTGTCACGGCAGCTGTAATGTTTTTCAAAATGTGTGCTTCCAGCCATTTGGTGCGAGCATCCACCATGACCAAAAACATACGCCCCATGAAAGGACCCGCAAAATCCAAGTGCAACCTGGACCAAGGCCTGTTAGGCCACTCCCAGGGCTGAAGAGAAACGGGTGGGGGCATTTTCTGGTTTTCCTGGCACTCCCTGCAGCGTTGGACCTTGTTTTCGATATCCTGATCCATATTTGGCCACCAGACATAGGCCCTCGCTAAACTCTTCATGCGTGAAACCCCAGGATGGGCTATGTGGACCTCCTGTAAGACTCTGGCTCGCCCTGGCAGAGGCACCACCACTCTTGAACCCCATAAGATGCAGCCATCCTGAACTGAGAGCTCATTTTTCCTTTTCTCAAAAGGTTTCAACTCCCCGTCCGCAACAATGGATGGCCAACCCTGTAGGACGAATCTTCTGACTTTTGACAAAACCTTGTCCCTTTCTGTCCAAGCTTTGATCTGCTTTGCACTCACTGGTGAGTCACTCAACTTTTCCAGCAGGAAAACAGTTTCGGAAGGCAGAGGAGTGGACACCGGGGTGTCATGAAGTGGCAATCGGCTCAATGCATCCGCATTGGCATTCTCCTTCCCCGCCCTGTACACTATACGATATTGATAGGCAGACAATGTCAGTGCCCACCTCTGGATACGAGCTGACGCCATGGAAGGGACACTCTTATGCTCACTGAACAGGCTCATCAACGGCTTATGGTCCGTGAAAACTGTGAAGGAACGGCCATAGAGATATTGGTGAAAACGCTTCACAGCAAATACCACGGCCAAGCCCTCTTTGTCTAGTTGAGAATAACCCTTCTCTGCTTTTGTAAGCGTCCTTGACGCAAATGCAATGGGTTTCTCTAAACCTTCCTCCATTATGTGTGACAGAACGGCCCCAATGCCATATGGAGAGGCATCACACGACACTGTAAGCTCCTTCTCAGGGTCAAAATGTACTAACACACTGGCTGACTGCAGCAGATTTTTAACTTTGGTGAAAGCAGCCTCCTGCTCTCCTCCCCACTTCCACTGGCAATCATGATGTAACAGCCTGTACAACGGGGCCAGGACAGTTGATAGCTCCGGCAAAAACTTCCCGTAATAAGTTACCATCCCCAGGAATGACTTAAGCTCTGATACATTTCCCGGCTTGCGGGCCTCCTTGATGGCCCTGACTTTTTCTGCCACTGGAAAGAGGCCATGGGCTGATATTTGATGTCCCAGGTAGGTTACACTCTCGGCCTGGAATGTACACTTGCATTTTTTTAGCCGCAGCCCTGCCTCTGATATCCTTTTGAGCACCTGGTTGAGGTTACTGAGATGCTCCTCTTCTGTCTTCCCTGTGACCAGAATGTCATCGAGGTATACTGCCACATTTGGAATTCCCTGCAACAGGTTTTCCATTGTTCTTTGAAAAATGGCCGGGCTAGACGCCACCCCAAACACCAGCCTGTTATATTTAAACAGCCCTTTGTGAGTGTTGATTGTGACGTATTGCTTTGACTCCTCATCCAGCAACAACTGTTGATAAGCATGACTCATATCAAGCTTAGTGAAGGTTTTGCCTCCCGCCAGCATTGAGAACAAATCTTCCACTCTTGGGATAGGGTATGTCTCCACCTTCGCTGCCTGATTGATTGTCAGCTTATAATCTCCACAAATGCGGACTGTACCATCCTCTTTTAGCACGGGAACGATTGGAGCTGCCCAGTTTGAAAATTTAATTGGCTCAATGATACCCAGCTGCTGAAGCCTCTCAAGCTCCTTTTCCACTTTCTGCTTCATTGCATATGGGACAGACCGGGGTTTAAAGAAGTGAGGTATAGCATTGGGCTCCACGCAAAGTTTCACCGTGGTGCCCCTTAGGGTTCCAAGCTCATCCTTAAACACCTCTGGATACCTCGCAACCACATCCTCAGCACCAAACCCTTTTATGAGTCTTATCTCTCCCCAGTTTAACTGAATTTTACTGAGCCAATCACGCCCCAACAGGCTCGGGCCTGTTCCCTTGACAACGAGCAAGCGAGCTTCAGCCGCCTGGCCGCCATAGGCAATGGTCACTTCCATCGCACCCATTACTGGAATGATCTCTCCTGTATACGTTCTCAATTTAATGGAAGACTCACACAATGCTGGTATCTGCTCATCAGTCCATAACTTCCCATAAGTCTCCTCACTGATGATTGATGCAGAAGCTCCCGTGTCAATCTCCATCTTAAGGTTTGCTCCATTAATTTGAATTGTTGCATAAAGAGGGTCTGAACGAGTTTCACTCAGGTTAAACATTGAATAGGGACATGTCTCCTCTTGTTCAGTCTCTACTATGTGATGTGTCTTTAAGTGAGGTTTCCATCCACTCTTTGAGTTTTTTTCTGTAGATTTGTTGCCTCTACATTTCTTTGCCAAATGTCCCTTCTTGCCACAACTATGGCACACAGTGTCTTTGAATTTACAAACATTTGCAAAGTGAGCTCCTCCACATCTGTAACATTCCACTGATTTCACTTTAACAGCCTTAGACACATGAAACACATCACTCTGAGCACTGCCACTTGCTTTCTGAATATCCTTTGCATGTAGTGCTGCCGACTCCATACCTTGTGCGATTTCCATTGCTTTTGTAAACGAGAGTGCCGCTTCCCCCAGCAGCCTGCGCTGAATCACGTCATCATTAATTCCGCACACGAGACGATCACGCAGCATGTCCTCCAGCACCGTACCAAACTCACAATGTTCCGACAGCTGACGCAGCTCAGCCACAAACTTTGAAATAGATTCTCCAGTCTTACGAAAATGGCTGTGGAACTTAAAACGTTGCACAATCACTGAAGGTCTTGGGCTGTGGTGGTTCTGGACCAGGTCAATTAAATCTTTGTAAGCCAACTCTCCCGGCTTCCGCGGTGTTGCCAAGTTCCTCATGAGCTTATACGTCTTTGCTCCGCACACACTTAACAAGATAGAGCGTTTCTTATCTTCCTCCGTGATCTCGTTCGCGGCGAAGAAATGCTCCAGACGCTCTGTATACTCGAGCCAGTCACCATTTTCTTCCACAAATTCCCCCACTGTGCCGAACATCGCCATTTTGTCAATATAATCCGTTCAAGCAGGGCTTCCTCACTCATGCCAACCCTTACGATTCGTTAGCAGAAGTGCGTCGTTTATCCTCGTCGCCAAATATGTAATAACTGGAGACCAGACGTGCTTAACAGAACTGTATAACTTTACTCTGTCATTCTCGTTAACATAACCAGCACGACAGTAAACTGTCACTTCCCACTTCTCGCAATATACAAGAGACTCTCTTAAAGTGACAGCATAACATAAACTAGAACCTTCCTTAAAGGTACCATAACCCATTATCATAACAATGTCACTTCCTGTTGCCAGCAGGTGGCGCTATGACTGTAACTGAATATGAGCATGGACATGTGTTCAGGACAGAACTCTTATCAAACGTGTGAAGTTTGGGGCAGATTGGACAATCCATACCTGAGTTACAGCAAATTCCTATTGAATTGCAGTAATAGCATGCTTTAGCACTTAGCTAAGTGCTTGCTAGCATGTTTTAGCATGTTTCAAGTATGTTGTTAGCATGTTTAACACTTGCTGGCACTTTTTTATATGTTATCAGGAGTCCACAACAGTGTTAAACATGACACTTCCTGTTGCCAGCAGGTGGCGCTATGACTGTAACTGAATATGAGCATGGACATGTGTTCAGGACAGAACTCTTATTAAACATGTGAAGTTTGGGGCAGATTGGACATTGTTTGCCTGAGTTACAGCAACTTCCTGTTTCATGGCGAAACATCAAAATTTGTCAGGCCGCCGAGGACACGCCCTTCGACGAAAACTCAAGATCTTCGCAATTTAACGTCGCAAAGGCCTTAAGATTATACTCAGCAAATTTGAAGATGATCAGATTAAAACTGTAGGAGGAGTTCGTTAAAGTACGAGGCCTGAAAATGGCAAAAACTGCACAAAAATCTAAGAGGAAGTTCAAAATGGCTGACTTCCTGTTATGTTTAGGGCTATGCTCCAAGAGACTTTTTTGTAGGTATTGGGCCATTACATGTATGTACCGAATTTCGTACACGTACGTGAAACGTAACGCGAGGCGCACTCCGTTGAACCTTTATAGGTGGCGCTATCGAGCCATTTTGCCCCGCCCAATTTTGAAACGCATATCAGATGTAAATTTTCGCCAGTTCTGACGCTTGTGCAAATTTTCGTGAGTTTTCGTGCATGTTTAGGCCCTCAAAAATGTGATTCATTGCGGAGAAGAAGAAGAATAATAATAATTAAAGCTGCAAGCAGCATTGAAAGGGCCCTCGCACCCGTGCCATCGCCACCCGGTGGCTTTAGGAAGACAGACCACGGTGGGCAATGTGCATTTAAGTAGATAAATATAGTGGGAGTATGTCAAAGTCAGTTACAAAAATGTCCTTTATTATGGGTATAATAGCATGCTGTTAAACATGTCACTTCCTGTTGCCAGCAGGTGGCGCTATGACTGTAACTGAATATGAGCATGCACATGTGTTCAGGACAGAACTCTTATCAAACATGTGAATTTTGGGGCAGATTGAACTTTGCCTTCTTAAGTAAAAACAACTTCCTGTTTCATAGCATTAGCATGCTTTAGCACTTAGCTAAGAATTGCTAGCATGTTTAACATGTTTATAACATGTTTATAACTCAATGGCATATTTACTATGTTGCCAGTACTGCATCACACTGTTAAACATGTCACTTCCTGTTGCCAGTAGGTGGCGCTATTACTATAACTGAATATTGTCATGTAGATGTGTTCAGGGCAGGACTCTTATCAAATGTGTGAAGTTTGGGGCAGATTGGACATTGTCTTCTTAAGTAACAACAACTTCCTGTTTTATTTCATTAGCATGCTTTAGCACTTAGCTAAGAATTGCTAGCATGTTTTAACATGTTTATAACATGTTTATAATTCAATGGCATATTTACTATGTTGCTAGTACTGCATCACAGTGTTAAACATGTCACTTCGTGTTGCCAGTAGGTGGCGCTATTACTATAACTGAATATTCTCATGTAGATGTGTTCAGGGCATGACTCTTATCAAATGTTTGAAGTTTGGGGCAGATTGGACATTGCCTTCTTAAGTAACAACAACTTCCTGTTTCATTTCATTAGCATGCTTTAGCACTTAGCTAAGAATTGCTAGCATGTTTTAACATGTTTATAACATGTTTATAACTCAATGGCATATTTACTATGTTGCCAGTACTGCATCACACTGTTAAACATGTCACTTCCTGTTGCCAGTAGGTGGCGCTATTACTATAACTGAATATTGTCATGTAGATGTGTTCAGGGCAGGACTCTTATCAAATGTGTGAAGTTTGGGGCAGATTGGACATTGGCTTCTTAAGTAACAACTTCCTGTTTCATTTCATTAGCATGCTTTAGCACTTAGCTAAGAATTGCTAGCATGTTTTAACATGTTTATAACATGTTTATAATTCAATGGCATATTTACTATGTTGCTAGTACTGCATCACAGTGTTAAACATGTCACTTCGTGTTGCCAGTAGGTGGCGCTATTACTATAACTGAATATTCTCATGTAGATGTGTTCAGGGCAGGACCCTTATCACATGTGTGAAGTTTGGGGCAGATTGGACATTCCATGCCTGAGTTACAGCAAATTACTATTTAATTGCAGTAATAGCATGCTTTAGCACTTAGCTAAGTGTTTGTTAGCATGTTTTAGCATCTTTCAAGTATGTTGATAGCATGTTTAGCACTTGCTGGCACTTTTTTATATGTTATTAGGAGTCCACAACAGTGTTAAACATGTCACTTCCGGTTGCCAGCAGGTGGCGCTGTGACTGTAACTGATTATGTGCATGGACATGTGTTCAGGACAGAACTCTTATCAAACGTGTGAAGTTTGGGGCAGATTGGACATTCCATACCTGAGTTACAGCAAATTCCTATTGAATTGCAGTAATAGCATGCTTTAGCACTTAGCTAAGTGCTTGCTAGCATGTTTTAGCATGTTTCAAGTATGTTGTTAGCATGTTTAACACTTGCTGGCACTTTTTTATATGTTATCAGGAGTCCACAACAGTGTTAAACATGTCACTTCCTGTTGCCAGCAGGTGGCGCTGTGACTGTAACTGAATATGAGCATGGACATGTGTTCAGGACAGAACTCTTATCAAACGTGTGAAGTTTGGGGCAGATTGGACATTGTTTGCCTGAGTTACAGCAACTTCCTGTTTCATGGCGAAACATCAAAATTTGTCAGGCCGCCGAGGACACGCCCTTCGACGAAAACTCAAGATCTTCGCAATTTAACGTCGCAAAGGCCTTAAGATTACACTCAGCAAATTTGAAGATGATCAGATTAAAACTGTAGGAGGAGTTCGTTAAAGTACGAGGCCTGAAAATGGCAAAAACTGCACAAAAATCTGAGAGGAAGTTCAAAATGGCTGACTTCCTGTTGTGTTAAGGGCTACGCTCCAAGAGACTTTTTTGTAGGTATTGGGCCATTACATGTATGTACCGAATTTCGTACACGTACGTGAAACGTAACGCGAGGCGCACTCCGTTGAACCTTTATAGGTGGCGCTATTGAGCCATTTTGCCCCGCCCAATTTTGAAACGCATATCAGATGTAAATTTTCGCCAGTTCTGACGCGTGTGCAAATTTTCGTGAGTTTTCGTGCATGTTTAGGCCCTCAAAAATGCGATTCATTGCGGAGAAGAATAATAATAATAATAATAATAATAATAAACAGAGCAATTCCAAGAGGGTCCTCACACCATCGGTGCTCGGGCCCTAATAATAAACAGAGCAATTCCAAGAGGGTCCTCACACCATCGGTGCTCGGGCCCTAAATATAGCTGCGAGCAGCGATTACGGGCCCAAGCCGGTGGCACCGCAACCCCGGTTCCTTTAGTTACCTAAAGGCACCGGGTGGCGGTGCCGCCGGCTTTGGCCCTTCATCGCTGCTCGCAGCTATATTTATATATATATATATATATATATATAAAAAGCCGGTGGCATCGCCACCCTGGTGCCTTTAGGGTTATTGTGCACGACGTGGCACAAAATATCAAAATATCTGCTCGCTATCTGCCGAACGGCTCTGGTAGTTCCGCTTCAGCACTGATGATGTTGTAGAAATAGTACGCTCTGGTTGGTCTGGATTATTCGGGATTTTTTATTTTATACAGAAATAATTTATTTATAATTCAGATGAGAATAAAGTTAGTGTTGATTAAAATGAAGGAAAACAAATATATTGATCTGAAATATAGCACATTCATTTTAAATTTATTTAGGTTCAATTACCAAACATACAATCTTAATTTAATTAAAAGCAAACAATGCATTTAAAATATATGGGTTGTAATATGCACATTTTCTTTTTAATAAAAAAAGATATATATCCAAAAAGACAAGCTTATATAACCTGTCAACCGACCAAGGCACAAAATGGCACTCATAAATGAACTGGGCTTAAATACTCCATCCTGTCGTTTCAACTTCATCAATGACTCATTCAGTGTTTGAGAAACAGTTACACTGCGGCGTGGTACTCGTCCACATTTTACGAACTGTTTACATCATTCACCGTTACATCACAACCACCGCAAAATCCAATAGGAAAACAACTATAGCCACTGTTCAACTAAAGCACATCAGCTTTTTACACATATATTGTAATTACACACTTATACCAAATTCAAAAAATTACGAACAATGATCACACTAATAAAGCTACAGACATTAACTAAAAAAAGTTTATGTTTAGTATCTTAAAGGGTTAAACTCTTGTAACAGACACAATCTCTCTCTCACACACACACACACACACACACACACACACACACACACACACACACACACACACACACACACACACACACACACACACACACACCACCACACACATGTTTAAAAGCAAGAAATATTTATCTAACCTGTTGAAAACAGTCTGCCGGTGCCATCTTTTAAACATTCATCATATTGCATTGGTTTTAATTTCTTGACCTCAAAAGAGCACTAATCTGTTTATTTTTAAGTTATTGATTAAAAAAGAAAAGATCACAAATGCGTTTTTAGTCATATAGTATTATTTTATACAGAAATAAATTATTTGTAATTCAGATGAGAATAATTTTAAGGAAAACAAATATATTGATCTGAATTATAGCACATGTTTTTGTAAAATAAATTCAAGCAATAATCCCCCCCCCCCCCCCCCCCCCCCACTCCCCCAACCGAAATGGCACTAATTTTAAAATTAAACTGAAAAGCTCACGGCTGCACAGGCCTTCATAACAGTGCGTGTCCAACGCGAGGAGTGAGCAGAACAGAGCGAACGTTTTTTAGTTAATTTCTACTTTCATACATGGTTTCTGCAGGGTTTAGTCAGTCAAATTTAAGACCTTAAGACCTTAATTTAAGACAAGTCAAGTAGCCTGATTAGAACATCAATAACAAACAAAATACATAACTAGGGAATCACTAAACCGAGAGAATGATTCTGATTTTATTACATTTATTGTAGCTATGTTGTTGCGATCGATTGTGGATAATAAATAGGTTGTGCTGTTGACGCTCGCGCAGCCTCTCGAGGAGAAATCTATATGAGCGCAGCACACACACACACACACTCAGTTAACAACATACTGTAACTGCCTCTAAAAATCTAAATGTGGAGTTTCTATATTTTAACATATGTGTTAAGCAGCCTCAATTATTTTTCCTGAATACAATATCAAAATGTGACATTGATTTCCTACAACAGTTCAATAAACAGTTAAAATTTAGTCACTTACATTTTAGATGTAATATTGGCTGTTTGTCTTCTGTTCCAGCAGCGAAAATAGTTCCAAACAAAAATCACAGCAGAACCACAGCGCATCTCACAGGAACACTCATTGTTTTCATTACTGAATGATTCAGCATTTTGACCCGAATCGGTTCAGTTGAGTCAAAGATTCAATGACCCATTCTTAAACATCTGTCTCATTCTTGAATGAATCAACCGTTTAAACGAATCGTTTGAATGAATGAATAAATGACTCACTCATTAATACGGCCGCCTGCCGCCACCTATTGGCAGTTTAGTGTTATGTTTATAAGTAGCCTAGTATACTTCTTTCCACTGTTTCTTATTTGTACATTTAAATCAATTTCATAACATTATTTTATGCAATTGTAATTTTTCAGTGTAAATGATTTAATTTGATCAGCCCTACCTAGGGTAACAGTAGCCTATGCTTCATCTTTCATTTTAAATTCCTAAATTTGATCAATTAATTCAAATATTTGTTGTTTTTGTTTTTATGTTTAAGCTTATATATATATATATATATAATATATATATATATATATATATATATATTATATATATATATATATTTATATATATATATAACAGTCTGTTTCATTTTGAGCCTTGAATTGGACTCTCAAGGGTTGGCTTTCTAAATATGTATGTGTGATTATGTGTCTATTCAGAATGACTTATGAGCAGAAACCTTTTTATTTTGGATATGTCAGGAATGCATCACTAGCCAAAATTGGGGATGTCTAGAAAGGGTAAATAAGCTTTAAAATCAAGAGAACAATAGGACACAATTTGACACAAGAGGGCAGTATAGCCCTATTTATGATTTTGAGTTAAAACTATCACCCGAAGAGATTCTAAAAGAATGGTAAAGTTTGATGCGTTGCCACGGCAACAGTTTCAAAGATATCAAGAATCCATTCACAGGTCTTCATCTGCCGTGATTAACATTATACAGATGAAGTTTGAAGCAAATTGGGTAAAAATAAGAGGGTGATTTCAAAGCATTTTGAAAGTGACACACTTCCTGCTGCCAGTTGGTGGCGCTATAACTTTGACTCACAATAGTCACATCCATGTGATCGGACACTTACACCGAACACACTGCTGAAGTTTCATCAAGATCAGTTAATGTATGCAGAAGTTATAACACACTTCCTGTTTCCATTATTCGCCATAAATTCGTTTCCTCGCCACGGCCAAACCGTTCGAGATATCAAAAATCCCCTGGCAATTTTTCATCCTCAATGTCTTGACTTCATGCTGACTGAGTTTCGTGGCGATTGGTTGAATTCTCTAGGAGTAGTATATCGAATTCCAGGGGCATACGCTTTCAAACAAACCATAATAGCCGACTTCCTGTTGGGCTGGGGTAAAAAGTAAAAGTACAAAGGATATATGAATCGATGAGATCTATATGTGTACCAAGTTTCATATTATTACATGCAAGCGTGTTTGATTTATGGACCAAGTTTTCGGACCCCGTTCCAGGGGGCGCTGTCGAGCCCCCCTGCCACGCCCGGGTACCAGCTTCAGCCCGGCCCTGATGGCCGCGGGTTCTGACCCGTGTGCAAAGATTAAGAGTTTTTGAGCACGTTAAGGGCCCCAAAGGTGCGCTGAGAGTCTCAAAGTATCCAAAAAGAATTTTAAAGTTTGATGCATTGTCACGGCAACAGCATCTAAGATATCAACAATCCTTTCACAGGTCTACATCTGGCGTGTGTCTACATTATACACATCAAGTTTGAAGCAAATCGGGTAAAGCCTGTTTGATTTATGGACCAAGTTTTCGGACCCCGTTCCAGGGGCGCTGTCGAGCCCCCTGCCACGCCAAGTACCAGCTTCAGCCCGGCCCTGATGGCCGCGGTTTCTGACCCGTGTGCAAATTTCAAGAGTTTTTGAGCATGTTAAGGGCCCCAAAAGTGCGCTAAGAATCTCAAAAGTATCCAAAAAGAATATTAAAGTTTGATGCGTTGTCACGGCAACAGCATCTAAGATATCAACAATATTTCACAGGTCTACATCTGGCTTGTGTCTACATTATACACATCAAGTTTGAAGCAAATAGGGTAAAGCGTGTTGGATATATGGACCAAATTGTCGGACCCGTTCAAGGGGGCGCTGTCGAGCCCCCCTGCCACGCCCGGGTACCAGCTTCAGCCTGGCCCTGATGGCCGCGGGTTTTGTCCTGTGTGCAAAGTTTCAAGAGTTTTCGAGCACGTTAAGAACCCCAAAAGTGCCCGAAAGCATAAAAAAGCATGAAAAAGCTTAAAAAAAGGAATATTAATGTTTGATGCATTGCCATGGCAACAGTGTCTAAGATATCAATAATCCTTTCACAGGTCTACATCTGGCATGTGTCTACATTATGCACATGAAGTTTGAAGCAAATCGGGTAAAAATAAGAGGGTGATTTAAAAGCATTTTGAAAGTGACACACTTCCTGCTGCCAGTTGGTGGCGCTATAACTTTGACTCACAATAGTCACATCCATGTGATCGGGCTCTTACAACGAACACACTGCTGAAGTTTCATCAAGATTAAGATTAAGATAATTTCGTTTCCTCGCCACGGCCAAACCGTTCGAGATATCAAAATCCCCTGGCAATTTTTCAGCCTCAGTGTCTTGACTTCATGCACACCGAGTTTTGTGCCGTGTGTTTGAATTCTCTAGGAGGAGTGTTTCACATTCCATTTCATGCGTTTTCCAAACAACCCTTAATAGCCGACTTCCTGTTGGGCTGGGGTAAAAAGTTAGAGTGCGAAGTATATATGAAACGATGAGATCTACATGTGTACCGAGTTTCATATTATTACATGCAAGCGTGTTTGATTTATGGACATGTTTTCGGACCCCGTTCCAGGGGGCGCTGTCGAGCCCCCCTGCCACACCCGGGTACCATCTTCAGCCCGGCCCTGATGGCCGCGGGTTCTGACATGTGTGCAAAGTTTCAGGAGTTTTTGAGCATGTTAAGGCCTCCAAAAGTGTCCAAAAGGTAGTAAAAAAAATAAATAAAATAATAATAATAATAATAATAAATAATCCTTAGGAAAACAATAGGGCCTTCGCCCTTAGGGCTTGGGCCCTAATAAACAGAGCAATTCCAAGAGGGTCCTCACACCATCGGTGCTCGGGCCCTAATGAAACCATTTGCAAAAGTTAAAACATATGAACATATATGTTGTTAGTAAATATATTGACATACAAATATATTCACTAGGGGTGTCACGATTTCGAAATCGAAATTGTGACATCTTTTGCAAATGGTTTCATTTCAAGAAGGGTCGAAAATGTATTTATCATAGTAATTCCTCTACCTTTTCCCCTAGCCTTACACAACAGTAGCCTAACACTAGGTGAAATTATTAGATTTATTGTTGTTTTATTGACATCTTTCCTGAAGTCATTTATATATTGAAAATATGCACAATATTTATGATGCAAGTATAACAGTGACACTCCA
Source organism: Chrosomus eos (assembly GCA_036326025.1). Lineage (NCBI taxonomy): Eukaryota > Metazoa > Chordata > Actinopteri > Cypriniformes > Leuciscidae > Chrosomus > Chrosomus eos. The sequence continues at coordinate 20,046,015 of CM070824.1, read as the reverse complement.
TTCCATCTTTTAATTCAAAGTCACAATCTCGAACTTTGAATAAAAAAATGGAATCGTCGATGTTGCCACGCCCCCATGTCACGCCCGTGATAGGAAGTTCGGATCCGATCATTTTACTGACTCTCTTGTTCGATCTCGTTCATCAAAATGAACTAGGGCTAATCTTTTTTTTTTCTAGTCATTTCGTTCATTTGAGGGGCTTTAAATGTTATACTTTTAACAGGCAAAATCCCCGAACATATCCACCTACATAATGCAGTCAAAAATAATTTACAGGTAACATAAATGATTACTTTACCTCCGAGTCTTTTGTTCATTTCTCGCGTGACAGAGGCAATAAACGGATCGTTCATGAACGACTCATCACAGTGTGGAAAAATAAAACACACGTGTTGAAAGGCTGTGAGTCCTCTAGCTTAGCTTAGAGCTTAGATTCTCTGCCTGAGCCCAAACTTGACTAGCCTGAACTTGACCCAACCCGGGCCGATATTTCCCGTCACTATCCTTGGACCGGGCCCTTGATCTAGACTACAGACGTGCACTCTTTTTTTTTTTTTTTTTTTTTTTTTTATTTATCTGTTGCAGAAAAGCAACAAGAACAACAAAAACAAAATAGAAACGATTTATAGGCCAGAGTTTCTATTTATAACATGTTTGCAGCATTGAACGATTTAGCCAATCACAGACATATGTGTTGATTTCTTGAACGCAATGGCCAATCAGAAGCATTTACGATAGACACTCCTCACCGCTCAAAACAGACTTTTTGTTCAGTGTTGAATTCTGTATGCTGGCAAATCCTCTAATTATAACAAACAAAGTGTTTATATATTATGAAAGCTTCATTGATAATAACAGAGATGTGTGAGATCGCTATTAACTGATGTCAGCTTTTTAGGAGCAACAGCAACCTGTGCTTAAAAAAAAAGAAGGTAAAAATCGAGAATCGAAAATGTAATCGAATCGAGGATTTGGAGAATCGTGACACCCCTAATATTCACATATTTAACAAAAATATATTAAAAATAAAATTAAATTATATTTACATATATTTAACTAAAATATATTTATTGGGGCAATTTCAAATATTTGCATATATACCAAAAATATATTCTGAAAATATATTTCAAATATATTTTTTTGTGTATGGGTCATAGCTTCCTGGTCTATGACGTCACCCGCCTATGACGTCTCGCTCTTCCATTGGACTGATTATACACGTGCTTCACGACGCAATCACCCAGAGCGTTCCCACCGCGTCTCAACGCAGAGTCTCGTTCCCTCTCAGGGAACCAGGGTACATACAAAACCTAAGACGTTTTCTATTTTAATATATTTTAAAATGTAATTTATTCTTGAGATCGAAGCAACATTTTCAATATCATTACTCCAGTCGGACACTGAAGACTGGAGTAATGATGCTGAAAATTCTGATTCAATAGTGTATTTTACAGATAACTATGTTTGATCATACTTGCCGAAAACCAGCTGGATATAAACTAATGCAAAAAGATGGTAACAATTACGACATTAAACATTTGGGTGAGGTTTGCGTGTGTTTTTGTTACATTGTTTTAACCGCTTGAGGTACTACTTACATGGTAGCCAGTGATAGTTTTTATTTGGCCTCTAGAGGCCGCTCTCGCTCTGTATAATTCCAGCAGTCCCTTCTCTGCACTCTCGTATTGTGCAATGACAGCACTCCCTTCTGAGCCACACTAACAACGGATGCAACCTGGAAAAAATATCGGTATGGATTTTTGCCATACGGTATGGATCTTTGCCGATATATAGGTAAAATCCATGAATCGGTCGACCTCTACTACAACCCGATTACAATCCATACTTGTAATGTTTCCCCCGGTCTTAAGATTTTGTTCAAGAGTCTATACAAAGAAATTTCTGTCTGTGAACACAAATAAATAAACTACATTTCATGACTAGGCTCTAGCCTATGGCACAAACTGCCTTGAGATCAGGTTGAAATATTATGCAAATACTTCAGCGTTATTTGAAACACTTTGTTCATTGTATTCATTGTATTTCTATATGTTATGAATAGTTTGACAATATAATATGATAACAATAAACAAGCTAACACATAAAAGTTACAGCCTAAACTCGCTTGTCAGTAACAACCCCCCAAATTCTGGGTTTGGAAAACTGTCAAATTCGGTTAATCTTAAAATACACTGAATGCCTTGTTACTGAAAGGTGAGAAAAGGACGACGTTCACACACATCAAACAAACCCTTTCTTCTGTTAACCTCACAAGGACGCAGACATACTGAATGTCTTTGTTTAAAGTAGTTCAAAGTTACTGTTAGATTTAATGTTATTAACTTGACAAACTATACATCATTAAAAAATACTTTCAAAAAATAAAAGCTTTAAAATTTGTTTTTGTATTTTTGTGTTCATTGAATTAAACTAAAACCTTTTTACTTAAATATTACAGATTAAAAAACTAAAGAAAACGTGCTGAATTTCAGTTCATTGTGGCATGCTCCAAATATCTATAGGACTCAGAGACATTCAGTTTGTTTTCGTTTTTTTTTTTTTCAAAATCTGAATATCTTTTGTAAATTTATGAATTGTGTCTTTCTTTTATCTATATGACCATAAATTATGGAGTAAGAGTTTACTCTCTTGGACTAACAAAAAAACGCCACCGGCGCACATACTTACACACACACAAAAATCTTGAATTGCTAACTTGATCTCCTGTTCATTATTAAAATAGAATACAGTCAAACAAACATATAAAACACTACACCTCTCAATTTGAATAGCCTGTAATAGAATATGTGAAGTTTATCGTGACAACCCCTCACTGTGCTGTTATATGGGAAAGATGATATTTTATGTCAATAATGCCAGTGAAGTACAAAGCTTAGCCTACATAATAAATAGGTCTAATAGTTTAGCATGATTCACAAATAGTGAAACATTTGGATCATACAAATGTCCGTTTACACGGAAACATAGTCCGTTTTTAATCCCTGGAGAAAATCTAATATAGATAATACTTCTAAGTGGCCAATGAATAAACAATATTAGGCCCATTCAAATATCAGAAATATTTGGAAAAAATGTCTATAATGAAAAAATAAACCCATAACATGTCCGAACAGGTCATGTCTGTGGCAAAAACATTTTCGTCATTTTGTCCTTGCGAAATTAATTTGATAGGCTATTTAATAAATGTAAAAGAAATGTGTTAAATTCACAGTGTGAATAATTCCACAATGTGGGAATTAAGGTTGCTAAAATGGGATGGAATATTTGCACTTCACTAAAAATTCACTAGTAGCATTCACTCACGGCCGCATTAACAATAGGGCTAGGCGGGGCTAAAGCCCCGGGGCCCGAACAAGGAGGGGGCCCTTGATTGGCTGTGGAGCAGATACTAGCCATCTGATTGCCAAAGCCTTACCACGCAACGCCCCCCACAAATTAGCCCTGTTATTTAGTAGCACTTTGCCGAATATTCCATGCGTTATCATGGAATCATTATCATTAATATTATAGTGACCGTTCGCAAAGACCCGCATTTTTTAGTTACTGTGTGACAAGCCAGGCGGCTCTCACGAGTCACGCACATCATGTTCTCACTCACGCACTGAAAAATACATCGCGGGGCAAAGACTAACGTTACACAAGTGACTACGAGAGAGAGTTCAGAGCTTACTGTTGATATGAAACAAAGTCTCAACTTTCAAATATTGTAATTTAAGTAATTTAAACAATACCGTTTTCAAGTTCAAGTCCACCGACGTTAATCTACTGACAGCTTTGTTGTCGGACAAAATTGCGTATTCGGCGTTATGATTGGTCAGGTCGCCTGTCAATCAGACCCCCTTGGGCAGCAGGACAGGGCATGGTGAAATGAAACGTCACGTTTTAATTTAACATAATACATTTATTCTATATTTAACTTGTGAACGATCGACCTGCTGCTGCATATAAGCCTATAGATGGCTGCCTGAAGTGCCTGCGACTTATTAGAATATACGCATCAACCAATAAATCGCCTCCACCCTTCACTTCATTCAAGTCTAGACTATTTTTAAAACACAGCGTCATCGTCGACCCCTACAAATTTTCGGTAAGTTTGATTATTAACTTGATGGATGTTTGATATTGCTTTTTGTGTTTGATCAAACTCTATATTCGCCTCAAGGGCTGCGATAATATATCCGGTAGAAATATGTAAATTTTGCTGAGACATCATGATGTAAGTTTAGAAATTAAACGCGTTTTTAATCATTGTGGTTTGGATACAAATTTTAAACTGCTCAGGCACAGTAAGCAGCGGGAGATAATTCATTTTGTAAATGCTCGTTTTGAGACCATGGTGAACTCGAGACGGTTTTGCACAGCGCACTAGTTCCGACCCTGAGGTCTTAAAGTGACAGTAGCTGCTAAAGCTGCTGTCGCCATTTGTGTCCATACTGTTAATCAAACATCAGAAAGAAAGTAATTTACTGCCCTTGAATGAATCACTTTTGTAAAATTAATAAGAATGAATGTTGAATTTATAGTGAAAACTATGTATTGTATATTTTATTACTTTATACAATATAACATTATTCAGTGCTTTAAGTTTTTCAAGGTCGATTTATTATGTGCCTTTGTTCTATTGTTATTTGGTAACACTTTATTTTAAGGTGCTATTAATAAGCAGTAATTAACAGTTAATAAGACACTTATAAGACCTTATAAGATGCATATAAGATGCATATAAGCATTAACTACTTCATATAAATTCTGAGGACGCTTTGTTTCACTTTTCCCGCTCTACTCAATCGTGCCGCCGACGAGCCTCATGACAGTTACAGCCAGGGTGAGTGTAGACTCCATCCCCTGGGGTCCAGCTGGGTCATGACCACTCCGGGGCCACTCAGTAGCCTCTCCGGGTTCGCCTTGTGCTTTAATTAACCCTAATATGAAGTAGTTAATGCTTATATGCATCTTACATGCATCTTATAAGGTATTATAAGTGTCTTATTAACTGTTAATTACTGCTTATTAATAGCACCTTAAAATAAGTGTTACCCTTAACGGTGAATATATCATAGATGGATAAAATGACTCGTATAATGATAGAACATTTAGCTAATGTAGTTGGTGACCTGAAGTGGTGGGGGGCCTTGCAGTAACTCATAGCCCCGGGGCCCAGTGAGCTCTTAATGCGGCCCTGCATTCACTAAAAAGTTATTGTAAAACTGTTTTAATGTAACACTGTTTTACGGTACAGTAATGTTCAAACGCCCATGACAAGCACGTAAAAACCATTATTTTTATTTGAGCAGTACATCAATATATACACAATATACTTAAAAATGTGGTTCTCACAATTTTATGAGCTCTGTCCCTTTCTCTGTGATGCGCATTCTTAATAGCCACATCTGTACAATATATTTATTGTGGCGAGCTGGATGAGTCCAAAGGGACGTAAGAGAGAACGCACTGGTCTCGTATCTCTCACGGAGGAGCGGAGACATAAAGGAGGAGCTACCACAGTTAAGATTGAGAGAGTAACAGGCCTGATTTTATGTTGTGTTTTGTTTCTGCTTTGTGTGGCCAGCAGTCGTTCGTGAGGGGCTGCTGGCTTATACTTTTGTTTTTTTATTTGTTTATTTTATTATTAAAAAGTGTTAAATGTTCGCTGGTTCCCGCCTCCTTCTTCCCATAACATCTGAACCCCGTTACATTTATATTTTTAATTCCACTGGAAAAAAATCAAACACAAATAATTCATAATTTTACATATTTTTTAAACGATTTAAAAAAAAATATTTGTGTCCCTAAAAATGTCAACTTTTAATGTTCCAGATATGCAATACTCTGTTTTCCTTGTAGAAGCCAAGGTCTGTGTGCAGTGAGAGCTGTCTGCCAGGCACTAGGAAGGCTGCACAGAAAGGAAGACCTGTCTGCTGTTATGACTGCATTTCATGTGCTGAGGGAGAAATCAGTAACGAGACAGGTAATATTTAACCCATCTCACAGTTTCGCAGAAAATTGGTTATTTCCTTCTTTGTGTTTTCATTCGGCTCTTGCAGTTTAGGCATACAATGTCTTAGCAAAGAATTCATGAATAATTTTCTTTTTGTTTGTAACTATTGTGATCACAACTTCCTTTCCAGATTCAAATAACTGCAAGCAGTGTCCAGGCGAATACTGGTCTAATGCTGAGAAAAATAAATGTGTATTAAAGGCTGTAGAATTTCTGTCATTCAAAGAAGTTATGGGTGTAGTGCTAGTCTTTTTCTCACTGTTTGGAGTAGGATTAACTGTGCTGGTGGCCATCCTGTTTTACAGCAAGAAGGACACCCCCATAGTAAAAGCCAACAATTCAGGCTGAGTTTCCTGCTGCTCTTCTCATTGACTCTGTGTTTCCTCTGTTCACTTACTTTCATTGGTCGGCCCACTGAGTGGTCCTGTATGTTGCGTCACACAGCATTTGGGGTCACTTTTGTCCTCTGTATCTCCTGTGTTCTGGGGAAAACAATAGTGGTGTTAATGGCCTTCAAGGCTACACTCCCAGGAAGTAATGTCATGAAATGGTTTGAGCCTGTACAACAACGACTCAGTGTTCTTGCCTTTACACTTATACAGGTTCTAATCTGTGTGCTTTGGTTAACAATATCTCCTCCATTTCCCAACAAAAATATGAAATATTATAAAGAAAAGATCATTCTTGAGTGTAGTCTCGGTTCTACTATAGGTTTCTGGGCTGTTCTGGGTTATATTGGCCTTCTTGCCATTTTGTGCATTATTTTGGCTTTTTTGGCTCGCACGCTGCCTGATAACTTTAATGAAGCCAAATTCATCACATTCAGTATGCTCATATTCTGTGCTGTATGGATCACATTTATTCCAGCTTATGTCAGTTCACCCGGAAAATTTACTGTAGCCGTGGAGATTTTTGCCATTTTAGCTTCAAGCTTTGGTTTACTAGTCTGCATTTTTGCACCAAAATGTTATATACTCCTGCTTAAGCCTGAACAAAATACAAAACAACATATGATGGGAAAGGTTCTGTCGAAGTCCAATTGAAAGAGAAGATAACATGTCTATATTGACATTTTGTAATGGTTTAATTGTAAAGTAATTTCTTAGGGGATAAAAACAAAGTGAAATTAATAAAAGCTTTGACAAATAAATGACTGGCCACATGATAACATTATTTTATTTGTACATAATGTGTCCAGATTGACCCTGACAAACTTATAACCTGTTTAAATGAACTCAATTTTAACAAAATGTCTGTGATGTTTGTCTTTTTGCTTTTTTGATGTATTAAAACAAATGACTAACAATATAACTGTAACATGATAGGGAAAGCACAAAATATATTACATTTGCAAAGTAGCTCTGATTCTGGAAAATTCTTGTCAATGAACATTTTCGGTAACGCTTTGAATTACAGCCCGCAAAGTACTGCATCATTAAAAGTATCTGAAGACATTTCAGTAATTATAGTATATGTCACGGGTGACGAGGAGGCGAAAATTTTGATTCCGGCCGGAGTTTCCTATGGGGAGTGCTTCCAGCGGGTGACCATTGAGATTGCCGGTTCCGGGCATAGACATCATAGACATCATATAGATAGACGCCCTATCGACTGCTACTGTCTATTGGAGCGGACGAGCCGCGGGGCCGCCATCTTTAACCGGTCACCTGCTCCGCTCAGTGTAAACTGTTTGGCAGGTGCAATGAGCTGTCAGCGCATTTAATTAATCATATCTCATTGAATACCGAACTGATTTTCACGCTGTTTTCGTTTTTGCTGCAAAGG
>CM070824.1:20027608-20038111 GCA_036326025.1 Chrosomus eos | reverse complement strand
CAACGGTGTCAAAAATCTAATGCAGCACAAGGGTTAATAAAGTAAACCCCCTTATTTAAATGGTAAAATATGTAGAAATATTGGAGAGTTGCTATTACTGTCAAATAATGTTTATATAAAGTAAGCCTGCATACATTAATGGTAAAAGCTTGTACATTCATTGGAGATGTGTCTGTAATTACTGTCAAATAATGTTTTTATAAAGCAATAACTGTTAAAAATATGTTTCTTTGAATAAAGGTTAATATCACAAGATCTTGTTTTTTTTTTACAGGATAAAACAATTATTTAACAGGAATTTACTGTAAATAGATTGAATAATGACATAAAATAAAAGTTTAAATCGATCAATATACTGGTATTGGGCTTTAAAGGGTACCTATTATGGCATTTAAAATGTTCCTAATAATGTTCTGGGAGTCCCCAACAACAGTTTTACATCCATGCAATGACAAAAAACACTTTTGTTGTCTTATAATATGCATTTATTTTTACCTGATTTGCTCACCGACTCCCTAATGATTCGTTTGACGACTCATTTGTCCAAACCCCTCCTTTGCGTGACGCTAATCGGCGGTGATTGGTCAGATAACGCAGTCAGTTATATTTTGCGTTAGCCCAAAGCTTAAAAATATTGATAAAGCACTGCAGTACTACAATACGCTTCACATAATTTCACATATTTCAAAAAACAAAAAAAATGACATTGGAGACCTAGAAGCTGCTAAGCGTAACTCTCACTCTCTCACACACGCACGCACGCACCACACACACACACACACACACACTACAACATAAAAGCAACAATTATTAATAGTACTTACAGGTTGTGATTCGGAGGAGGAAGCTGATCCAAATAAACTTGGTATTGAACCTTCCTATATCAGCCGACTCGCAAATCCACACTTGAAAGCATTTGTGTTTGTGAAGCGATCGTCATTAAAATAAAGCAAACACAGCTCAAGGTGGCCATACTTGTGTGGTATAGTTGTAAATATAACTCTAGCCACTGAGTCTTCACATGCTTGTCCCTGGGCAGTGAAAAAAAAAGTTTGCTTTTGATTCGCACTTCACAACAGAGTCTCGTCGACATGTTGTTGTCAGGTTTCTCTGTCTGCTTGTACAAGTGACGTACGAAAGTTAGAGAAAATGCATCGTTTGTCTATCGATTCATATCAACGACTCGGAGTCGACTCTTACTTTTGAGAGACAATAACTTTGTATACGGTGAACTTTCATATTTAAAATTTTGCAGGATGTTTTTGTTCACTTAGATATATGTTACACACTACATGAAAGGTAATTTTCAAAATTCCATGATAGGTACCCTTTAAATTAGGGTATCTGAAGGTAATTATACAGCATTTTCTGTGTGTTTTACATAGAAAAGTCTTTACTTTGACAAGGAGTTCTTGTAGATGGATTGGATTATCTTAAAAATATACCAAATAATACTGTATTAAAACAGAAGTCTTTGTTTTAATTATGTAATTTTAAGGTATTTCTGCAATATTTGTACGTTTTTATAACGATTTATACATTCGTTTAACATTCAACAGACAGTTCTTTTATGAGATTTTTTTTTCTATCTACAGCAGTTTGACTGTAAAAATACAGAAAATGTTTACGGTAAATATCCGTTTTCAAAAAACATAAATTTTCTGTAAAATAATTTACTTTTTTTTTACTGTAATTTGATGGTAAGTGGTTGGCAACTTTGCTGCCAGACTTTTTACCATTATTTTACTTTTTTACAGTGTGTGTGTATATATATATATATATTTGAGTTGAGCCAGAAGATTAAAAAATGATCTGTATATAACATTTTTAGTATATATATATATATATATATATATATATATATATATATATATATATATATATATATATATATATATATATATATATATATATATATATTATATATATATACTAAAAATGTTATATACAGATCATTTTTTAATCTTCTGGCTCAACTACATAACTGTGTAAGACATAACTTAATGGTTGTTGGATCTCTTAGAATTTAGGATTAGAATATCTTGACAATAGTCAGTGCTCACATACTATTTTTTTTTTTTTTTAGAAACAAGCTGATGAAGATAATCGGTTTGATCATGTATATTAGTCTGTCTCTAACATGCCAAATAAAATTAGAATGTGCATCTGTTCTACTGGAAGTTTTTTTTATATATTTACAAAGGTACCTAACCCTATAGGAAAATAGTAAACAAATAAGAGGTAAGAAGTAAGAGGCATCAAACTGCTTAGGTAATTAAAAAACATTATAAGATACTCGATAATGCAAATATGATTGCACAGAACAAAAGTGAATATTTCACTATTGACAATTTTACATGTTTCTGCATTTTCTTGCTTGAGATAATCATATTACTTAGACTCTGTTCCACCCCAATTTGACCTGCCTCATGTCTTACCCTGTGAGGTCATTGGCTACGTTCATCTCTTACCCTGTGAGGTCATTGGCTACGTCCATAATCAATCATCCATACTAATTACATCTATAAAAGTAAAAAAAACTTTTTAGGTCAATTGCATTTGATATCTGTAGTTGAGCTCATCCTTGGGATGCTTTTCTTTCTTTACACACTTCTGCTTTTTATTCAACTTCAGGCAAAAGCAGAAAGCCTCTTTGCAGAATGATGGGAGACCCGAAGTACCCACTGCTTTCGAAAGATGGAGATGTAACTATTGGAGCACTTTTTCCAATCCGAAGCATAGAAACACTACCTTCATTTGAGTTTACGCTAAAACCTCAGCTGCTATCATGCTCCAGGTTTGCTACATTTAACTTGTTGAAAACAATACAGGAGACAATGCGTTTAATATGATCATTTGATGATTACATTTGCTGCAATGAATGTTTATACATTTATTAATTTATAGCAACAACTTACCATGACATCTGGAATGTTAAGTTTAATGTATGAAACGAATGTAAAATTTAAAATAAAAATGTACTTTACTTTTCCATCTATTTGTTTGATTGTTTTTTGTTGTTGTTGTTTTTTTGGTATGTAGCCTACTTGAAATTTAAACATAAATGTTTTCACAGTGTAAATCTAAGGGATTTTAGGATGGCTCAGACCATGACCTTTGCCATTCACGAGATTAACAAAAGTCCAAGTTTGCTTCCAAATGTTTCAATTGGTTATAGAATTTATGATACCTGTGGTTCAAGAATGTCTTCTATGAGTGCAACTATATCATTAATGAATGGTGAAGAATTTGCATCTGAGGACACATGCAATGGACAGTCTCCTATATATGCTATCATAGGAGAAACAGAGTCTTCTAACACAGTGATTCTTTCCAGAACTACTGGACCTTTTAAAATTCCAGTGGTAAGGGTCCACCTACACAGCAAGTCTAATGAAGGTCTGTAAACTGATGATGGTATCACTGTTTTTTATTCTTTCTTTTTCAGATAAGTCACTCAGCCACATGTGAATGTCTCAGCAACAGGGGAAATTATCCTTCTTTCTTCAGGACTATTGCTAGTGATTACCACCAGAGCAGAGCACTTGCATACATAATCAAGCACTTTGGCTGGTCTTGGGTGGGAGCTGTGAACAGTGATAATGACTATGGAAACAATGGAATGGCCATATTTCTGAATACAGCTCAGGAAGAGGGGATTTGTGTGGAGTACTCTGTAAAATTCTACCGAACAGAGCCTGAAAAACTTCGCCAAGTGGTGCACACAATTATAAATAGCACTGCAAAAGTGATTGTTGCGTTTCTTACTAGTTTTGAAATGGAAAATTTGCTTGAGCAGCTAAGTACTAACAACATTACAGACCTTCAAATGATTGGTGTAGAGGCATGGATAACTGCAAAGAGTTTGATCAGTCCAAACAGCTTTCATGTTTTGGGAGGGTCACTGGGATTTGCAGTGAGAAAAATTGATATTGAAGGTTTTTCAGATTATGTTATAAAATCATTCTGGGACACAGATTTTCCATGTTCACAGGTTGAAAGAAATTCTTCTCAAAATGCATTAAGTTGCAACATATATCAGGATCTGCTTTTGCTGAAAAGTGACAATGAAGATGTGCCTGAACAAAGATATGCAAGCAATGTCTACAAAGCAATATATGCTGTGGCTCATTCACTACACAGTCTACTCAAGTGTAAAGAAATGGAAGGTTGTGAAAAAAACCTGAAAATACAACCTCAGCAGGTAATACAATTTAAAAAAGAGAGAGTTATAGACAGAAAGTGAGATGTTTAAAATGCTGTTATCTTAATAGGTTGTTGAGGCTCTAAAAAGGGTAAATTTCACTGTAAAGATGGGAGATCATGTGTGGTTTGACAGCACTGGTGCTGCAGTAGCTCAATATGAAGTCATAAACTGGCAGCAGGACTCAGACGGATCAGTCCAGTTTAAAACTGTGGGATACTATGATGCCTCACTACCACCTCACCAGCGCTTTGTGCTTAACACTGAAAACATAATCTGGGCTGGGGGACAGCTGGAGGTAAATTGCAATAACATGTTTATACTAGAGGGTTTGTTGAGACTGAGGGGGAAAAGTCTTAGACACAAAGGTTATCAGATGGGAAAAAATAAATAAATAAACAGTGCAACCTGTTCAAATTAACCTGTTCAAACTGTTCAAATACTTAGGTTAGGTATTTTAGATGTGTTTAATTAGATCCTGGAGGGCTATTGTCCTGAAGAGTTTAGCTCCAACCTTGAGTTCTTAAAACACATAAATTATATGTAAATGTAAATTATATGATTACCAATAAATGTTAAATAAATGAATATGAAATCTCTATAAGAATCAACTGAACATAGTGGAAAACAAATATTACAATACTTCTTGATGGACCTGATTAAAATATTCTCTTTGATCAGCACATTTTTCAGCCAAAAGGCAAAGTGACCAAAAGTTTTGATCAAGCAGACAAAAGTAACAGCAGAGAGCATTAATGAGAATATTTTAAACAAAGATACAGTACTATGGTAGTGCTGGTGCTGAATTTCTGTAACACCACTTTCAAATTACTTTTGTTTCAAAACATTTTCACTGTCCATCAGCCCACAAAAGTTCCCATTACATATTTGCATTGTTTAATCATTCAATTATTCAATACTCAGTAATATTGACACATTTACATTTAAATAGCTATGCACAATGTATCTTTCTATGTAGAAGCAAAGGTCTGTGTGCAGTGAGAGCTGTCATCCAGGCACTAGGAAGGCTGCACAGAAAGGAAGACCTGTCTGCTGTTATGACTGTATTCCATGTGCAGAAGGAGAAATCAGTAATAAGACAGGTAATCTTAAGGGACCGTTCGGTATTTATGGAATGGACCACCGGAGGAAAATAGGGGGTGGGGGGGGGGGTGGGGTGGGGGGTCGTCGTCACATGTCGGTCCATTCTTTTTATTCTTTGTTGATTCTTTGTTTTTAGTCTAGGGGGAGGGTCACCCAACTTTTGTATTCATGAAAACAGCAACATTTCAAAGTGGCTTGTTTGGTGCATAATTGTCCATGTAGTTCCATGTAGCTCTCTCAGTCTCGGCCCCCCATCGCTAGCAGATGGGTCTGAACCAACAAAAATCAGACGCGAAAGACAAAGTCCAGTTTAGCGCTGTTTGCCAATGCGTTCAGAAAAAGTGCATTACTCTGAGTAATTGCCCTCTAAACCACCATGAATCAGCGGTTAGAAGAAGTAAGGTACACAGGTAAATGTTTATTTTAGTACACTTCACCAAAACCACACTAAACAAAATAAATGAATCTGAGAACATAGCCCGTACAACTAAATTAACGATAACTTACATATATTTTCTAATTTCACTAAACATTTTCATTTAGTTTCGAGAATTTTTTTTTATAAAACATGGACCATATTTAAAAGGTCTGCTATTCTAATCAAAAGACCTGCTATTGTAGGCTTATTTTGTACATTTAACTTTGCAACTACTAGACGCACAAACTGGGTGCCGGTGTGATGAGACGTATATGCTCGGCCAGATTCGGCTTGAAGTCGTGCATCTTCGGAAGTAGAGCCGTGCGCGGAAGTTACAAAATCTGCCGTGCACACCTTCGCGCTCGTGCGGACGTGACGAGTATAAACCAAGCTTGAGGTGCCAGAACTGCAGCTGATAGAATGTGCGCTGTAGTGATATTACCATATTTCTTCAAAAGCAGATCCAAAAGTGGAGACATTCAATCATCCACGATCAAAAATCGTGATATCGCATAAGCAAACGTATAAAATGACTGTTTTCATGTCTGAAAACAAACACAAGTAACAGAGTTTACAAAACTATATTGCACGCGTGCTACAGTGGTACATTTATTCATCGCACAGACCAGTCTTTTCGTAGAGATATGTCGTACTGTACAGGACCCTTTTTAATGAACGTTTGATGTAGGTCTACTAGGCATCAAGATATCTGAACATCTTTGCCAAGCGCAAACCAGTACAGAAGAAAATCAATAAATTAACGGATCTCAAAACTCCTCCGGGTACACCTTAAATAAAAAATCTGAACAGTCCCTAAGCCCATCTCTTTGTTTCAAAGAAAATTGGCTAGTTTTTTTTTTTTTTTTTTTTGAATGCAAACTTTTAGCAAAGGATTACAATTTATTTTATTTTCGTTTCTAACTACAGTGATCACAACTTCCTTTCCAGATTCAAATAACTGCAAGCAGTGTCCAGGGGATTACTGGTCTAATGCTGAGAAAAATACATGTGTGTTAAAGGCTGTAGAGTTTCTGTCATTTACGGAACTTATGGGTATAGTTCTAGTCTTTTTCTCACTGTTTGGAGTAGTATTAACTGTGCTGGTGGCCATCCTGTTTTACAGCAAGAATGACACCCCCATAGTAAAAGCCAACAACTCAGAGCTAAGCTTCCTGCTGCTCTTCTCATTGACTCTGTGTTTTCTCTGTTCACTTACTTTCATTGGTCGGCCCACTGAGTGGTCCTGTATGTTGCGTCACACAGTGTTTGGGATTACTTTTGTCCTATGTATCTCCTGTGTTCTGGGGAAAACAATAGTGGTGTTAATGGCCTTCAAGGCTACACTTCCAGGAAGTAATGTCATGAAATGGTTTGGGCCTACACAACAACGACTCAGTGTTCTTGCTTTTACACTTATACAGGTTCTAATTTCTGTGCTATGGCTGACAATATCTCCTCCATATCCCTACAAAAATATGAAATATTATAAGGATAAGATCATTCTTGAGTGCAGTCTGGGATCTACAATAGGTTTCTCAGCTGTTCTGGGTTATATTGGCCTACTGGCTGTCTTATGCTTCATTTTAGCTTTTCTGGCTCGCACACTACCTGATAACTTCAATGAGGCTAAATTTATCACATTCAGCATGATAATATTCTGTGCTGTATGGATCACGTTTATCCCTTCTTATGTTAGTTCTCCTGGAAAGTTTACAGTAGCTGTGGAGATATTTGCCATTTTAGCCTCAAGCTTTGGTTTGCTATCCTGTATATTTGCTCCTAAATGTTATATAATCTTGTTTAAGCCTGAACAAAATACAAAACAACATATGATGGGAAAGGTTTCGTCCAAATCATACTGAGATACAATTTTAATATAGACATGTTATTTTAATTTGATTATTCAACAAACATATTTATATGCAAGTCATTAAATTGAATAAAAACAGACAGGGACATTATGAATGCTTTGAAACATTCAGTAGAATGACCAAGAAAAACTTTTTAATCACAATTTCAAAAGAAGAATAAAGTAGGTCCCAAAGTCTCAACTATTATCATCCAGCTAAGTGTGATTCTAACTATATGACCACTGTATACTCCACCATTGACTCACCATCCCCTGCTATCACTCCCGGTTCCTGCAAATAAATAGCAGTGATATTCTACTTACCTGTGTTGTCTCCTTCTGTATCCGTGGCAGCTATTACATTAAAAGTAAAGTAGTCAAATTAAGCAACATTGTGAACACAACAGTTTCATAAATTTTGTGATGCTCCTTAATTTGAGTCACTTTAACCCCAAAATACATAAAAAAATGTTGCCAGCAATCACCAGCATTTTTGATCATTTTCACAAAAATTCATGGCCCCCAGAATATTTGTGTAATATATCTGAACATGCAACATATCAAAGGAAAGAACAACACATGAATGTGCATAAGTTTCATAAAAAAGCAATATATTGAGAAAAAAGCTGATAGAAATGTGTATTTGTCAAAGACTAGATCCAGATCGGATTCAGAACGATAATAAAAACACAGACGGAGTAGATCAAGTCCATCAACACCCCCAATGCTTCACAGTCACAGTCACAGTAACATTAGGGAGTTTTGATGTTTGTGCTGTTTAATATTAGTGATTGTGATATTTTACATATGCATATGATTACACAGGAGATCACTTGTTTCTGCGTCTTCTTCGCATGTGTTTTGATCAGGAGAATCAGTACTCTTTCAGAAAATGTGTAATAGTGCCCACTACTGTATAACAGTGAAAACACGGAAATTTCTAAGTCGACACCTCTGAGCCAATATAAAATAAAGGACCAGAGAAGGGTCTAATTAAAGACAGTTGATAGCACTGTCTAACTGGAGCTCAGGTGAGCAGAAGCTTCAGCAAAAAACTGTGGTAACACTTTACTTGAAGGAGTGTGCATAAGACTGACATGACACCTTCATAATCATGACACATGTCATGAATATGAAGGAGGCTTTATGCATGTTTATGACAACTGTCATTAAGTGTCATTCGCTCAATTATGACATTTTTAATCCACATATGACATTGTTTGAGATGTCTTTGTTATGACACCTTGACATAAACCAATACATCATAACCTGTCAGTGTCTTTATCATGACAACTTTACATTACTAAGACAACACAACCTGTCATAAATATGTCATAAACATGACATAGCAGATTAATTATCAAACTTTAGAAGTTTCAAACTTAATTGTATTGGTTAACATTACATTAAACTGTCAGGTGGTTGGTTTTGACATTGGCTGTCATGAAGCCATTATAACTTTTTAATGATAAATTCAATTTGTACCACTGTAGTTGAGGTCAAGAAAAATATTAATGACACAGTTATAATGGCCTCTTGACAGCCAATGTCAAAACCAACCACATGAAAGTTTACCATGACAGTTAAATTTAATTTAATGTTAAGTTGCCACGACAAAGACACTGACAGGTTATGATGTTTTGGTTTATGTCAAGTTGTCGAAGACATCAAAGACATCTCTAACAATGTCATATTTGCATTAAAAATGTCATAATTGGGCGAATGACACTTAACGACACTTAATGACAGTTATCATAAATATGCATAAAAGCTCCTTCATATTCATGACATGTGTCATTTCATGGTTGTGAAGGTGTCATGTCAGTCTTATGCACACCCCTTCAAGTAAAGTGTTACACAGTGTTATATATATATATATATATATATATACGTAGACTTGGGTGACGCTCCCCTTTGTACAATGTAAAGGCCTTACAAATTATGTTTAGACTGATGTAATTCATCAAAATTTTAGCTGCATCTACAAGCATAGCTACCTAGCAATCAAAACTGTGTTTCACTCGCTGAAAGGAATGTCAGTATTCATGCACGAAATGGAATTAACTATGCATGTTTAGACAACCTTTGACTTACAGCAAATCTATTTCCTTATGTTGTGGCAAAAAAATCTATCAAACCATCATCACTGCATAAGAGACACTCTGAATCAAATTGTCTTTTAAAAGGTATTTATTCTTGCAAGAAGGCCCAGTCACCACACAGAAGTTACGCTGTAGAGTGAGTGAGACAACACCAGTAAGAGCTGGGCAGCCTTTTATACTAGCTGACCCTTTAGACCCAACCGGACTAGATGACCTCTAACCTGGGCAGAGGTCCCTACCCAACTGTTCCCGAAGTGTCTCGCTCCTGCATTTCAGATGTACAAACATACGTAAAACCATGTGACTCACTTTACTTTGTAATATATACTGCAGATCAATGAAAACCCAATGTAACGTCCCTTCAGCTTAGGCTAAGCTAAATAATAACTTCTACAGTTAACTGTGGCTTGTGTGCAGTGCAAAGTGATCTGACATACTTTTCTTTTAACCTCATTTATAGTTTCTGATCTTTCACTTTCTCTTTCCTCATCTTCAATTATTTTCAGCTGAATTTCAGTAGTCTAGGTGTAGTCCTTGCTGAATGCTGACAGCTAAATTTGCAGTTACCGTGTTAATTAAATCTAAATTGAATTACATGTAAACTGTGTAGCTAGAGAAGGATTCTTATAGTAATGAGAATTGTCATTAGCATGTTGAGACGCCACTGGGAGACGCCATGGAAGACAGCACCCTCAACCTGCAAATACCACAGGATGACCAACTGCTGTTGACGACATCATCCTCCTCCACACCCTTCACACAGGTGTCAATTGGAGGCTCCACAAGGACAGCTGGACGCACCTGCCTCAGAGTTAGAGGAGCTGCT
>CM070824.1:19981532-20027508 GCA_036326025.1 Chrosomus eos | reverse complement strand
CGCAAAGGATCTGCCTTAGGTCAGACCATGCTGACCAGCTAATCTTTTTGCAGAAAAATTTGGCAATAAAAAAATGAGTTGTTGGACCATTATATTTATGAACAGTTAGTATGTTAGGGTTAGCAATATCAAGACAAGGGCTTTATGCGCGTGTTTTCAAATGGTAAAATTTGTTTTATTTCTTAAACATTTCAAGGTGTTAATGAATTTCAGTGTTGCACATTTTTAGTTTTTTACAGTAATGAGCATTGTGCAGTTAGTCCTACTTACCTTGTGTGCACTGTTTTTATTCTACACATATTTATTAATTCTTGTTAAAGAACTGTAAGTTATGTATACGCAATGACCAGACAAGGGCTTTATTAGCCGTTTTGAATTTTGAAAAAAAAAAGTTTTATTTCAATGTTGCACATTTACAATGTTGTTGTTTTTTACAGTAATGTGCACTGTGCAGTTTGTGCCTACATTGTGTGCATTGTATATTATTAGGGCCCAAGCCCAAAGGGCGAAGGCCCTATTGTTTTCCTAAGGATTATTTATTATTATTATTAGGGCCCAAGCCCAAAGGGCGAAGGCCCTATTGTTTTCCTAAGGATTATTTATTATTATTATTATTATTATTATTATTATTTTTCTTCTACCTTTTGGACACTTTTGGAGGCCTTAACATGCTCAAAAACTCCTGAAACTTTGCACACATGTCAGAACCCGCGGCCATCAGGGCCGGGCTGAAGATGGTACCCGGGCGTGGCAGGGGGGCTCGACAGCGCCCCCTGGAACGGGGTCCGAAAACATGGTCCATAAATCAAACACGCTTGCATGTAATAATATGAAACTCGGTACACATGTAGATCTCATCGTTTCATATATACTTCGCACTCTAACTTTTTACCCCAGCCCAACAGGAAGTCGGCTATTTAGGCTTGTTTGGAAAACGCATGCAAAGGAATGTGAAACACTCCTCCTAGAGAATTCAAACACACGGCACGAAACTCGGTCAGCGTGAAGTCAAGACATTGAGGATGAAAGTTTGCGAGGGGATTTTTGATATCTCGAACGGTTTGGCCGTGGCGAGGAAACGAAATTATGGCGAGAAACGTGAAACAGGAAGTGTGTCATAACTACTGCATACATTAACTAATCTTGATGAAACTTCAGCAGTGTGTTCGCTTTAAGAGCCCGATCACATGGATGTGACTATTGTGAGTCAAAGTTATAGCGCCACCAACTGGCAGCAGGAAGTGTGTCACTTTCAAAATGCTTTTAAATCACCCTCTTATTTTTACCCGATTTGCTTCAAACTTCATGTGCATAATGTAGACACATGCCAGATGTAGACCTGTGAAAGGATTATTGATATCTTAGACACTGTTGCCATGGCAATGCATCAAACATTAATATTCCTTTTTTTAAGCTTTTTCATGCTTTTTTATGCTTTCGGGCACTTTTGGGGTTCTTAACGTGCTCGAAAACTCTTGAAACTTTGCACACAGGACAAAACCCGCGGCCATCAGGGCCAGGCTGAAGCTGGTACCCGGGCGTGGCAGGGGGCTCGACAGCGCCCCCTTGAACGGGTCCGACAATTTGGTCCATATATCCAACACGCTTGACCCTATTTGCTTCAAACTTGATGTGTATAATGTAGACACAAGCCAGATGTAGACCTGTGAAAGGATTGTTGATATCTTAGATGCTGTTGCCGTGACAACGCATCAAACTTTAATATTCTTTTTGGATACTTTTGAGATTCTTAGCGCACTTTTGGGGCCCTTAACATGCTCAAAAACTCTTGAAACTTTGCACACGGGTCAGAAACCGCGGCCATCAGGGCCGGGCTGAAGCTGGTACCCGGGCGTGGCAGGGGGGCTCGATAGCGCCCCCTGGAACGGGGTCCGAAAACTTGGTCCATAAATCAAACACGCTTGCATGTAATAATATGAAACTTGGTACACATATAGATCTCATCGATTCATATATCCTTTGTACTTTTACTTTTTACCCCAGCCCAACAGGAAGTCGGCTATTATGGTTTGTTTGAAAGCGTATGCCCCTGGAATTCGATATACTACTCCTAGAGAATTCAACCAATCGCCACGAAACTCAGTCAGCATGAAGTCAAGACATTGAGGATGAAAAATTGCCAGGGGATTTTTGATATCTCCAACGGTTTGGCCGTGGCGAGGAAACGAATTTATGGCGAATAATGGAAACAGGAAGTGTGTTATAACTTCTGCATACATTAACTGATCTTGATGAAACTTCAGCAGTGTGTTCGCTGTAAGAGTCCGATCACATGGATGTGACTATTGTGAGTCAAAGTTATAGCGCCACCAACTGGCAGCAGGAAGTGTGTCACTTCCTAAAGGCTTTGAAATCACCCTCTTATTTTTACCCGATTTGCTTCAAACTTCATCTGTATAATGTAAATACACTGCAGATGAAGACCTGTGAAGGGATTCTTGATATCTTTGAAACTGTTGCTGTGGCAACGCATCAAACCTTAATATTCTTGTTTGATGCTTTTGATGCTCTGAGTCAATATGGCAAGCCGTTTTAACATTTAATCATTTTAACCTAGTAGTCTCTTTTTTCATGCTACTAGTACTTATTTTTTAGATACTAGTATCTATTCCATTAAGTAATAGTACTTATTCATTAGCGACTAGTGCTTATTCTTTAGTACTAGTGCCTATTCTTTAGATAGTAGTGCTTATTCTTTAGATATTCTTTTGAATACGTATTAGTAGCTAATGAATAAGTACTGGTATCTATTTAATAGGTACTAGTATGTAATGACTTAGAACTAGTATTTATTGAATAAATACTAGTATCTATTAATAGGTGCTATTATCTAAAATGTCATTTTCTCTCTCTCTCTGAGCCAATATGGCAAGCCGTTTTAACATTTAATCATTTTAACATACTAGTATCTATTTTCATGCTACTAGTACTTATTTTTTAGATATTAGTATCTATTCCATTAAGTGCTAGTACTTATTCATTAGCGACTAATGCTTATTCTGTTTAGAATATTCAAAGTGCTTATTCAATTTGTATGCTTATTTATATTTTCAGAGCAGAAAATCCGATTTTTCTGCTTATTCAATATTGCATCTAAAATGTGACTTGACGTGTGTGTGTGTGTGTGTGTGTGTGTGTGTGTGTGTGTGTGTGTGTGTGTGTGTGTGTGTGTGTGTGTGTGTGTGTGTGTTTGTGTGTGTGTGTGTGTGTGTGTGAGAGAGAGATTGTGTCTGTTACAGTGAGTTTTTAAGCCTTGTCTTTTTGGATATATATATATTTTTTTTATTAAAAAAAAAATGTGCATACAACCCATGTATTTCAAATGTATTGTTTGCTTTAAATTAAATTAAGATTGTATGTTTGGTAATTGAACCTAAATAAATGTAAAATGAATGTGCTATATTTCAGATCAATATATTTGTTTTCCTTCATTTTAATCAACACTAACTTTATTCTCATCTGAATTATAAATAACTTATTTCTGTATAAAATAAAAAAATCCCGAATAATCCAGACCAACCAGAGCACACTATTTCTACAACATCATCAGTGCTGAAGCGGGACTACCAGAGCCGTTCGGCAGATAGCGAGCAGATATTTTGTGTCACGTCGTGCACAATAACCCTAAAGGCACCAGGGTGGCGATGCCACCGGCTTTATATATATATATATATATATATATATATATATATATATATATATATATATATATATATATATATATATATATATATATAATATATAAATAAATATAGCTGCGAGCAGCGATGAAGGGCCAAAGCCGGCGGTACCGCCACCCTGGTGCACCAGGGTTGCGGTGCCACCGGCTTGGGCCCGTAATCGCTGCTCGCAGCTATATTTATTATTTTTTTTTTACTACCTTTTGGACACTTTTGGAGGCCTTAACATGCTCAAAAACTCCTGAAACTTTGCACACATGTCAGAACCCGCGGCCATCAGGGCCGGGCTGAAGATGGTACCCGGGCGTGGCAGGGGGGCTCGACAGCGCCCCCTGGAACGGGGTCCGAAAACATGGTCCATAAATCAAACACGCTTGCATGTAATAATATGAAACTCGGTACACATGTAGATCTCATCGTTTCATATATACTTCACACTCTTACTTTTTACCCCAGCCCAACAGGAAGTGGGCTATTTAGGGTTGTTGGTAAAACACACGCAAAGGAATTTGAAGTACTCCTCCTAGAGAATTCAAACACACGGCACGAAACTCGGTCAGCGTGAAGTCAAGACATTGAGGATGAAAGTTTGCAAGGGGATTTTTGATATCTCGAACGGTTTGGCCGTGGCGAGGAAACAAAATTATGGCGAGAAACGTGAAACAGGAAGTGTGTCATAACTTCAGCATACATTAACTGATCTTGATGAAACTTCAGCAGTGTGTTCGTTATAAGAGTCCGATCATATGGATGTGACTATTGTGAGTCAAAGTTATAGCGCCACCAACTGGCAGCAGGAAGGGTGTCACTTTCAAAATGCTTTGAAATCACCCTCTTATTTTTACCCGATTTGCTTCAAACTTCATTTGTATAATGTAAATACACGGCAGATGAAGACCTGTGAATGGATTCTTGATATCTTTGAAACTGTTGCTGTGGCAATCCATCAAACTTTAATATTCTTTTTGGATGCTTTTGAGACTCTTAGCATGCCTGAAATTGCTTAAAATTGCATGAAACTCGACAGACAGATCACATTTATTAGCCAGGTGACATGTGCATAGTTTCAGAAACGGGCGTGGTGCAGGGACTCAGTAGCGCCACCTTTTGACAAAAGTGGGGGGGTTAGTTTCATCTAGAGTTACAAAAATCTGTATTTATATAGTTCTCCTCCAGCCAGACAACTTTCTAATTTACAGTCATTAGTAACAACCAAGAGGGAGTCAGATATTTTGGTTTGAATATGGTCATTTCTCTCTGAGCCTACGTCTCTGTGCTTGCTGTCTGTGTGTGTGTGTCTGTGAGTGTGGGGAGGGGGAGGGGGAGTGGGGCTAGATTAACCATTTCACTGCTGTGTGGTTTGGCCTTCATTAAAAAAGAAAATAAATGTCTTAAGCCTTGTATTTTTTAAATACGTTTTTTTAATAAAGGCATATAACAGACATGCTGCATTTAAATTTTTTTAATAAAACATTGTTTTTTATGTTTTTCAAGCCATTTGATTTATGAGGACTTTTGAAATGTCCTCATAAACCACCCATAAGTTGTAATACCAGTGTAATACACGTCATTATACAAATTTGTGTCCTCATAAATCACATAAACCAACCCACACAAACCAACCCCCCCCACACACACACACACACACACACACACACACACACACACACACACACACACACACCAAATTGACGGTGGGTGGCAATAGTATATTTAAAAGTGCATAATTGTAATATCTGCAAGGCACCCCTAGTCCAATCTTATTAAATGTATGCTTCATCTTTCATTTTAATTTGTAAATTTGATCAATAAATTCAATTATTTAGAATAATAAGATACTATATGGCTGTTACCCTAGGTAGGGCTGATCAAATTACATCATTTACATTGAAAAATAACAATGCATTAAATGATGTTATGAGATTGTTTTAAATATGAGTCAATTAAAAATCGTTGGAAAGAATGATACTTTTAAACATAACACTGAACCGTCACTAGGTGTCGCCAGGCTACCGTCTTAATGAGCGAGTCATTGATTCATTCGTTCAAACGATTCGTTCGAACGACTGAGTCATTCATGAATGAGACAGGTATGGATTGGTCATTGAATCTAGGGTTTGCGATGTCTACCAATTTGGCATCAGACGATGTGTACAGTGAAACATCGCGATGGACGATGAAATCGGAGGAGGGTCGGGGCTAACGTTTTAATTTTTCACTTAAGCAATAAGCTCCGCAAAGCCGTGTTTTACAGTGGATTTAGAACAGCCCCAGCCAACATTACAGGGTGGGGCCAATGTGGGCCCAATATGGGCTTTAAATATGGGCCCTAGATGGGTTTGTCCACGGGTTGCACAATGGCCCCACCATGATTAGCCCACATGAATCTCATATAGAATCTGAATGGGGCTTATGTGGGGCCCAGCTGGGCAACATACATGGGCAACATATTGCACCCACTTTATGAAGCCCACGTGTGGTATACCAGTGCCCAGTATGGGTTTTTCATTGGGTACTGGACTGGCCCCTCATAATGTATGTTTACTGATGAGGTTTTATGATGCATCTGGCCTAGACAGTGTAATGTAATTATATTTTTTATGCTTGATTGTCAAGTCAAGTTACCTTCATTTATATAGCGCTTTCTACAATAGAGATTGTTTCAAAGCAGTTTTACAGTTAAAATTGAAAATTTGTAATTTACCTTATGTATTTATTTGTTTGTTTAGAATTGATAACTGATAAAAGTAACATTATTTCAGTTTGAAATATGAATTATTTCATCACAAAACATGAAAGGTGCAATTTGAAAAATGATATATAAAAATGCAAAGGTTCAGTATGTCAAAATGATTTATTACACTTTAATATTTTATAAAACTTTCAAATACAAGTTTTTTTTT
Organism: Chrosomus eos; assembly: GCA_036326025.1. Classification (NCBI taxonomy): domain Eukaryota; kingdom Metazoa; phylum Chordata; class Actinopteri; order Cypriniformes; family Leuciscidae; genus Chrosomus; species Chrosomus eos. The sequence continues at coordinate 20,020,904 of CM070824.1, read as the reverse complement.
AATAAAATCATCAAATCACATTTGAACAAAAAAAGGCCAAAAAATCGACTTGTTCCTTTAAAATACTTGGGCTTAAAAAAAAGATCACTGTACTGGAGATGGTCTTTTCTGCTGTTGTCCTCTAATGGCTCTGTTTCCACCCCTGTCTCTAGCACCAGTGAACCATTTGGTGAGAGCCTTTTCTGCCTGATTCTGGTCGACACCTTTGGTTAATGAATTTTTCTTCAATCCACCTGCATAAAAGATAAAGTTCACACACAAAATTCCTATTATTATTTCCAAATTATGATCATGATAAAACATGTTGAATGCTTTGCTTAAGCAGCACAATCATGAGTCATTGCCCACTCTTCCTGAAGAAGTCTTCCCTCTAACAACAACAGAAGAAGTGGAAGCTATGAATGAAAAGTTGCTTGACCCAAGATTCATGTCTAGTGTTGTAGGTCCATGATCAGTATTCATGTTGCTTGTTGGTTTTTATCATATGATTAATAATGCAGCACTAGCGTGCGCATTGTTAATGGTATTACACAAATGAAATTCACTTGACTTATGCATAGAGTACACCAATAAAACACTTACCATATATGACCTCAAAAAGGCGCAGATCTCTAAATCTCTTCTTGCCATGACGGCCAAACAGACTGTACTGGATTGCCACTTCATTTGAAATTATGAATCTCATCATCCTTCTTGTGGCATCATCCAGTGAAGAACCACCAACATCTGCAACCATTGCAATCTAAGTACAAACAGACAGAATGATTTGTAGATTATATGCGCAAGTCAACTTCAGAATGATAAAAACAACAAGCAACATGAATACTGATCATGGACCTACAACACTAGACATGAATCTTGGGTCAAGCAACTTTTCATTCATAGCTTCCACTTCTTCTGTTGTTGTTAGAGGGAAGACAGCTTCTTCAGGAACAGTGGGCAATGACTCATGATTGGGCTGCTTAAGCAAAGCATTCAACATGTTGCTATGCACTCGTTGAGTCTCTTTCACTTCCTCCAGGAGGGTTAAAAGCTTGACGAACATAGCATAATCGTTGGTGGCGATGCTCTGACCGAAAGGTCCTGCAGCAGTGAATCCCTGTGCGGCAGGTCCGGTGTTGGCTGGTCCTGTACCTAGGGGTGGACGACATGGCAAAAATATCATATCACAATTTTGTTCAGGAATATCATGATTCACGATTTGATCAATTCTTTTTCATGTTGGTTTTACTGTTTTTTTAAGTGACTGAGCAGCACAGCCAAACTAATTTCCATGTTAAAACCATAGCCTTACAATGTAACAAAATTTGAAAGAAAAAACAATTAGACATTTACGCTAAAGTGGACACCGTAGCTACCGTAGTATAATATTTAACAGTAGCATTCACCATGTAGACTTCACTGTATAAAGCTACTGTATAAAAGATCATGAAAAAAAATGGGAATTCTGTAATTATTTTCTCATCCTCAAGTTGTTTTCAACCTGAATTAAGTTACTTCTTCTGTTGATCATAAAAGTTATTTTGAAGAATGTGGGTAACCAAATAGTTGCAGTTCCCCTTTTACTTCAATAGTAGGAAATAAAATACTATGGAAGTCAGCGAGTACCAGCAAACTTCTTTTTTTGTTCAGCAAAAGACAGAAAACAGCGTGTGCTGTCAGTCACTTTAAGACTCATGTGTGCATGTAATATACAGACACAAATCTGATTTTCTCTCAACTGTTTACTTTCACTTTAGACATAACTGACTGTTTATATGAAAGGTGTATATTTGACAATATTATCACAAAACCCACCTGTAGGAGGGAATCTCTGTGCGGCTGGTCCGGTGTTTGATGGTCCTGTAGGAGGGAATCTCTGTGCGGCTGGTCCGGTGTTTGATGGTCCTGTAGGAGGGAATCTCTGTGCGGCTGGTCCGGTGTTTGATGGTCCTGTAGGAGGGAATCTCTGTGCGGCTGGTCCGGTGTTTGATGGTCCTGTAGGAGGGAATCTCTGTGCGGCTGGTCCGGTGTTTGATGGTCCTGTAGGAGGGAATCTCTGTGCGGCTGGTCCGGTGTTTGATGGTCCTGTAGGAGGGAATCTCTGTGCGGCTGGTCCGGTGTTTGATGGTCCTGTAGGAGGGAATCTCTTTGCAGCTGGTCCGGTGTTTGATGGTCCTGTAACAGTGAATCTCTGGCTGTCAGGTCTGTTGGTGACGACGCTCTGGGTGGTAATGTTGCTGAGTTGGCCGGGTGGGGTGGGTGGTTTATCATCCTCACTAACAGTGTCTGATTCTTCACTTGTGTCAGAAACAAACTTTCTATTTGGCCTAAAAAGATATTTGAATCAGAAAAATCTGTAAAATTGGGGTTCTTAAACCTTAAGCAGTTGACATTGACAGTTGACATGACAAAGGTACATTTCAGTAAAAAAAAATCTAAATTGTCATATATTTACTACCACAAACACGTAATGTACTTTCTCCCAACTCTTAGTTAGCACAAAATAAATATAAGTAAACAGAAGGTATGTCGATGTTTTGAATAATTCTGTTCTGAAAATATTCATTTTCATAAAGTTTTCATTACAGCTTGTAGCAAGTTTTTTATTTGTTGTTTAGCAAGTTCTGACAATAAAGAGTAGTTTAAAATCACAATTTACAATCACAATTTATTATGTATACTATAACCTATAGACTAGAGTATAGATGTGCATGAATTATTAAAGATATATCTGCCTTTCTTGTAGTAGTACATTTAAAGCGGACATAAACCTGGCGTAATACTGGAGGTATACTGGCCTAAAGAAAGCCAAAATTTAAGCAAATAGATCTCTAATAATCCATCCGCATCTATACTCTCGTTTTCTTTATAATAAAAGGGCAGTGGTGCACAAAGTCACAAACTAGTTTTTACTTACAATCTTTTGCGCTTCTTCGGCATTTCAGTGTCTGTTTGTAAATCAGAGGTCTCTTCTGCCCTGCTAAGTTTAGCTCTTGCTGCAGCATATGTTTCTGTAAAATAAAATGAAAAACATTTAGGGGAAAAAAAGCTTACCATCTGGAATCTTTTCAAGCAAATGATCCTTTCATGTTACCTGCATTTCCTATAATGCGTATGCTGTACTTTGCCCAGTCTGCTCCAGGAGTTATTTGTTTTTTTACAGCCTTGCTGATACAGTGAGTTCTACCAGTAGGCCAAAAACATTCATCTCTTTTGGGTCCAGTTATCCAGCTTGTAGGGATGACATCAATGACAGTCCTTTCATCGGCTGTAAATTCATCAGTGAACTCCACAACACTAAAATGGGACATTCTGAACCATGAAAATATAGAGTCAGTAATCATGCAGCTGTGGCAAAGCCACATACACATCAGTCATTGGCAGAAGAACAAGTTTTTTTGAAAGTTGTGCCACTGGAACAACAAATAACTGGCCAGTAAGTCCTGAGACGACAGTAATTCCCAAGCTTGAAGAATTGATAGGGTAATCAAAAAAAACAAGTCCCTGCATTAAAAAACTCACACACTGCAAAAATGTCTGCTGCGGGAGAGACCAAAACATTTCTAACAAGGGAAACTCTGTTATCAATTTCAAAGCAGTTGTTTCCCGAAGAGCAGCTGATGATCATTCCTTTGTATTGGCATTGCTTAAACTGTGTGCATGTGGAAAATCCTGGTAGAGTTGGACCAGAGAAATGTGGCTGTTTAAACTTTTCATCACATGTTCCTTTTGTGTGTCTGTTAAAAGTTTGTCTCTCACCCACACGTCTCACAATTTGCTGAACTGGATTTTGAGGTCTCCTAACCATCCTTTTCAATTGTCCCAAGTAATTTTCGAATGGAAAGCATGATACAGAGTCAAGAGCACCATATTTACGAGCATCTTGTGCCAAATGTATGAGACCATGTGTGTTATATACAAGAAATTCATTCCCATAGATTTTGGCAAAAATAGTTACAAAACATTTCAGCAAGTTTTCAGCATAATCACAATAGTTACTGCACAGATCCGGACTCAAAAGAATTCTCATGGCAACTGATAAGACTAAAAAGTTTCTATATAAACGTTTAGGAATTGTATTAAACAACACAACAGGGCCTGTGTATAGCAAAAACTGCCTAAATTCTGTAGCCTTCCAGTGGCTATATTCGTAAAGTGACCGTGGCTTTCTTGAGAAATTCCTAGGCAAATTTTGCCTAAGTAACTGCAGGTTTTCAGATACAACTGAAAGAACACTTGATGAAATTAGTTACTCAAATTAGCGCTCAAATAACTTGTGTTACTACAAATATACCTGCATCTGATTATACTGTGTTAGCAACTTTACAAGATAGTGTTGTCTCTGAGGCTTGGTGAAAGCATGGTTCTTGTGGTAAATCAAGAAAACAAGATTTCAACCAGTGGAAGGGGTGGGCGATATGGCAAAAATATCGGTAACACTTTAGAATACTGTATCTTACTTACTGCATAACTAATAAGGAATTATTGAAGAACTAGTAGGTAATTCTTCATTAACTACTTCTTCACTACTGTTAACTACTAAGGAAGATGTGTTACTAATCAGTATGTAATACAATTTTATGATCGTGTTAAGTTACAGTTAGTTAATCAATAACTAATGAATTCTGTCATACCTCTTGAAGAACTACCATTAATTATCTATTAATTAAGGTTCAAGAAAAAGAACTAAGAAGTAACTAATGAACAGTCATACAAAACTAACCTCAGATTAATTTTATATTTTATATACAGTACTGTGTGTGTCTGTTGTCCTCAGCATAGAATGCCATTGAGTAAATTCATGTATTTTAGGAAACAACTGAGGGGAACTGAAAATATAGGGAACTTAGTAGTAATTAATAAAGAATTAGATAATTCTTCAGGAATTATTTATAACCTGGAACAGTATTCTAAAGTGAAAATACAGGGAACCCATTAGTAATTAATAAAAAATTATCAAATAATTATCCAGGATTTAGGCTACTTATAACTAGGGCTGTCACTTTTGTGAAAAAATCCTGTTCGATTTTTGAGACATAAGTGTTCATTGAATCGATTGTAAAATCGATTTTCCGTGTCTAAAGACGTTTCCATTTTCAACACCAAATATAGGCAAATCCACTGACAACTAACAGGCATTAGGACGAACGTGAAGAGGGCGCTTGAGACGCGCAGCGCCCACAAGTCAGCAATATTCCTGATGATTTATTGGCGTGAAGTTTCGTGCACAATGACAAACAGGAGTGCAGCATTCAGGGATTGAAATTAACACCCTCAACTCGCCAAATGCGGGTAAAAATTAACTTTGGCGGCTAAAGCTGTCAAATCAGAGGCGTGCGTCTATGTTTACTCACTTTCTTTGCTGTGGAAGTTCGTGTAAGCCAAATCTGTGTGGATTCAGCGCAAATACGCAACTCGTGAGTCCTCGTCATAGAGAAATACACATCTATGAGTCCTCGTGATATATTAAATACAGCATATTGCGCAGAATCTGCGCATTTCTGGCTTACTTGAACACACACGTCACTAAGCAACGGCTCTGGCAACAAATAACGGTGCGCTTGTTCAAAAATTAGAAATTGTTTGAGATCAGAAAAACTAACACGCAGCCAGTTTGTTATAAGCTGTCTGAGTCTGAAACGATGTCACTAGAGATGCACCCTTGAAGATGTTCACTTGCCTTGAAGTATGAGCGAATATTAAAAAGCATTTGGTTAACAGAAAAGACATTATTATTTTCCAAAATCCTACATGTTCTATTGATCTGTCCACCTAAAACACATTTTTGGTAAAAAAAAAATACAGAAAAAAAGGCCGTTAAAATCGATTCCCTATTTTCGTTTCGATACTTGTTGTTGGTTGGTCCGATCAATTGTGCAATCGATTTTCGAACGTAAAGTGACAGCCCTACTTATAACCTGAAACAGTGTTCTAAAGTGAAAAATTAGGGAACTTATTAGTAATTAATAAAGAATTACTAGATAATGCTTCAGGAATTACTTAGAACCTGGAACAGTATTCTAAAGTGAAAAAATAGGGAACCCATTAGTAATTAATAAATAATTATCAAATAACTATCCAGGATTTAGGCTACTTATAACCTGAAACAGTGTTCTAAAGTGAAAAATTAGGGAACTTATTAGTAATTAATAAAGAATTATTAGATAATTCTTCAGGAATTACTTATAACCTGAAACAGTATTCTAAAGTGAAAATATAGGGAACCCATTAGTAACTAATAAAGAATTACCACATACTTCTTACTCAAATAAAACTTACTGTAAAAAAACAACACTATTAACGTAATCATCCATAACCTTTGTAAAATACACTACAACTCGTTTAAACATGATATCTTCCTTTATTTCAGATGATATTTTGTTTTAACATGTATACTGCCTACATTTAAACTCGTTTAACAAACAGCTCTAAGAACATAATTTAACATCTGATGTAAATAGATTTACTATTTTTATGAATAAAATAATGTGTTTTATGCAAGGGATCATGCGTTTCCATCACGTAAAAAAGACCAACTCAGCTAGGTAGGCTAACTGACCTCGTGTCCTTGTATGTTGCCTTGCATAAAATAAAATGATTTACAGCATGTAAATGGTGCAAAATAAGTTTAAAATGTATAAGAACTAAGTATAATAATATGCTTTTTACCTTTTAAGTACTTTAAAAATTAATTACCTTTGTACTTTTACTAAGGTAATTTTGATAATGGCCTAATTATAATTTTACTGGAGTAATATTTTATTGTGGTATATCTGTACTTTTACTCAAGCACTTGAGTTGTGTACTTCTTCCACCACTACAATGCTAAAAAAAACTGGATTGTTGATAACTGTGTATGACTGTTCATTAGTAGTTACTTCTTAGTTATTTTTCTTGAACCTTAATTAATAGTTAATGTAGTTCTTCAGGAGGTATGACAGAATTCATTAGTTGACAGAATTCATTAGTATGACAGAATTCACTAGAGATGCACCCTTGAAGATGTTCACTTGCCTTGAAGTAATAGCGAATATTAAAAAGCATTTGGTTAACAGAAAAGACATTATTATTTTCCAAAATCCTACATGTTCTATTGATCTGTCCACCTAAAACACATTTTTGGTAGTTATTAATTAGTTATTAATTAACTAACTGTAACTTAACACAATCATAAAATTATATTACATACTGATTAGTAACACATCTTCCTTAGTAGTTAACAGTAGTGAAGTAGTTAATGAAGAATTACCTACTAGTTCTTCATTAATTCCTTATTAGTTATGCAGTAAGTAAGATACAGTATTCTAAAGTGTTACCAAAATATCATATCACATTTTTTTTTCCCAGGAAAATCACGATACACGATTTTATCACGATTTTTTTTTCATGTTGGCTTTACTATTTTGCAAGTGACTGAGCAATACCACCAAACTAATGTCCCTATTTTAGCCTTATAGGCAACGAAATATAAAATAAAAGAATGTCAGACATTTAGTACAGTATGTTGAGACGGTAGTGCCAGAACTGCAACTGATAGAATGCACGATCTACGATATTACTTCAAAAGTTTGTGGAGACATTTGAATCGTCCATGATCAAAAAAACGTGATATGGCACACCGATGACGGCCTTAACCAGTGGTTCCTAAACTTTTTTAAATTTGGAGAAATTGTGATTAACACTGTACAGAAACTCTACACTATGTGTACAAACTCTTTTACTAGAGTGAGAAAAGTAAAGTAAACAGAACAATTTTATTTTGTTATAAATTTACATTAATATTCTACTTTCATTAATGACAATAAGCACTGAAATTACAAACAAAAAAGTTGCTCGTTTGTCTAATACAACACATACAACACATTGAAGCATTAAATAAAAGTGTCACCTTGTAGCTGGACGATTTGCTTCTTGGCTTGTTACTGAAGACTTTTTTTCTTCCCTATGGGGAAAAAGAATAGAAAAATGAATGAACACGCACACACACAGTATAAGGGATCAAAATTTATATTCTCAAATTACTTTAATAGAAGTCTGGTATGGTCACTAATTCTATGGGTGCATTTATTTGACCAATACAGTAAAAATTCTGTAAAATATGACTAATATAATAGCACTTAAAGTAATAGTGTTTGAGAATGTTTACAATTTAAAATGTTGGGTAACACTTTATTTGAAGGGGTGTGCATAAGACTGACATGACACTGTCATAAACATGACATAACACCTGTCATGAACATGAAGGAGTCTTTATGAATGTTTATGACTGTTGTCATTAAGTGTCATTCGGTAAATTATGACACTTTTAATGCAAAGTTGACATTGTTTAAAATGTCTTTGTTATGACAACTTGACATTAACAAAGACAAAAAATGTCTTTGTTATGACAACTTGACATTACCCAAGACAAAAATGTCTTGATTATGACAACTTGACATTAACAAAGACGGAAATGTCTTTGTTATGACAACTTAATATTAACCAAGAAATCATAACCTGTCAACCTGTCACAAATATGTCATAACAGGTCTAATTATCAAACTTCAAGCATTTTGCAGTGTAATAACCCTTAATGACATCTTTATAACTAGTACAATGTGTTCCACTTTACTTGAGGACAAGTAAAATATTCATGACACAGTTACAATGGTGTCATGACGGCCAAAGTTGTCACAGGTTGACAGGTTATGATTTCTCGGTTAATGTCAAGTTGTCATAACAAAGAACATTTCCGTCTTTGTTAATTTCAAGTTGTCATAATCAAGACATTTTTGTCTTGGGTAATGTCAAGTTGTCATAACAAAGACATTTTAAACAATGTCAACTTTGCATTTAAAGTGTCATAATTTACCGAATGACACTTAATGACAACAGTCATAAACATTCATAAAGACTCCTTCATGTTTATGACAGGTGTTATGTCATGTTTATGACAGTGTCATGTCAGTCTTATGCACACCCCTTCAAATAAAGTGTTACCAAATGTTTTCTACTTAACTATATATAGAATACTATATTCTAAAATATCATTACTCCAGTCTTCAGTGTCACATGATCTTTCAGAAATCATTATAATATAATGATTTGCTGCTCAGTAATTCTGATTATTATAAATGATAAAAATAGTTTTGCTGCTTCATATTTTTCTGGTTGCTGAAAAATCTACTTTGCATCACAGGGATTGATAACATTTTACAACATAATTCAAACAGAAAACAGTTAAAGTATAAAAATATTTCACATTTATTTTTATTTTTAAATCAAATAAATGCTGACTTGGTGAGCATTAGATAACCTACTTTCAAATTCATTAAATTATCTTAAATACAACAAACTTTTGACACCTGTGAGTTTACACAGATAGTTTTAAAACAAGTTTAGCTCAGTCAACAGCATTAATATCACAATGTCACATAGTTAATTAAAAATAACCTTGAAATGTCATATTCATACACAGACAAAACAAGCTAAGAAGGTGTATTAATTGGTTTTATTTATCAAATCAAGACATCCTACTGATTATTTTAGAAGCATGAAAAAAAATCAGTTTGGAAATAATTTAGGCTAACGTTACATAAAGGCTAACGTTAGCATGAGTTGCACTTATGCAAAACTTCGGAAACTGTGATCAATGGATCTGTATACACTGAAAGGAATCTTGCATGATTTTTTAACTATGATGAGATCATTTACAAGAGAGCAGAACGTGCATAGTCTATGGTGCATACACTTGAGAGAAAAAAACGTGATTCGTCAGCGGTGAGTAGGCTAACGTTAATCATAAACATCTCTGATGGGCCATTGGCATTGCTAACCTCAACATGAAGTGTGATGATTAGTTATAAAAATAATCGCAACAAGGCCAGGACATTCTCACTGCAGACTTAACGTAAGTTAATACTTGAGTGGGACTGTTACGTTAGAAGCATTAGTAACGTTAAATTAACGTCATTACCTCAGGTAAATGCGCCTATACAGCCACAAAAAGCATCATTAAAGCATAAAATTTATAAAAATGGGAATGTGACTTGATTAATGACATCCAAAAACAAAAGTACACCTTACTGTCAACAGAAATTACCTAAATTTTAAGCCTCACAACATAATAGGCCTAATTTACTGTTACGCGCCTAAAAAAAAAAGACAACTTAACGGCTAAATTTCTTTAAACGTCATTTCAGTTGCCAAAACAAAGTTTCCTATGTTTAAAAACACAGATAATACAGATATGTTTAGAAAATATTCATTTTACCTGCTTATTTCTGTATCCACGACCACGACCTCGTCGAAATATCCAGAAACGAACTCGCAGTCTCCCCGCGCCACCAACCGCTCTACGTTTGAACGAAACTGTATCCTTGCGCCTGGGCGGGAATTCTTGTAGTTTGAATATGTAAAATCTTTATAGTTGTATTTTAAATTCCCGACTATTTTCGGCAAATATTATATGACATATGATAACATATAATATAATGATATGATATTATGTTAAAAAAAAATCGTAATTAAAAACATTCGAAGCAGGACTACTTTGTCAAGCGCAATGTCGTCAGTCAGTGGCTAGGTCATGTTAAACCCTGGTTAAACCCCATAGGTCCCATATGGGACCCACTTAATTTCTGACATTTCATAATTTCTCTCATTCACAGCTTTGCAAATTGGAAAAATACATGTTTGATAAATCCATAGGCAGTTGAACGTTGTAATCATGATAATTCAAACAAAACGAAATGTCACAATAGAAATAATGCATTTTTATTTAAAAAGTTGTTATACTGATCAGAGATATCTAGATATTATTTGTTATTTGTATAAAAGGGACTATCAACCAAATTTTATCATTTCAAAAATGTAAATGTATAAATTATGTATTTTAAGAATGAAATTATTCTGCCCACATAGGTCCTATGAAGGTCCCATATTATCATCCAACATGGGCATACCTATATGTGACCCACATTGTGAAACCCACATGGGACCCACATCAATTGCCCATGTTCAGCCCATGCCCACAAGGAACCCATGCTGCCTGGATATAACCCACATGGGGCCCACATGTCAATGTTGGCTGGGGCTAAGGGGCGTATGCACAACGCGGAGATATTTTCCTCTACATCTCATCAGCAATTTTGATTTCGGCACGCTCTGAGTCTGCAGCAGCTGACCACTAGGAGCGAATGTACATGATGTACAATGTACACGTGACAGAGCAGCCAGATCCAGACTGTGCTTTCGCGCTGTGGCTGGCGCTGAGCCAGAGACAGACGCGTTCAGTGCTTGTCATATTATATCACAACTATTCAGTGTTTTTAACCACATAATGTTTATTTTAGGTTTCAGACATTTAAATGCATATAACTTATAGCAAAACAATACATTTATAGTTTGTAAAATACACAATGGTGTCTATGGAAGCAGCCATAACAACCCATTCAAACATATTTGCCGACGGATTTTATTCATATCAGACACACAGTGTAAGGAACTATAAAGTTAACTCTATTCTTCTCCCAGTTCACCGGCCATGTATTTCGGGAGAAACTGTTTTTTAAACGACAAAACAAACTCACTTACACACATTTGAGAATCAGAATAGAAGATAGTTAATGACATGGTAACCAGGTTTGTTAATATTTATAAATAAAAGCGCTAACGTTACATGTCTATTTTGGCTGTGGTGAATCACGTGCCAAGCATGACGCGTCACCATGGAAACATGGGGGGGGGGGGGGGGGGGATTGCGATGCTGGCTTAAAGCAAAGAGGCACAAGAGGCGAAACTCTGATGCTTTTCTGGTAACAGCCACTAGGTGGCGCTTCGGGAGCGCGGCCGCCATTTTGGGATGAATATTCCAACGGGAGTTACTGGACAACAGCACAGATAACAGTTTTTTGAGGTAGTTTTTTCTTGCATTATAGAATATTTCCATTTTATGCAACTTTACACATTTACTACTATTATTAGTTACCAACTCCACTTGGCCTGAAATATATTTTGTACGTTTTAATCCCTGGATCATGCTACAAACATGATGATCTTATTGAATATTATGCATTGCTGTGTCCGTTATCCTATAATTGCCACAATTTTGTACAGTGGCTGTGTGTTTTTGTTTACATAGTCTTGCTTTAACGGTCATTAATATACGATATAAGAAGTTTACTGTAAAGTAAATAGCAGGATGAAATAGCAGTCTCTTTCTGCACAAAACATGTACCGAAACCGAACCGAGACCGTGGCCAAAAAACCGAGGTACGGACCGTACCGTGGGCTATCTGTACCGTTGCACCCCTAATATATATATATATATATATATATATATATATATATATATATATATATAATATATATATATATATATATATATATATATTAGGGATGCACCGATACCACTTTTTCCAGACCGAGTCCGATACCGATACTTTCATTTTTGGTACTCGCCGATACCGATACGGTAACCGATAACTGTATTTTTAATTTTCAGTTAATTTTCAATTCATGCATTTGTAATTTTTAAATGTATTGGTAGAGAAACCAAAATAATATCAATCATATTAGTTGTTTAATAAATTTAAACTTAATTAGTTCAACAAATATATATTTCATGCACTGCATATTTATTACTGCATAAATTAAATATATATGGATCTTTTTGTAAAGTTGATAGAGGTAGCCTATTTAGCCAAGAGCAGAGAGTAATTTATTTGTCCTTTGTTTGATTAACATTAAAACACAGCAGCAGATTTATTAAAGTGCCGCCCCTTTAAGGCCGAACGCACTGACGCCATTTGAATTATACTGTCTACGTTCACTTGAGATATATAACAGACTTTTACTAGGATACTCGCCAATGTGTTTTTACATAGATTTGTGTGAATTCGTCCGTACAAGCGCAATGCGTGAAAGACTTCCATTCAGTATTCGCGCGCTGTCTGGTGGTTTTCGGGGCGCGCGCTGTGGATGTTTGAAGTTCATGGAAATTCTTGACCTGCAAATGTCCTGTAATAATGTAGGCAACCACTCGTTAAACATAAGCGAGGTAACAGTTCATGTTTTACTTACATATACGATTTAGTTTTAATCCAAATAACACGTGCTGAGTGAATGATCCGCAATCAACAGCATTCAACAGAAGTGCTCTCTCTCCCTCTCTCTCTCTCTCTCTCTCTCTCTCTCTCTCTCTCTCTCTCTCTCTCTCTCTCGTCAGTTAACGTTAATAATAAGCTACATGCCTCGTTTTACTTGATTTGCCATTGACATCCGACTGAACTACAAACTTTCCACTGACGTCTGTGAAAAAGGGTTGCACTCGACCAGCTCGCGCGTCTGTGTCGTAGCGCGCTCAATCCTCTCCGTGTTTTTCTCTTATCAGCTTGCGCACCATATAGTTAAATAGACGACGCGTTAATATATTCTGTTTAATATTCCACTGATAAGATACATTTATTTCATATACAGCCTTCTTTTTTTATCCCCATTATAATTTCTGACACTGTACACATGCTGCCTGGTATCGGTTGTTGGTATCGGGGCATTTTTACGAGTACGAGTACAAGTACATGAGCTCAGTATCGGGCCCGATACCGATACTGGTATCGGTATCGGTGCATCCCTAATATATATATATATATATATATATATAAATATAGCTGCGAGCAGCGATGAAGGGCCAAAGCCGACGGTAGCGCCACCCTGGTGCACCAGGGTTGCGGTGCCACCGGCTTGGGCCCGTAATCGCTGCTCGCAGCTATATTTATATATATATATATATATATATTTAGGGCCCAAGCCCAAAGGGCGAAGGCCCTATTGTTTTCCTAAGGATTATTTATAATTCTTCTTCTTCTTCTTCTTCTTCTTCTAATTCTTTTTTTACTACCTTTTGGACACTTTTGGAGGCCTTAACATGCTCAAAAACTCCTGAAACTTTGCACACATGTCAGAACCGGCGGCCATCAGGGCCGGGCTGAAGATGGTACCCGGGCGTGGCAGGGGGGCTCGACAGCGCCCCCTGGAACGGGGTCGGAAAACATGGTCCATAAATCAAACACGCTTGCATGTAATAATATGAAACTCGGTACACATGTAGATCTCATCGTTTCATATATACTTCGCACTCTAACTTTTTACCCCAGCCCAACAGGAAGTCGGCTATTTAGGCTTGTTTGGAAAACGCATGCAAAGGAATGTGAAACACTCCTCCTAGAGAATTCAAACACACGGCACGAAACTCGGTCAGCGTGAAGTCAAGACATTGAGGATGAAAGTTTGCGAGGGGATTTTTGATATCTCGAACGGTTTGGGCGTGGCGAGGAAACGAAATTATGGCGAGAAACGTGAAACGGGAAGTGTGTCATAACTACGGCATACATTAACTAATCTTGATGAAACTTCAGCAGTGTGTTCGTTGTAAGAGCCCGATCACATGGATGTGACTATTGTGAGTCAAAGTTATAGCGCCACCAACTGGCAGCAGGAAGTGTGTCACTTTCAAAATGCTTTGAAATCACCCTCTTATTTTTACCCGATTTGCTTCAAACTTCATCTGTATAATGTAAATACACGGCAGATGAAGACCTGTGAATGGATTCTTGATATCTTTGAAACTGTTGCTGTGGCAATCCATCAAACTTTAATATTCTTTTTGGATGCTTTTGAGACTCTTAGCATGCCTGAAATTGCTTAAAATTGCATGAAACTCGACAGACAGATCATATTTATTAGCCAGGTGACATGTGCATAGTTTCAGAAATGGGCGTGGTGCAGGGACTCAGTAGCGCCACCTTTTGACAAAAGTGGGCGGGTTAGTTTCATCTAGAGTTACAAAAATCTGTATTTATATAGTTCTCCTCCAGCCAGACAACTTTCTAATTTACAGTCATTAGCAATAACCAAGAGGAAGTCAGATATTTTGGTTTGAATATGGTCATTTCTCTCTGAGCCTACGTCTCTGTGACTGCTCTCTGTGTGTGTGTGTCTGTGAGTGTGGGGAGGGGGAGGGGGAGTGGGGCTATGTGCCTGCTCTCTGTGTGTGTGTGTCTGTGAGTGTGGGGAGGGGAGGGGGAGTGGGGTTTGGCCTTCATTAAAAAAGGAAATAAATGTCTTAAGCCTTGTATTTTTTAAATACGTTTTTTTAATAAAGTAAAGGCATATAACAGACATGCTGCATTTAAATTTTTTTAATAAAACATTGTTTTTTATGTTTTTCAAGCCATTTGATTTATGAGGACTTTTGAAATGTCCTCATAAACCACCCATAAGTTGTAATACCAGTGTAATACACGTCATTATACAAATTTGTGTCCTCATAAATCACATAAACCAACCCACACAAACCAACCCACACACATACACACACACACACACACACACACACACACACACACACACACACACACACACACACACACACACACACCAAATTGACGGTGGGTGGCAATGGTATATTTAAAAGTGCATAATTGTAATATCTGCAAGGCACCCCTAGTCCAGTCTTATTAAATGTATGCTTCATCTTTCATTTTAATTTGTAAATTTGATCAATAAATTCAATTATTTAGAATAATAAGATACTATATGGCTGTTACCCTAGGTAGGGCTGATCAAATTACATCATTTACATTGAAAAATAACAATGCATTAAAAGATGTTATGAGATTGTTTTAAATATGAGTCAATTAAAAATCGTTGGAAAGAATGATACTTTTAAACATAACACTGAACCGTCACTAGGTGTCGCCAGGCTACCGTCTTAATGAGCGAGTCATTGATTCATTCGTTCAAACGATTCGTTCGAACGACTGAGTCATTCATGAATGAGACAGGTATGGATTGGTCATTGAATCTAGGGTTTGCGATGTCTACCAATTTGGCATCAGACGATGTGTACAGTGAAACATCGCGATGGACGATGATATCGGGAGGAGGGGCGGGGCTAACGTTTTAATTTTTCACTTAAGCAATAAGCCCCGCAAAGCCGTGTTTTACAGTGGATTTAGAACAGCTAAGGGGCGTAGGCACAACGCGGAGATATTTTCCTCTACATCTCATCAGCCATTTTGATTTCGGCACGCTCTGAGTCTGCAGCAGCTGACCACTAGGAGCGAATGTACATGATGTACAATGTACACGTGACAGAGCAGCCAGATCCAGACTGTGCTTTCGCGCTGTGGCTGGCGCTGAGCCAGAGACAGACGCGTTCAGTGCTTGTCATATTATATCACAACTATTCAGTGTTTTTAACCACATAATGTTTATTTTAGGTTTCAGACATTTAAATGCATATAATTTATAGCAAAACAATACATTTATAGTTTGTAAAATACACAATGGTGTCTATGGAAGCAGCAATAACAACCCATTCAAATATATTTGCCGACGGATTTTATTCATATCAGACACACAGTGTGTAAGGAACTATAAAGTTAACTCTATTCTTCTCCCAGTTCACCGGCCATGTATTTCGGGAGAAACTGTTTTTTAAACGACAAAACAAACTCACTTACACACATTTGAGAATCAGAATAGAAGATAGTTGATGACATGGTAACCAGGTTTGTTAATATTTATAAATAAAAGCGCTAACGTTACATGTCATACAGCGCTATTTTGGCTGTGGTGAATCACGTGCCAAGCATGACGCGTCACCATGGAAACATGGGGGGGGGGGGGGGGGTCGCGATGCTGGCTTAACTATGATATCGTCTATCGGCACAACCCTAATTGAATCTTTGAGTAAACCAATTTGTCCAAAATGCTGAATCATTCAGTAATGCGAAAACATGTTGCTGTGAGATGAGCAATGGTTCTGCTGTGATCTTTGTTTAACTATTTTCGCTGCTGAAACAGAAAAACCGTCAATATTGCATCTAAAATGTAAGTGACTTGACGTGTGTGTGTGTGTGTGTGTGTGTGTGTGTGTGTGTGTGTGTGTGTGTGAGAGAGAGTGTGTCTGTTACAGTGAAAAGAGTTTAACCCTTTAAGGCAGTGGATCTCAATCTTGGTCCTAGGGAGCCACTCTGCCCTGCAAAGGCAAAATACCTTAACTCGCTAGAGTGTGAAACTGAGAAAAATGACTTTAAAGTTTCTGTTTTGTCCAGACAAAAGTATTATAGGTAGGACTCCCAAAATTTGACAACTAGTTGCTATAATGAAGAAATGTTTGTATGCAAAAAATCTTGAGCTCAAAATTGACCTTTGACCCTTGTTTGGCAGTTACTGTACTCTGCCTTTGTATCATGTGCCAAAAATAAGGAGTCGTGCAAAGGCAAAAGGCAGTAACTGACATATAATCAATATTTGCTTGCTGTTCCCCATACTTACATCCATTATAAGAACACCTAACCAAGGTCTAGTCATCATGGTATGTATTTTAAATTATAAAGAAGACCTTTGGTTGTTCCCATTTAGTGCTATAATGATCATGATAGTGCGGCAACACTAACACAGTTAAACAGTATGACAGATAAGTTAGCTACTTTGCAGTACAGTATGAATAAATACAATACATATTTCCACAATAAAGATAATTTAATTATAATTGAATACAAAGGTATATTTATTGAAATACAAGATATAGAGTAATAATTAATTAAAACATAATTTATCAATTTGCAACAAGAATATTTCATATTCATTAGGTGTCTTTGGCCTTTATATTGAAAAAGCAATAAACATGAAAAATCATGAAATTGGTAGAAAGCTCAGTTTGTTTTCATACCAAGAGTTCAAAAAATAACACAATTCAATTTTATAAAAAAAAAGTCAGGAAATCTTTTTTATAAACAAAAATATGATGGATTCTCGATTTGTGATGCAGCTGCCAGCTGTAATGCACATATATGCTCGTTTTATGCGTTTATTAGAGGTTGAATTCAAATCAAATACTGCCAAACAACTCATACTACTTCTGAAAAGGATTTCTACTTCATAAATTGTATGCAAATTATGGAAATACTTGGTTCAGATCACTCAAAACATATATGAAAATGGAGGCGTCCTTATATGGTCAGTAAGGAAGCTTGGCCACCAAACTGCTCAAGATGCACAGTCACGAACTCGACTTGGATTACTGCTTTTTAATTCTGAGATAATAGACAGAGTCAATCGAAAAACAGCTGGAATTACTTTTACCATTTTGGTTAGCCTACTTTGTAATTAGCGATAACTAGCTTAGTGCTATATGGATTTGTGTAAGATCTGATAAACACCTGCAAGAAGGAATATGGCTCAAACACGTATGAATTGTTGTGGATACAGCAGATGACGTGCATTGCTATGGATTATGGATTATATCGGATTGCATGGAAAGGTAGGATGCCTGTGTATTTAGTAATTAGTTTTTAGCGTCTCTGAACGTTAGCGCTAATTTACGTGACACAGATTAAATTTAGCTAGCTCCGTGCTGTCACTGATTGACAGATCTGAACCAATCGCCCTGAACGAAAAACAATTCATGACAACCTATTAGCTTGCATCTAAGTATGGCATGTTCACCTTGCTTTGTTTCTGATTGCGTAGCAGTCTGGCCAGCAACGTTGGTGGTATGTTGTTTTAGCAAACTAGCTGATGTAAGCAGAATGCAATCGAAAATGTAGGCTATCATGTTTATAATAAAATTTCTGGTATGTTCTTAACAAAGATGTGTAGTGTGTATGTTACGTGGTTTGGTAACAATTAAAGAGCGGCAACATTTGACAGTATGACAAAGCCAGAGTGTACAGTAACATCACAGTGGCACCGTAACATCTCTCTTGATGCCTGGCTAAACAAAGCCAGAACACCTTAACTCAACTTCAGCGTGCTGGAACAAAGGCAAAGAGCCGTAACGGCCGTTTCACACCGCATGCGTGAGCGGCGCGTGAGCAGCGCGTATTTTTTTCGGCGTGCATGTTAATCAATGAGTGCATTCACACCAGGAGCAGGAGCAACGCGTGAGCGTCAAGGAGAAGCGGCGCGTGAGCAGCAGTGAAGCGGGGGTTTCGGCGCCAGGTCTATTTTTGCTGCGCTGCTGACGTTCAATTAAAGTGAAAGCTCACTTTTGATGGACAAAATACATATGATTTCACACAAAAAGTGCCCGAAATGCACAGAATAATGTTTAGTGAGTTTAAACAAGAACTGGAGTAGGCAAAAAAAGAAAATGAAGACTCAAAAATATTTATAGAAAATTAGCTACCCATTTAAATTTGTTTTGCGTTCAGTTTGTGTGAAGGTATGGTGTATTATAAAATACTAAAGTATAGCCAGAAAATATTCTATATAAACTTTCTTTTAGTTTATGTAATACACAGACAGCTATAAGCTGGCACAACCCAAATCAAACAAGAGTGTGCGTTTTATTTGCTTGTTTTTATCCGCGGACTTTGCAGTCTTTGTAAACATATCGAAAGTATGACTGAAACGACAAGATTGGGGCTGTTTTCTGTGTTGTTTTGTTGTTTACCATTTATATATGCAAATGTTGTACACCTCCCTATAACAAACTTTCAAGACTATCAATTTTATAAATGACCAACTTCTAAAAACTTATAGTTGTCTTTGTAAAGAATTGCTCGCTTGTATATGTAGCTTTGGAGCCGCTGCTGTGACGCTGTACAAACGCTTCCAGTGTGAATACTCTTGCGCGTCTGCAGCTGCAGTGACGGTGTAGTTACGCTGACGCGCTGCTCAAGCGCCGCTCACGCTTGCGGTGTGAAACGGGCGTTACAGCTGTTACGGCGTTCTGCTGTGGTTTCTCACATGGTTTTGGATGTTACGGTTGTCATAGCCCTTTATTTTCTCGTTAAAACAATCAAATTGGCTCACGATATTTATTCACATGATAAAGGAGGTCTCTAATACCACAAAAATGACACTAACTCATTTTTGACCAAACATGATGTTACGGCGTTTTGCCTTTGTAGGGCAGCGACTGCTCTGCATAGTTTGTATGTCTCCCTCATTTAACACACCTGATTCAGATCATCAGCTCGTTAGGAAAGAGCTTTATTAACTGAAGTGGGTGTGTCAGATAAAGGAGACATATAAAATGTGCAGAGCAGTGGCACCCATAGGACCAAGATTGAGAACCACTGCTTTAAGGCCTTGTCTTTTTTGGATATATCTTCTTTTTTTTTATGTGCATACAACCCATATATTTTAAATGTATTGTTTGCTTTAAATTAAATTAAGATTGTATGTTTGGTAATTGAACCTAAATAAATTTACAATTAATGTGCTATATTTCAGATCAATATAATTGTTTTCTTTCATTTTAATCAACACTAACTTTATTCTCTATCTGTATTATAAATAACTTATTTCTGCATAAATTAAAAAATCCCCAATAATCCAGACCAACCAGAGCGCACTAATTCTACAACATCATCAGTGCTGAAGCGGAACTACCAGAGCGGTTCGGCAGATAGCGAGCAGATATTTTGTGTCACGTCGTGCACAATAACGCTAAAGGCACCAGGCTGGCGGTGCCACTGGCTTTATATATATATATATATATATATATATATATATATATATATTATATATATATATATATATATATATATATAAATATAGCTGCGAGCAGCGATGAAGGGCCAAAGCCGGCGGTACCGCCACCCTGGTGCACCAGGGTTGCGGTGCCACCGGCTTGGGCCCGTAATCGCTGCTCGCAGCTATATTTATTCTTATTCTTCTAATTCTTTTTTTACTACCTTTTGGACACTTTTGGAGGCCTTAACATGCTCAAAAACTCCTGAAACTTTGCACACGGCTCAGAACCGCGGCCATCAGGGCCGGGCTGAAGATGGTACCCGGGCGTGGCAGGGGGGCTCGACAGCGCCCCCTGGAACGGGGTCCGAAAACATGGTCCATAAATCAAACACGCTTGCATGTAATAATATGAAACTCGGTACACATGTAGATCTCATCGTTTCATATATACTTCGCACTCTAACTTTTTACCCCAGCCCAACAGGAAGTCGGCTATTTAGGCTTGTTTGGAAAACGCATGCAAAGGAATGTGAAACACTCCTCCTAGAGAATTCAAACACACGGCACGAAACTCGGTCAGCGTGAAGTCAAGACATTGAGGATGAAAGTTTGCGAGGGGATTTTTGATATCTCGAACGGTTTGGGCGTGGCGAGGAAACGAAATTATGGCGAGAAACGTGAAACGGGAAGTGTGTCATAACTACGGCATACATTAACTAATCTTGATGAAACTTCAGCAGTGTGTTCGTTGTAAGAGCCCGATCACATGGATGTGACTATTGTGAGTCAAAGTTATAGCGCCACCAACTGGCAGCAGGAAGTGTGTCACTTTCAAAATGCTTTGAAATCACCCTCTTATTTTTACCCGATTTGCTTCAAACTTCATCTGTATAATGTAAATACACGGCAGATGAAGACCTGTGAATGGATTCTTGATATCTTTTAAACTGTTGCTGTGGCAATCCATCAAACTTTAATATTCTTTTTGGATGCTTTTGAGACTCTTAGCATGCCTGAAATTGCTTAAAATTGCATGAAACTCGACAGACAGATCATATTTATTAGCCAGGTGACATGTGCATAGTTTCAGAAATGGGCGTGGTGCAGGGACTCAGTAGCGCCACCTTTTGACAAAAGTGGCGGGTTAGTTTCATCTAGAGTTACAAAAATCTGTATTTATATAGTTCTCCTCCAGCCAGACAACTTTCTAATTTACAGTCATTAGCAATAACCAAGAGGAAGTCAGATATTTTGGTTTGAATATGGTCATTTCTCTCTGAGCCTACGTCTCTGTGACTGCTCTCTGTGTGTGTGTGTCTGTGAGTGTGGGGAGGGGGAGGGGGAGTGGGGCTATGTGCCTGCTCTCTGTGTGTGTGTGTCTGTGAGTGTGGGGAGGGGAGGGGGAGTGGGGTTTGGCCTTCATTAAAAAAGGAAATAAATGTCTTAAGCCTTGTATTTTTTAAATACGTTTTTTTAATAAAGTAAAGGCATATAACAGACATGCTGCATTTAAATTTTTTTAATAAAACATTGTTTTTTATGTTTTTCAAGCCATTTGATTTATGAGGACTTTTGAAATGTCCTCATAAACCACCCATAAGTTGTAATACCAGTGTAATACACGTCATTATACAAATTTGTGTCCTCATAAATCACATAAACCAACCCACACAAACCAACCCACACACATACACACACACACACACACACACACACACACACACACACACACACACACACACACACCAAATTGACGGTGGGTGGCAATGGTATATTTAAAAGTGCATAATTGTAATATCTGCAAGGCACCCCTAGTCCAGTCTTATTAAATGTATGCTTCATCTTTCATTTTAATTTGTAAATTTGATCAATAAATTCAATTATTTAGAATAATAAGATACTATATGGCTGTTACCCTAGGTAGGGCTGATCAAATTACATCATTTACATTGAAAAATAACAATGCATTAAAAGATGTTATGAGATTGTTTTAAATATGAGTCAATTAAAAATCGTTGGAAAGAATGATACTTTTAAACATAACACTGAACCGTCACTAGGTGTCGCCAGGCTACCGTCTTAATGAGCGAGTCATTGATTCATTCGTTCAAACGATTCGTTCGAACGACTGAGTCATTCATGAATGAGACAGGTATGGATTGGTCATTGAATCTAGGGTTTGCGATGTCTACCAATTTGGCATCAGACGATGTGTAGCCTACAGTGAAACATCGCGATGGACGATGATATCGGGAGGAGGGGCGGGGCTAACGTTTTAATTTTTCACTTAAGCAATAAGCCCCGCAAAGCTGTGTTTTACAGTGGATTTAGAACAGCTAAGGGGCATAGGCACAACGCGGAGATATTTTCCTCTACATCTCATCAGCCATTTTGATTTCGGCACGCTCTGAGTCTGCAGCAGCTGACCACTAGGAGCGAATGTACATGATGTACAATGTACACGTGACAGAGCAGCCAGATCCAGACTGTGCTTTCGCGCTGTGGCTGGCGCTGAGCCAGAGACAGACGCGTTCAGTGCTTGTCATATTATATCACAACTATTCAGTGTTTTTAACCACATAATGTTTATTTTAGGTTTCAGACATTTAAATGCATATAATTTATAGCAAAACAATACATTTATAGTTTGTAAAATACACAATGGTGTCTATGGAAGCAGCAATAACAACCCATTCAAATATATTTGCCGACGGATTTTATTCATATCAGACACACAGTGTAAGGAACTATAAAGTTAACTCTATTCTTCTCCCAGTTCACCGGCCATGTATTTCGGGAGAAACTGTTTTTTAAACGACAAAACAAACTCACTTACACACATTTGAGAATCAGAATAGAAGATAGTTGATGACATGGTAACCAGGTTTGTTAATATTTATAAATAAAAGCGCTAACGTTACATGTCATACAGCGCTATTTTGGCTGTGGTGAATCACGTGCCAAGCATGACGCGTCACCATGGAAACATGGGGGGGGGGGGGGGGTCGCGATGCTGGCTTAACTATGATATCGTCTATCGGCACAACCCTAATTGAATCTTTGAGTAAACCAATTTGTCCAAAATGCTGAATCATTCAGTAATGAGAAAACATGTTGCTGTGAGATGCGCAATGGTTCTGCTGTGATCTTTGTTTAACTATTTTCGCTGCTGAAACAGAAAAACCGTCAATATTGCATCTAAAATGTAAGTGACTTGACGTGTGTGTGTGTGTGTGTGTGTGTGTGTGTGTGTGAGAGAGAGAGTGTGTCTGTTACAGTGAAAAGAGTTTAACCCTTTAAGGCAGTGGATCTCAATCCTGGTCCTAGGGAGCCACTGCTCTGCATAGTTTGTATGTCTCCCTCATTTAACACACCTGATTCAGATCATCAGCTCGTTAGGAAAGAGCTTTATTAACTGAAGTGGGTGTGTCAGATAAAGGAGACATATAAAATGTGCAGAGCAGTGGCACCCATAGGACCAAGATTGAGAACCACTGCTTTAAGGCCTTGTCTTTTTTGGATATATCTTCTTTTTTTTTTATGTGCATACAACCCATATATTTTAAATGTATTGTTTGCTTTAAATTAAATTAAGATTGTATGTTTGGTAATTGAACCTAAATAAATTTACAATTAATGTGCTATATTTCAGATCAATATAATTGTTTTCTTTCATTTTAATCAACACTAACTTTATTCTCTATCTGTATTATAAATAACTTATTTCTGCATAAATTAAAAAATCCCCAATAATCCAGACCAACCAGAGCGCACTAATTCTACAACATCATCAGTGCTGAAGCGGAACTACCAGAGCGGTTCGGCAGATAGCGAGCAGATATTTTGTGTCACGTCGTGCACAATAACGCTAAAGGCACCAGGCTGGCGGTGCCACTGGCTTTATATATATATATATATATATATATAAATATAGCTGCGAGCAGCGATGAAGGGCCAAAGCCGACGGTACCGCCACCCTGGTGCACCAGGGTTGCGGTGCCACCGGCTTGGGCCCGTAATCGCTGCTCGCAGCTATATTTATTATTATTCTTCTTCTTCTAATTATTTTTTTACTACCTTTTGGACACTTTTGGAGGCCTTAACATGCTCAAAAACTCCTGAAACTTTGCACACATGTCAGAACCCGCGGCCATCAGGGCCGGGCTGAAGATGGTACCCGGGCGTGGCAGGGGGGCTCGACAGCGCCCCCTGGAACGGGGTCCGAAAACATGGTCCATAAATCAAACACGCTTGCATGTAATAATATGAAACTCGGTACACATGTAGATCTCATCGTTTCATATATACTTCGCACTCTAACTTTTTACCCCAGCCCAACAGGAAGTCGGCTATTTAGGCTTGTTTGGAAAACGCATGCAAAGGAATGTGAAACACTCCTCCTAGAGAATTCAAACACACGGCACGAAACTCGGTCAGCGTGAAGTCAAGACATTGAGGATGAAAGTTTGCGAGGGGATTTTTGATATCTCGAACGGTTTGGCCGTGGCGAGGAAACGAAATTATGGCGAGAAACGTGAAACAGGAAGTGTGTCATAACTACTGCATACATTAACTAATCTTGATGAAACTTCAGCAGTGTGTTCGCTGTAAGAGCCCGATCACATGGATGTGACTATTGTGAGTCAAAGTTATAGCGCCACCAACTGGCAGCAGGAAGTGTGTCACTTCCAAAATGCTTTTAAATCACCCTCTTATTTTTACCCGATTTGCTTCAAACTTCATGTGCATAATGTAGACACATGCCAGATGTAGACCTGTGAAAGGATTATTGATATCTTAGACACTGTTGCCATGGCAATGCATCAAACATTAATATTCCTTTTTTTAAGCTTTTTCATGCTTTTTTATGCTTTCGGGCACTTTTGGGGTTCTTAACGTGCTCGAAAACTCTTGAAACTTTGCACACAGGACAAAACCCGCGGCCATCAGGGCCAGGCTGAAGCTGGTACCCGGGCGTGGCAGGGGGGCTCGACAGCGCCCCCTTGAACGGGTCCGACAATTTGGTCCATATATCCAACACGCTTTACCCTATTTGCTTCAAACTTGATGTGTATAATGTAGACACAAGCCGGATGTAGACCTGTGAAAGGATTGTTGATATCTTAGATGCTGTTGCCGTGACAACGCATCAAACTTTAATATTCTTTTTGGATACTTTTGAGATTCTTAGCGCACTTTTGGGGCCCTTAACATGCTCAAAAACTCTTGAATCTTTGCACACGGGTCAGAAACCGCGGCCATCAGGGCCGGGCTGAAGCTGGTACCCGGGCGTGGCAGGGGGCTCGACAGCGCCCCCTGGAACGGGGTCCGAAAACTTGGTCCATAAATCAAACAGGCTTTACCCGATTTGCTTCAAACTTGATGTGTATAATGTAGACACATGCCAGATGTAGACCTGTGAAAGGATTGTTGATATCTTAGATGCTGTTGCCGTGACAACGCATCAAACTTTAATATTCTTTTTGGATACTTTTGAGATTCTTAGCACACTTTTGGGGCCCTTAACATGCTCAAAAACTCTTGAAACTTTGCACACGGGTCAGAAACCGCGGCCATCAGGGCCGGGCTGAAGCTGGTACCCGGGCGTGGCAGGGGGGCTCGACAGCGCCCCCTGGAACGGGGTCCGAAAACTTGGTCCATAAATCAAACATGCTTGCATGTAATAATATGAAACTTGGTACACATATAGATCTCATCGATTCATATATCCTTTGTACTTTTACTTTTTACCCCAGCCCAACAGGAAGTCGGCTATTATGGTTTGTTTGAAAGCGTATGCCCCTGGAATTCGATATACTACTCCTAGAGAATTCAACCAATCGCCACGAAACTCAGTCAGCATGAAGTCAAGACATTGAGGATGAAAAATTGCCAGGGGATTTTTGATATCTCGAACGGTTTGGCCGTGGCGAGGAAACGAATTTATGGCGAATAATGGAAACAGGAAGTGTGTTATAACTTCTGCATACATTAACTGATCTTGATGAAACTTCAGCAGTGTGTTCGCTGTAAGAGCCCGATCACATGGATGCGACTATTGTGAGTCAAAGTTATAGCGCCACCAACTGGCAGCAGGAAGTGTGTCACTTCCTAAAGGCTTTGAAATCACCCTCTTATTTTTACCCGATTTGCTTCAAACTTTATATAATGTAGACACACGGCAGATGTAGACCTGTGAATGGATTCTTGATATCTTTGAAACTGTTGCTGTGGCAAGCCATCAAACTTTAATATTCTTTTTGGATGCTTTGGAGACTCTTAGCATGCCTGAAATTGCTTAAAATTGCATGAAACTCGACAGACAGATCACATTTATTAGCCAGGTGACATGTGCAAAGTTTCAGAAACGTGCGTGGTGCAGGGACTCAGTAGCGCCACCTTTTGACAAAAGTGGGGGGGTTAGTTTCATCTAGAGTTACAAAAATCTGTATTTATATAGTTCTCCTCCAGCCAGACAACTTTCTAATTTACAGTCATTAGTAACAACCAAGAGGAAGTCAGATATTTTGGTTTGAATATGGTCATTTCTCTCTGAGCCTACGTCTCTGTGCTTGCTGTCTCTGTGTGTGTCTGTGAGTGTGGGGAGGGGAGGGGGAGTGGGGCTAGATTAACCATTTCACTGCTGTGTGGTTTGGCCTTCATTAAAAAAGGAAATAAATGTCTTAAGCCTTGTATTTTTTAAATACGTTTTTTTTAATAAAGTAAAGGCATATAACAGACATGCTGCATTTAAATTTTTTTAATAAAACATTGTTTTTTATGTTTTTCAAGCCATTTGATTTATGAGGACTTTTGAAATGTCCTCATAAACCACCCATAAGTTGTAATACCAGTGTAATACACATGCCATTATACAAATTTGTGTCCTCATAAATCACATAAACCAACCCACACACACATCAAATTGACGGTGGGTGGCAATAGTATATTTAAAAGACTTGATGTGTGTGTGTGTGTGTGTGTGTGTGTGTGTGTGTGTGTGTGTGTGTGTGTGTGTGTGTGTGTGTGAGAGTGAGAGAGAGAGAGAGAGAGAGAGAGAGAGAGAGAGAGAGAGAGAGAGAGAGAGAGAGAGAGAGAGAGAGAGAGAGAGAGAGAGAGCATAATATATATATATATATATATTTTTTTTTTCATGTGCTTGTCCTCCGGACAAGTAAATCTGTCATTCACTTGTCTAAGAAAAAAGTTGCTTGTCCGGATTTATTTATTTATTTATTTATTTATTTATTTATTTATTTATTTATTTATTCTGAAGCAATATACTCATCAGTGTTCAATCAGCTTTGATATTTAAATCGGCATATTGTAATATCTGCATTGAATGTTGAGGATATTGACTAAGAATATTGAATATTATGTATGTTATCAATCACCCTAAATGCAATACGGTGTTAGTTATATATCTTAAAGTGCGATACTGTCGCATAATAGTGTCCCATGAAGGGCATCCCCTCCCCCAATATTATTAAATGTCCTATTAGTGTCTTATTATTCTAAATAATTGAATTTATTGATCAAATTTAGGAATTTAAAATGAAAGATGAAGCATAGGCTACTGTTACCCTAGGTAGGGCTGATCAAATTAAATCATTTACACTGAAAAATTACAATTGCATAAAATAATGTTATGAAATTGATTTAAATGTACAAATAAGAAACAGTGGAAAGAAGTATACTAGGCTACTTATAAACATAACACTAAATTGCCAATAGGTGGCGGCAGGCGGCCGTATTAATGAGTGAGTCATTTATTCATTCATTCAAACGATTCGTTTAAACGGTTGATTCATTCAAGAATGAGACAGATGTTTAGGAATGGCTCATTGAATCTTTGACTCAACCGAACCGTTTCGGGTCAAAATGCTGAATCATTCAGTAATGAAAACAATGAGTGTTCCTGTGAGATGCGCCGTGGTTCTGCTGTGATTTTTGTTTGGAACTATTTTCGCTGCTGGAACAGAAGAAAAACAGCCAATATTACATCTAAAATGTAAGTGACTACATTTTAACTGTTTATTGAACTGTTGTAGGAAATCAATGTCACATTTTGATATAGTAGCCTATTCAGGAAAAATAATTGAGGCTGCTTAACACATATGTTAAAATATAGAAACTCCACATTTAGATTTTTAGAGGCAGTTACAGTATGTTGTTAACTGAGTGTGTGTGTGTGTGTGTGTGCTGCGCTCATATATATTTCTCCTCGAGAGGCTGCGCGAGCGTCAACAGCGCAACCTATTTATTATCCACAATCGATCGCAACAACATACAATAAATGTAATAAAATCAGAATCATTCTCTCGGATTAGTGATTCCCTAGTTACGTATTTTGTTTGTTATTGATGTTCTAATCAGGCTACTTGACTTGTCCGTTCGGGCAAGTAAAATTCTCTTTTACTTGTCCTTCAAAAATCCATTTGTCCCGGACAAGCGGACAAGTTAGACAGGCTCTGGAGATACGAAGTCTCTATTTTCATGCTACTACTAGTACTTATTTTTTAGATATTAGTATCTATTCCATTAAGTACTAGTACTTATTCATTAACGACTAGTGCTTATTCTGTTTAGAATATTCAAAGTGCTTATTCAATTTGTATGCTTATTTATATTTTCAGAGCAGAAAATTCGATTTTTCTGCTTATTAAATATTGCATCTAAAATGTAAGTGACTTGACGTGTGTGTGTGTGTGTGTGTGTGTGAGAGAGAGAGAGATTGTGTCTGTTACAGTGACAAGAGTTTTTAAGCCTTGTCTTTTTGGATATATATATATATATATATATATATATATATATATATTTTTTTTTTTTTTTTTTTTTATGTGCATACAACCCATGTATTTTAAATGTATTGTTTGCTTTAAATTAAATTAAGATTGTATGTTTGGTAATTGAACCTAAATAAATGTAAAATGAATGTGCTATATTTCAGATCAATATATTTGTTTTCCTTCATTTTAATCAACACTAACTTTATTCTCATCTGAATTATAAATAACTTATTTCTGTATAAAATAATAAATCCTGAATAATCCAGACCAACCAGAGCACACTATTTCTACAACATCATCAGTGCTGAAGCGGGACTACCAGAGCCGTTCGGCAGATAGCGAGCAGATATTTTGTGTCACGTCGTGCACAATAACCCTAAGGCACCAGGGTGGCGGTGCCACCGGCTTTATATATATATATATATATATATATATATATATATATATATATATATATATATATATATATATATATATATATATATATAATATATATATAAATATAGCTGCGAGCAGCGATGAAGGGCCAAAGCCGGCGGTACCGCCACCCTGGTGCACCAGGGTTGCGGTGCCACCGGCTTGGGCCCGTAATCGCTGCTCGCAGCTATATTTATTATTTAAATCTGTTACAATGTTTGTTACTCAAAGTAAAAGTAAAAATGAATTAAACATAATTGTGTGGGCCCTGTTGTTAATGCAAATGTGTATTTCAGTAATATAGCTAAGTAGGAGGGTTTAAGTTACCTGCATTTATATTAAAATATGGATTCCATGTCTACAAAATTAACATTTTAAATAAAACATTGATAACTAATCTATTGAATCAAATCGAAATTGAATCGAAACTATATAAATAAGAATTGAATCGAATCACCAAATTGTTCGCAATACCCAGCCCTAATAATTACACTGGTTTTATGAGGTAAAACATACTGTACACCACACAGGGGACACAATAGAAAACACTGATGCACATTACAGATATTAATTATGCATAATAATTCAAAAAAACTAACTATCCACAGACTGATAGATCACAGGTGGGATGTGTTTCATATTTTGATCCCATGATTGATAAATATGATTGATAAAATATCATATGTTACTCTTTGGGCCCCCCTGAGCATTATGGAACCTTCAGAACCTTGAAATTCCACTGTCCACGAACAGCCTGTATTTTTGTTATAAGATAGATTGTAGGTTGGATGTCCAGTTCTCAGTCCCTGGACTGGATATCAAGCTGAAACCTTCACCATGTTCTAGTCTAGATGTACCTTGTCCATGGTGTAAATTTCAAAGAGATATGAGAAATTTGAAAATTCAAACTCAAAAATCTCACAGGGGTAAATTTTCAGTAAAATGTTCAAGTTTCTCTTTGAAATTCACACCATGGGTAGGGTACATCCAGATGAACACAGGAACGCAGGTTTTAATTTGATATATTTTCCAGATGCTGAGATCTGGACATCCCACCTGCAATCTATCAAAATATAAGATGCATGCCACCTGTAACTTATTTGACAGGGTCCCTGTAGGTTAAACCTACTGAAGTTAAACCTACTGTACACCACACAGGGGATTACATATATTAATTTTGCATCATTAGCCTAAAGTTAAACTAGACTCCACAGACTGCTTACAAATAGATCACAGGTGGGATGCATTGGGATACACACAGTCAAAGTCCCATATTTGACCAGGCATAACTCCAAAGCCAAGTCGACTTGGGGCTCCATACTCTGGGTTATGGGGGTCCCATGGGTACATCCCCTCACCCGGGGGTTTGGAGCTCCAAGTCGGTTTGGTTTTTGAGATACAGCCGGTCAAATTCCCATCTTTGACTGGGCATAACTTCAAAGCCAAGCCGACATGGGGCTCCATACTCTAATCATAATAATAATAATAATTCATTACATTTATATAGCACTTTTCTAGGTACTCAAAGCGCTTTACATGGAAGGCGGAATCTCCTCAACCACCACCAATTTACAGCATCCACCTGGTTGATGCGACGGCAGCCATATTGTACCAGAACGCCCACCACACACCAGCTTACTGGTGGAGAGGAGACAGTGATGAAGCCAATCAGTAGATGGGGATTATTAGGAGGCCATGATGTACAGAGGCAAAGAGGCAAATTTGGCCAGGCTGCCGGGGTTACACCCCTACTCTTTTTCGAAGGACATCCTGGGATTTTTTAATGACCACAGAGAGTCAGGACTTCGGTTTAACGTCTCATCCGATGTACGGGAAGGACCCCCCATAGTTTGTGGGCATGGGTGTCCCATGGATACCTCCGCACACCCAGAGTTTTGAGCTCCAAGTCTGCTTGGTTCCCGTGATATGGCCGGTCAAATCTGCACCGGAAGTGGCCGTATCTTGGAACCGGAAGGTCTCAGGAGCTAGGGACGGCGGGGTGAGAAGGGCCCTCTAAGGGGCACCTCCAAGCCCGGATTTTGGAGCTCAAACTCGGCTTGACTCCAGAGATACACCCGGTTATAAATAAGGGACTTTTGGACAAAATGGTACATATCTTGGAAAGGATGAGTCCCAGTGGATTGTCCCTCAGGGTTGTGAGGGGCCCCTAGGGGCCCTCTCAGACATCAGAGTCCCAAGCCTCTGGGACCCTTCCTGCCGAACTGCACTCTTTTCTGTTGGGCCCCGTATCTCGGCCCGCGGTGGCGCTAGAAGCTTGGTTGCGGAGTTATAGCCGTTCAAAATCTGTAGCCCATGAAGGATGAACTGTCCACAAACTGCATACAGGGGCCCTGTATGCACCGTCAGACAAAGTGTGTAGAGTAAAGACGGGAAATAGGCTGTTAGGGGACAATTAGGTGCTTTGTGGATGTCCCCGCCCCCTCCGCCACCATTGGATGGCTCCGCCGGTGGACGGGGAACTTTTGAGTGGTTTAGGCTATTAGGGGACAAATAGGCGGTTTGTGGACGCCCTCCCCCAACCTATTCGACATGCTGGGAGCCCCTCCGGTGGGCGAGGGCGAGGGACCCAGGGCGGACCCGGGCCCCCAAAAAATCCCCCAGGGGCAGAATCCGGCTTGCGCCCCCTCTATACCCTCTTGGGACTTTTCTTTGGTGCTACTGGACTCAGAGACCTCCCCTTGAGCCACTTCAGCCAGCTGAGTTAAAAACCTGTTTTCAAAAGAGAGTTAATCTGCTTGTTTGGCCTCTATCAAGGGGTAGGGGATCTGCATGCATTTTCGGTCGACGAATCGTGCCTGGAATTCGGGCCGGCCAACTCTCACAGTTACCTGAGACCCCGGCCTGGATATGTGCCCTAGGTTCCTAACTCTCCCTTTAACGGGACCAGGTGACCTGCAAGCGCTGCCTCGGAGGAGGCAGACCCAGCCCTGGCTTTTCTCTGTCCCTTCCACTCAGAACGCAAAGCCTCAGGACCTCAGACCTTGTCTGTTACAGAGACCAGCAGAAGGAAAGGCTGTTTCCTAGCAGAGGTTGGCCCACTGGATAGTGGTTACCATCATCTTGGTGTGTTTATATTGATAATTATTCCTTTATTTACACCGTGTTTCTTCAGGGTGACGTCTCATATTTGTCTGTTATGCAATAAATAATGCATAAAAAACAGACTCCCGGTACCAAAAGGTTATATGGGTGTGTTGCTTAGAGTGTAATGAACACATTTAGACCGCACACACGCACACACAAACAAAGATAGGCAATATCTAGCTCAAAATATCCAAACACTGCAGTCAGTTTTTGTGTCGTCATGATATGCACATCCTATCATTTTGTCTTTACAACGAAAGCCAATGAAATCGTCGAAATTATATGACTGATAGAAAATGTAGCCAATCAGTAAACGAATCCAACGATACCCGGGAAGTATATATTCCTCACTCGAGCAAGATGTTTTTTTTTATTTGAATCCGGCGCTCTCCCCCTGCTCTCCCCGCTTTCCAATCAGTTTGAGCAGCTCACCTGCGACGTCGGCTCTGACGACACACCCCTGTCATCTGACAGGCCAGCTAGCTAACAAGCTATAGTAGACGGTTCCCTAGTCAACAAACATCTGTTTTCGCGTCTTACTCTGAAAACGCGCCAGATCCAACAGATATTTGAAATCATTTGTACCATTAGCTGTTGGGTTTCTCAACAACCTATATAGGTACATGTTACTTATGTTTTTATCTATTTATTATCTCATTTTTATTGTTTTGTGTGAATGTGTTTGTGGCTTAGCTGTGAAAAATTCCTAGGACATTAAGATATTCATTCATTATTTCATCATCTCACGGACAGATTTGTCATCTATGGATGCAAAGAGTTTTTTCTGCTGAAGATGTTTATTCGAGACCACGGCACGATGATGAAATTTGGGAAGTAGAAGACAGCGAGGGGTGTATGTTCGGAGGAAAGATGATCAATTTTATATCGGTGGTTGCTATAATGTTAATAACTGACGTAGCATGCACATAAATACGTCTTATGGATGTCGAGTGTTGTTGTTGTGTGATGTGTGTGTATTGGTGAGGAGGATGAGAAATTAGTGAATAGTGATTGGTTTCCATTTGTTTCATAAGGTGAATAATTGTGGTCTGAAAAGATTATGCTACTTTTATATGATTTAGTTTTATTTATTTATTTATATCGTATGTTATGTGTGTTTGTTTGTTTGTTTTATGTGTTGGAGGATTGTGCAGTTTTTTGTTGTTTCGTTTTTTCTGGCAAAAGTGTCTATTTATCTAACATTTTTACATTAATATATAATATTTAAACTTTCTTAATTTTTTGTTTTTGTATTTGTTTTGTTTGTTTATTATACTGTATGTATTACTTTGTTTGGTTTGTTTTCTAAAATATTATTATATTAAATATTTAATATATATATAATATATTTAGACACTAATTAGTGGTTTAGTCTATTGTATTGACGTCGGTACGTTTGGTTGGTTTTCGTAGTAATTTTTCAGACTTCGTTGAATTTTTCCTACAAATTATTATTTTAAATAATAGCTTCTGGTGTGTAACGATACGCGTATTCGTATTGAACCGTTCGGTACGAGGCTTTCGGTTCGGTTTTCGGTACGCATTTTCGAACCGAACGGTTCGTTGGACCATTTTTCCTGCCGACCAAAATTTCGTTATTTTAAATGAAGGAGCGCGCCGCCCGTTGCGCGTGCAAGCGCACTCGAGATGCTGGCGCGACTACATCATTGCCCAACATCAAATGGCAAATGTAATGTTAGCGGAACGAAACTGAGCTACTCGTTATTATGTGGTTGACGGACTGTTTATCAGTTTGGACCAATGCAGCGCGAGCCGAACTCTGTTACTACACAGCGCTGAGACATCCAGTAAAGAAAGCATTTGAATTCGCTATTGAAGTAATAACATCGCTGCGAGATCTAGTGAGAAACATTCACATTTCTCTGTTATTAACGGATCAAACAGGGCTAACGTGGAAACCGTACTCGGTTACTAACGTAACCTCGGTTCTCTCTAGAGAGGGATATCTTACGCTATGGGGAAACACTCTTTGTGTTAATCTGAACTAAAATAAACCTTTGTTTATAATACTACAATATAACATTTCATTTTGTCCAAGGAGCTGTTTTGTTTTATATGCTCCTAAGAAAAGTCGAGTATAGCTCCATCATTGCTCAAAGTAATGTATCGTACTTTATAAGTTTTAATAAAAATATAATTAAAAAAAAAATTAAGGAAATTTCTCTGGCATTTCTTTCTTTTTGCTGCATTGAAAACGTACCGAACCGTACCGAACCGAACCGTGGCACAAGTGTATCGTATCGAACCGAACCGTGAATTTTGTGAACCGTTACACCCCTAATATATATATATATATATATATATATATATATATATATATATATATATATATATATATATATATATATATATATATATATATATGTGTGTGTGTGTGTGTGTGTGTGTGTGTGTGTGTGTGTGTGTGCTGGGAAGAATTGCAGAAAATATGTGCTAGAGATAAATAGGAAGGAGTTGTATGCTATCAAAATTGCATATTCCTGTCTGTTGGCCGGCCATCGGTGTGATTGTTGGCTCTATGTCTGACCATCCATATGAATGCTGTCTGTATCACTGGCCATCACCGGCCATTGATTGTTGATTGAATGGATGAGCTTTAGTACGAATGCTGTCTAAACGACTGCCCATCAGTTTGATTGTTGATTGAATGGCCAGCCATATAAAAACTAAACTGAATTATTTACTTTACATGCAATGCTAATTATCTTTCCATTCTTTCCCATGCAACAGCAATCAAGTTGAATCTTCAGATGAAGAGTGGCATCCAAGCACCAGCTAACCAGCTGAAAGAAGTTCAGTTATTTTTTTATTTATATTTCATAATATGTTTTTGTTCTGTTGTGCAAATAAATCACTTACATAAAGTCTTATGGTTGTGTGTATTATTTTATAACTATTATTTTATAACTATTATGAACTATTTTATGAATTGACCAAAATAGCTTGCAGTACCCTTCATAACATTTGGTCAGTGGGTTGCTTTTTGATGTACCCTTGGTACCTGGACATAGTCTTGGAAAAAATATTGTAGGAATCTCATTTTTCATAATATCTTCCTCAAATGTGAAACATAAACTGATGAGACTTGTGTCTTTCAATCAATTACCTAACTGGATTCTTCCAGGTTTGTTTTCATTTATTTTTACATGAAATAATCAAATGTTACTTGCAGTACAAATTATCTTCAAGACACTTCAGATTCTATACATTTTTGTCTGTGAAAGTTTTTTCAACTTTAAGATTTGGGTAATAAACTCTAAAGTGTCTTCTTTTTAAATATGTCTAAATTGTGCATGTAGTGCAAATAGTTCAGCAAACTGCAATTATATTAGTTTGGGGATGTCATTTCTGGGGATGTGCCTCAGGCAGGGGGAGGGAGAAAGGGAACTGACATAGTCTTGGAAAAAAGTTTGCAGGAACCCCATTTTTCATTATATCTTCCTCAAATTTGAAATATAAACTGATGAGACTTTTGGCTTTCAATCCTTTACCTATCTGGATTCCTCCAGGTCTATATTTATATATTTGTACATGAAATAATAAAAATTATTTGTAGCGCACATTATTTTTGAGGCACTTCAACTTTTATAATTTTTTATCTGTTTGAGTATTATCAACTCTGATTGATTGTTAGTAGAGTCCCAATTGTCTTCTTTCCAAAGATACCTTAATTGTGCCTGTGGTACACTGTTCTCAGGAGCTGTATTTATTTTAATCCAGGTATGTCATTTTCAGCTGTGAGCCCCCGAGTGGGGGGTGAAGGTTAACAGGTTAAGCTGGGTCCCATATGTTGTGATCCCCATGGTGATCCCATATGTGTATTCTTCCACGGTACGGCTCCCTGCGGCAAACCTGTGTCTTCCTTTGGCAGATTCCCCTCTGCCATCACTATCCGGTGTGTCTCTCCCCTGTTATAGGCTGGAGCCACCTCAGTGACATTCCATATGTTGTACGGCCCGGTAACGCCCAGTCCAAATGTGTATCCTCCACATGTTACTTCCCTACGGGCAGGTTGTGGCATCCGCAGCATATTCCTTTCCAAAGAAAGGGAACGCTTTCCCAGTGGTCTTGTCGAACAGCAGTGACATCCTTGGCCTAAGCTCTATCCCGTCTCCGCCTCAATAATGTCTATGCACTGGTAGGTGGCAGCACTAGTGGCGTTTTAATTGGGATCCCAATAAGTCGACATGTCGACTACGTAGTCCCGATGCCGCTCTTTCTGGACCACCACTGACTCCGGGCCCCGTCTGGCTCATCAGCGAAAAACAACTAGTGCGTGTGTCACCGGGTGAGACAAATGGGAACCTTAAAACCGGGATTTGTTGCACGGGGGAGCGACTTCCGGTGTAACACCAGGCCGGTTCCGGTGACATGTCATGGCCCCCGGCGTTGACGAGCGCCAGCTGCGGACACCAATCAGGCCGTTATCGGTGAGCACATGCGGGAAGAGGCATATATAAGGAGAAGTTTGAAGACGTAGGTCGTGGGTTCTTGGTGCTTGTGTTTTCACATTGGGTTCCCCTTGGCGTTCTTGTCAGTGGACAGCGGGAAGCAGCAACCATAGCGAATACAAGTGTGGGGATGTTTACACATTGAAGACGGGTGAGGGACTGGCTTGGAGTGATTAAGGGCAGCGCTGAAGATCCATGTTGTTATCAAGGAGAGAAGTTAAGTAGTAGTAGTAGTAGTAGTAGTAGTAGTAGTAGTAGTAGCCTTTATTGTCACTAGTCACAAGTACCAGCGAAATTAGCCATCAACCTGTCCATACAAACATATATACAATATGACAAGGGGAGACAGGACAGGAAGACAGAGCATTGAGGAAGAAAATACAGCATACAATGAGGAGAGGTGAGGAGAAATAAAAGGCAACCACCAGAATATGTTCCTGTGAGGAGTACAGTTTGGGAACAGTAAAAAACACCTCAGCAACATTAGCACATAATCAGTACACTCTACAACATGAACAAGACTTGCAACAGGGGTGGGGAGTGGGGCATGGAGGTAACCCAGCACAGCCAGGCAGCCTTCCGGTCCTGCAGCCATTCTATGCCCTGGTCACAGACCCGCCTGTCAGACTGGGGGTACAAAGCATTGAAGGCGAGGGATGGGGGGTGGGGGGTGATTGCATATCTGTATATATGTAAGAGTTTGTGTATGTGTAGGCCTGGAGAGAGTCGCTACGCCTGGCACCATAATCTAGGTGCCTCAAGTCCGCAGGATTGTCATAGCGATAGTTCTATGAACTGAGAGATCCTGTGAACCATTATTCTGAAGGAGAGTCTGCTGACTGCTGCGTCCGATCTGCTGCTGTTCTATGAGCTGAGAGATCCTGTGAACCATTATTCTGAAGGAGAGTCTGCTGACTGCTGCGTTCAATCTGCTGCCGTTCTATGAACTGAGAGATCCTGTGAACCATTATTCTAAAGGAGAGTTTGCTGACTGCGTCCGATCTGCTGCCGTTCTACAAGCTGAGAGATCCTGTGAACCATTGTTCTGAAGGAGAGTCTGCTGACTCCTGCGTTCGATCTGCTTGCTAGGATTTGCTTGCTACTGTCACCTACCTGTTGTCCTCCGGTGGACGGGAGAGGTCTGGTCCTGCGAGGAAAGGGAGTGCACGGCTGTGCCGACGTTACGAGCCAAAACTCGTAACGATTCTCTGCTGCTTACCTTCCGCTGTCATCCGTCACAGACCCTATTGACCTCCCTCTGGCCAGAGGTCCCCTCATCGGAGGCCCATATGTTATTATTTAATACTATAAATTATGATGCTATTAATTAATACATAAAAAGAAGAGATTTTATATTACCCGTTGTCTTGCCTGATTGGTGTCTTTGGTGTGGGCTCCTCTGGAGTGTGGTTATTGACCCTTGGCCTTGGGAAATGGTTACACGTGCATCCACTTCCATATTTAAACCCATGCTACGGGATGGAGCGTGTGTGATGCAATTCTCGCACGCCAATGTGCATTGGCTCGTTTTTACAATACTCGAAGATGACAGGCTCCCTAAGCGTGATCCCAATCAGTCGACACGTCGACTACGTCTCCGTTCCCTCCTTCAGGGAACGAGGTCATAAACGATATTCTATGAACTGAGAGATCCTGTGAACCATTAATTTTGAAGGGGAGTCTGGGTGGGGGCCCCCGCCGGCGTCCGATTGCTTTCTGTTCTATGAGCGAGGGGAATCCTGGGGAACCCTTTTTTCCTTTAAAAGGGGAAATTCCCGCTGCCCGCTGCGTTCCAAACTGCTGCCGTTTTTAAGGGAAAGAGAGATCCTGTGAACCAAAATTCCCAAAAAGGGGGTTTGCTGCTGTCCGACTGCTGGGCCCTTTCTACAAGCTGAGAAATCTGTGAACCATTGTTCTGGGAAGGGGGTCTCTGCGTCCTGCGTTCGATCTTTCTTTTCTAGGATTTGCTTTTACTGTCACCCCACCTGTTGTTTCCTTCCCCTTTGGAAAGGGAGAGGGGGGGTCCTGGGGAGGAAAGGGATGCCCGGCTGTGCCGACGTTAAAGAGCCAAAAATCGTAAAGATTCTCTGTGCTTTCCTTCCCTGTCAACCGGGCACAAAACCCTAATTTACCTC
>CM070824.1:19752351-19981432 GCA_036326025.1 Chrosomus eos | reverse complement strand
CTTCAGAATCATTTCAGACAGTCTTCTTAATGTGAAAACACAGCCATTATGCGTCAACAAAAGTGCCATGATGGTTTGATTGTTGATTTTCCAAACAGATTCTATGTATTTCAGACGTGTCACATCCATAACAGGGTTTTTGTCACATCCATAACGTTGGTTTTACCTCATAGTACACTTCATAAAAAAATATATATTTTAAACATTGATATTTTTATGTTCAGCTAACACCCCTTCATCATGTGGATAGCAATATTTATACATTGGATTTAAAAGTTCACAGACTTTAAAGGAAATCGAACAGTATACCAAAAAACTCTGTCATTTCCCGCCACATCCATAACGCATGCATATTTTCCTTTTTTGGGGGTGCTTAAATATATTTTAGAAAAACACATTTTGCCTGTCAATTCCCCAGATGGGGTGCTCTGAGAATATGCATTTCCAATTTAAATATTGAAAGAAGTTTTTTTTTTTTCTGAGACATTTCACCTGTCATTATGAGTTCAAATGTCACATCCATAACGCTGGAATTACCCTGGTATGAAACTTGCAGAATGTTTTTATTGAATAGTAACCTCTTATAGGTGTAAATAACATTTTGATTTTCCATTTCATTACCCCTTTAATATTAAATATTAATCTATAATTTGAAACACTAATGTTTTGTCATTGACTGACAAAATAAATTGCTTTTTTACACACAAGAATAGGTTTATTTAAAGGGCACCTATTATGCCCCTTTTTACAAGATGTAATATTGGTCTTGGGTGTCCCTAGAATGTATTTGTGAAGTTTCAGCACAAAATACCCCACGGTTAATTTATTATAACCATTTGAAAATGTCTTTTTTGGTGCCTGTTTTAAAAAGAGCTGTTTTGGTGTGTATCACCTTAAATGCAAATGAGCTGCATATCCCCGCCCTGCCTTTGGATGAGGGCGTAACTTGATACCTATGGCAATATACATAGGGCTGTTCGATTCCGGATTTTTTGGAATCGATTCCGATTCCGATTCCTGTTTCTGGAATCGAAAAGAATCGATTCCAAGAATCGATTCCACACTGTTATTTTCGATTCTTTTTTTTTTTAAATACCAACACCGTGTCAAACATTGTCACGTCTTTTACCGTGCCACGGACCACGGTGCCACACAGCGAGAAACTTTGTACACCTGGCGTGACAAGCGAGACGTATTGCGTGCTGTTCTGTCATAAATAAAACGAGGCATTTACTTCGGGGATTTGTCACGCGTGCTTCCTGCGTCAGGTGTAGACAGACACAGTGTAAAGACTATGAATATGTTCACCATATAGCCTATATGGTAGATTCTATTTATATACATAGGCCTAATACACACACGTACACACGAGAGAAACCGAAGTGTCCGAGCATTAGAAATTAATTGGTACATGCCAGGTAATATATAATTACTAATGAGGCATATGGACAACAATAATCAGAAGGCTACAAATGTCTTATTTAATAAATATAAATAATTCGAACACATAAACATTCAAATGGTGGATTAAATAAGATTGGATTTATGTAGTAGGCCTAAGATTTCATAACTAATCACTGCACCACAACCAGGTTTTACAGTTCTTAAGCATAAAAAAAACAATAGCTGCGTCCCAATGTGCATACTATGCCCTAAATAGTATTGAAAATTACTAATGTCACATACTATTTAGGATGGATAGTATGCACATTGGGACGCAGCTAATGACTCTGAATTTTATTCACTGACATCGGGATGTTGTCAGTGCAAGTCGGTATCACGAGAGCTGTGGAGATGATCATTCTGCAATTAACCAGGGCAGTGTTGGGAAAGTTCATTTTCTACATGAACTAGTTCAAAGTTCAGTTCACAACTTTTAAATAAACTAGTTCAGTTCATAGTTCATATAGCCTACTTCAAAAAAATGAACTATAGTTCATAGTTCTTTTTTTCCATATGTTGCTGCGAGCAATTATTATTATTGCCACAGCCCATATACAACCACAGAGCAATTATTTTATCGACTGGCAAAGTTTGCACAGAAATGTAAGATTTTTCCCATCCTCACCGACCTTGTCATAAAACTCGTAACTTAAATAAATAAATAAATAAAACTTGTCATAAAACCTTGCCTCCTCGCTCGCTGCTTTGTCGACGACATGCTGCTTTTTGTTTTGATGACGCATGCGGCGGTGCGCGACACTGGTGGCTGATGTTGCCAGATTGGGGTTTTTTTCGCTACATATTAAGGCCTGTTTACGGT
Source organism: Chrosomus eos (assembly GCA_036326025.1). Taxonomy (NCBI): domain Eukaryota; kingdom Metazoa; phylum Chordata; class Actinopteri; order Cypriniformes; family Leuciscidae; genus Chrosomus; species Chrosomus eos. Next base: position 19,979,169 of record CM070824.1, on the reverse strand, counting down.
GTGTTTTAGCTGGGTTTTCGCCTGGAAGGCTCAAGAAATCTGGCACCCTATTGAACAAAGTTAAACTGAGAGAGCGCGCGTTCACAGACACCAGAATGAACGCGTTAACGTTCATCAGGCAGTAATTCAGTAAGTTCAGTTCACGTTCAGCACTGTTTGGTGGTTTGTAAAAGGCTGTGAACTAGCTGGCCTAATCATTTATTTAGTCTGAACTTTATTGCTTTACAGGTGACGTCTGAAGTGATTGTGTTGACAAATTAAACCGGCTACAGGCCACGGTTTTTGTTAAAAAAAAAAAAAAAATCTTAGAGAGGAGTCGATTCCCCTTAATGGAATCGATTCCAACCTTTGGAATCGATTCTCAATTCCCAACGCCTCGGAATCGATTCTTTTTGGAATCGATTCCCAGCCCTAAATATACAGAGTCGGTAGAAGCAGAAGCTGAGAGAGTGAGAGACCCGCTAGTTTTGTATGCCATTCAGCCGTACATTGAATCAGACCCAGATAATGAACAGACTCCGGCAGAATAAACACAAATGAGAATGGACCAGGACGTCTCGGAATGGTTATTTGATACATTTATGTACTTATAGAGTTGTAATCGCGTCCTCTTTGCAATTATGGATGTGCAACACACACACAGACACACACAAACTGTGATAACGTTGGCGGAATTTTTTGAAACTACAAACACAAATACTGTGATAATTGCTACGTACAAATGAAATTACATTTATGCGAGAGACCTGTTGCATCATGTTTACATTACTTGTCGTACAGGTGCTTATGTGGCAGAAGATGGCTACAGAACATAAACCGTTTTTAACTCAATATCTTTAAAATATATATTTATAAACGTGGGTTACACACTATACAAACAAGGTTTAAATTATATCAGACATCCTACGACGACGAAAACAACTTTAGACACATTTGTTGTTGAATTGGCTGACGACTGAAATGACTATTTGCTCAAAAATCATAAAATACACTTACTTCTTCTGGAGGTGACGTTGGGTCGCGAACAGTAGGCAACAATCCACACTTGAGGATTAACTTTGAGGCAAGACCTGCTTTGAATCGACCCTCGTTCTCAAAACAGTCAGTCAGAAAATGATTTGCGCAAACATAAACGTATTTTGGAAGTTTAAGTGGCGCCTTTCCTTCGTAAATAAAATCCATCCACTGCGTTTTCAGTGGCTCTGATCTCGGAAGTAAGTGAAAACTGCTATGTGTAGCGGTTGTTCCTCTGCGTTGTGTTATTTTAGATGTTTTGAATGAAAGAATTTTCCACACAAAACTGGTTGTACTTAATGATGAATTTAATCACAATGCCTGTGTGATAAAACACATAAACAGACACAGGCACTGTTAACTTCAGCTCTCTCGCCTCTCCTCAAGTGACATTGCAGGAAAGAGCAAACACACTGTGTCACACATATACACAATTTATGAAATAATAGCAATATTATAAATAATAATTATTATTATCCTCAATCCACAAAAATGTCATTGTATGCAAATAATTCAAAACAGCATGTTTCTTAGATACCAATTAACATACCTGTGTGATAAAACACATAAACAGACACAGGCACTGTTAACTTCAGCTCTCTCGCCTGTTAACCACAAAATACATGTTTAAATACACCAGTTAGTTAACTACAGAAGACACAGTGAATGCAATGTACAAGATAGATTAATATACTAGAATATATGTAATATGCGTACCAAATATACACATCTATACATATATATATATATATATATATATATATATATATATATATATATATATATATATATATATACAGTGGCGTGCACAGGGGGGTGGGGGGGGGGGCGGGGGGGCTCAAGGCCCTGCCCCTTTTGTCTCAAAATGTATTGTGCCCTTTTCTGATAATTGTAAATAATAAAAATTATTAATATTTTTATAAATATTATAATAAATAACAATACAATTACGCACCATTGCCACTCAAAATAATAATACAAACAAATATTATATATAAAAAAAAGTTTTGGCGGAGAAGTGGTAGGCGGAGTTTCCTTTGCAGCGCCTCATACGCATTTCTGGTAGGCGCTACGCAGCAGAGCTCGCGCGAGTCTTCAAACTACACGAGCAGCAGGTAACAGATAATTACATTTATCTTACCATCACCATGCTACTCTAAAAGTTGCGGCAGCACGCGAGTCTTGATTGTTACATACACCTTGTGATGCACTCTTGGACACATCCTCAGTGATAGTACCTGGGGTCATAGGGGGTTTCGGGTCTTTCAACCTCAGACCTCCTCACCCAGGCGACCGGACCGGGAGGAGGAGTGATCAGTTCCCGGCCTGTGTCCAAGAAGCGTTCGCCCACAGTTTGTCCCTCCTGATCCACAGCCATCGTGAGGCTTTTTCCAGCAGCACGCGAGTAGCACGCGAGTCTTAACTATAATAAAAGTATAACTCGATATCAGACGAGATTTCTGAGTGATAATGTAATTCGTTTTTATCCACGGAATAAAAGTGCAAGGGGAAATGCATCTAACGTTAGTTAAATGAAATCTTAAGTCCATGTCCAACGTGTAATAAACTTATATCTTTGATTTCATAGTAACGCTTTACTATAAGGTTCATTTGTTCATTACTCATTTATGAACTAATGAACTAACCATGAGCAACACATTTGTTACTGTATAGGCCTATATTTTAGTTAAAGGGACACTCCACTTTTTTTGGATATAGGCTCATTTTACAACTCCCCCATAGTTAAACAGTTGAGTTTTACCGTTTTCGAATCCATTCAGCTGATTTTCTGATATTTAGAAGAATGTCTGCTTACCGATATTCTTCTAAATATCAGAAAATCAGCTGAATGGATTCGAAAACGGTAAAACTCAACTGTTTAACTCTGGGGGAGTTGTAAAATGAGCCTATTTCCAAAAAAAGTGGAGTATCCCTTTAATAATACAACTGTTAATTGGTATTATGTCACAGTCAGTGCATTAACTAATGATAACAAAAACAACTTTTAATTATTAATTATGTTTTAGTAAATGCTGAAATTAATATTAACTAAGATTAATAAATGCTGTAGAAGTGCAGTTCATTATTAGCTAATGCTAACTAATTTAACTAATGAAACCTTATTGTAAAGTGATACTGATTCTTGATAGCTAACAGTGTCTTTCATACATATAATACATACATAAAATTTACAACATCAACAAAACTAAAAAATAATTTTCCATAATTACCTTCTTGATTCTCTGTTTTGTTTGGTAAAGTAAATAATATTTAGTAATATTATCATAATTTCCCTATTTTCATTTGATGTGTTATGAACGTGTCAAGAAAAAAAAAGAAAAAAAAAATCAGGGAACTCTCTGATGCAGCCAAAGGAAGCATCCCTCTCACAAATTGGCTGAAAAGAGAATAAAAATGCAGGTACTGTTAAAAAAAAAAAAAAAAAAAATTAGTGCCCTTTTTGGTCCCTCCGCCCCTGCCCCTGAAGAGGTCTGTGCACGCCACTGTATATATATATATATAGTCGAATTTCAGTTAACCGAGACGTTAGCCGCTTAGCCACTAACACATCTCACTCGTGACGCACACACACGCGCCGCCATTTCACGCAATGCACTGTTCACTCATTAACAGCTCACAAATAAACTTAATTTAACAAGTTAATGACTCGAACTAATAGTCAAACGTAACACTTCAATGAATACTCTTTCACAATTGTTTGTTTAAACCTGACATGAACACTTATAACTCAATTTTTACATCAAGTGCATGGAGCTCATGAAATCGTACCTCTCCTCAAGTGACATTGCAGGAAAGAGGATGAATCTCCGATTGCACTGCTGTTTGAACCTCCCTCGTACGTATGACGTCAGCCGACGTGCATACTGTGATGATTACCCTCAGTAAGAGCACACAAACGTCTTTCAAAATAAAATGCCCCGAAACAAATAAAAACAAATTAAAACAAAATTTATAATCTGGTGTAACAACATATCCCTGCTACATCCACCCCCACTGTTTTACACCAGATTCTGCATTACATAGACCTACAAAGTCTTACTAAATTAGCGATGTCAATTTTCCTGAAATCACATTAGATTTGTTCAGTTCTTAACTATCTCTTTCGAGATTAAGATAACCCAGGGGTAGCTAATCCCCAAATTACCCATAGAAAACCATGCCCTATACATAGTTCTACTCATGACACCAACAACGTACCTGTAAATGTACATTACTCACAAAAGATGTAATTACAAAAACAAAACAAAAAAAATCTTAAACTCTTTCCAACAGACCTATTTGTTCTTCTTAATGTACCCATTCAAACGTCATGAATCGCATGTACTCTTTGTGTAGACATTGTCTGTATAAGCCTGTTAACTGGCTTAATGAGTCTCCCAAATCTTGACATATAACCCTCTTGTAGACCAGGGACTCTTACATTCTGATGACCTTGTACACTTGACGTTGAAATGAGAGTTAACGTTTCTGCAACAGTTGAAGTACACTCGTCGACTTCAGAAGCGCATTTATCACTTAGAATTGCTGATACTGAAAAATCATCAGACACCAAAGACCATAAAGACAAAGTAGAAGCGGGAATGTTGTCCGTATTTGTCTTACACTCAGGTACACTGTCCATATCAGTATCACATTCCACAGCAGTGTCACCAAATGCATCACTCTGATCAGCATTAGAGCACTCCACAGACTTTATGATGGTCACATCTGTGTCAGCATTAAGATCGGACACCCAGCGAGAGGTCCGATCATCACTCTGAGTTCGGTCATCTCCATCACCTGAGACACAGACAGAGGAATCCACAACATCATCATCACCATCATCACTACCATCATTCCAAGCTGGCACCGGCAAGAAATTGACAGGCATCAATAGATTCCGATGCACCGTCTTGGTACGACCCGTCCCAGGATTCCTAATCTGGTAAGTGTTCAGATCACCCCTTTTCCCCACAACAACATACACCACCTTTTCCCATCTGTCAGCTAACTTCTTTTTCCCACGTTCACCCTTATTCGCCAGGAGTACTCTGTCACCCAACTCAAGAGAATGACCTTTACCCTTCCGATCATAATACTCCGCTTGTTTAGCTTGCTGCCTTTTTGCGTGCTCTTGTGCAATTACCATTGCTTCCCTTAAGTCTTTCTCAAGAGACTGAACATACTTGTGAACATTCACAGTCTCACTTTGTAACATGACATTTTCAAACAGAATATCCACTGGTAATCTTGGTGTTCGGCCGAACATCAAGAGAAATGGTGGAAACCCAGTGGTCTCGTGTCTTGTACAATTGTACGCAAAAGTAAGAGTGCTCAACATCTGTGGCCACTTGACTTTAGATCTTGGAGGCAGCGAACGAATCATATTCCCTAGAGTACGATTGAATCTCTCTGTTTGTCCGTTACCCATGGGATGATATGGGGTCGTGTGCGATTTTCCCACACCTGACAATCTCAACAATTCGACCATGAGTGAGCTCTCAAAGTTCGCACCCCTGTCAGAATGTATTCGACCCGGAAACCCATAAATACAGAAAAACTTGTTCCGCAAGACACGTGCAACAGCTTCCGCAGTCTGGTTCGGACACACATAAGCACAAGCGAGCTTTGTGAAATGGTCAGTGACCACTAACACATCAACCGTCTTGTTGTTAGAATCTTCCGCTGACCAAAAGTCAATACACACCAATTCAAGAGGGGCACTCGTGTGAATCGACACGAGTGGAGCCCTTGCCTCTGGCTCAGGCCTCTTACTCAAAATACACCTCTTACACTCATTAACGTATGTCTTTATGTCCTCTTCCATAGACTCCCAGAAGAACCGTTGCCTAGCCAACCATAGTGTGCGATGCTGACCCTGATGACCAGCGTTATCATGCACCCCCTTCAGAACAGTACCTCGAAGAGCTGTCGGCACCACAAACTGGTAAGTCTTTTTCTTAGACACTGGATTCTTAGAAACTCTGTACAAAACACCCAATCTTAAGGTAAGTTTACCCCATTGACGTAGTATCTTCACAGTTCTTTTAGACTCAAACACTTTTTCTCTGCGAGACGGACGTCTACCTCTCTCCACAAAGTACTTTACTCTGTTAATCACAGGATCCTGACTTTGTTTTTCCAGCAATTCACCATGTGTAAGGCTACGGAGCTCACTCTGCTCTACGTCCACCAAACTCTCTAAATGCTGCACATACGACATACATTTAATGGCTGCCCCATTCTCCCAATCAGATTGAGAAAGAAGAACAGCAGACAAATCTTGGTGAGAGACTTTACCAGTAAAGTGAGTGGACCCTACATACACATTTCCACCAACATTTGTAGGCTCTGCCAGCTCATCTACCCCCTCACCATCCTCACGTTCACATGAAAGATGGAACAAGTCCTGCACCTGCCTGACAGCGACAGACTCCGCCTCATGCAGCAAAATATCATATGGTGTCCTCGTCAATCTGTGCAAAATTCTCGAAGTCGCAAATGGTTCCCTGCTTAACGCATCTGCTACTACATTTTTCGGTCCCGGAATATACTGAATGTCAAAATCGTAAGGTGCTAGTTTCGCTACCCATCGTTGCTCACATGCATCCAATTTGGGTTTTGTGAGGATGTAGTTAAGTGGGTTATTATCAGTCCACACAGTAAATCTGTGACCCCGCAGCCAATGGCTGAATTTATCACAAATAGCCCACTTCATCGACAAAAACTCAAGTCTGTGTGCTGGATACTTAGACTGCGCATGATTTAAAGACTTTGACGCGAAGGCAATAGGCCTTGCCACAGCACATCCCCCCTGAACCTGCGACAAAACGGCCCCAAGCCCACTGGTGGAGGCGTCCACAGACAACAGAAACGGCTTCGAAAAATCTGGGTGCGCAAGCAAGACCTGACTCACCAAAGCAGACTTCAAACTCTCCACGGCTGCTCTACAGTCATCGGTCCAATCCATCGGAGAAAGTGTACGACTTTTCAGTCGTTTTACACCTTTCCCCCTTCTGGGTCTTTTTTGTCCTGTCAAAAGCTGAAACAAGGGTTTAGCCAACATAGAACAATTTTCTATGAAATGCTGATAGTACACCACCATACCTAAAAAGGATCTGATTTTCGCTGATGGCGTAACACAATCACTCTCCATCAAATCCTTTTCAGATATACTCACAATGGCATCAATTTTTGCTGGATCACTGGCCACCCCCTTTTCAGACACAATATGACCCAAAAATTTTACCGACTTCCTCAAAAACCTACATTTTGAAGGGGACAATTTCAAATTGTGGTCTTTTAGACGCCGAAACACCATCTCAAGCCTTTCCAAACTCTCTTGCTCAGACTTCCCGAAAACCAGTAGATCATCTAGGTAACAAAGAAGGCTCAGAAAGTTCTGGTCACCAAACACAGTCAGCATCATTCTCATAAATGTTGCTGGGCTGTTACACAATCCTTGAGGTAATCGATTATATTCATGGAGCCCCAATGGTGAACAGAACGCCGTAAACCTCTTGTCATCTTCGTGCAATGGGACATTATAATACCCAGAAGTCAGATCCATGGTACTAAAGTACGCGTTCCCACCCAACGCTGCAAGCACATCCGCTTGGTGAGGAAGAGGATGAGCATCCTTCACAGTGCGTGCGTTCAACCAACGGAAATCAGTGCATATCCTTAAGTCCCCATTTTTCTTCCACACTAAGACCAATGGTGACGCAAACTCACTGCTCGATTTCCTTATAATTTCCTTCTCTTCCATTTCGTCTAAAGTCTCTTTCAACTTCAAGTAGTGGGCGGGAGAAAGGCGGCAGTATGGAAGTCGAAAAGGCTTGTCATCTGTAACTCTGATACGATGACAAAACCCCTTCGCTTCACCACAGTCCAAACTGTGCCTGGAAAACACACTCTCATATTCTTCCAATAGGTCAACAAGCTTATTTCGCCAAAAGGAAGACACTTCACAATCCCTGACGTTTAGATTGTCCAGCCCCAAGTCATCCAACCTGCTGTCACCTACTGATCCCTCTCCAGATGTAAAGTCTCTCACCGTTAGACTACCACACGACCTGTCAGAACGCACTGCACCCGCATTTTGACTAACCACCCTGTCAGTGGTTTGTTCGAGGTCCTTTAAAGCAACGCAAGGATACACATCAGCCACCTTCGCATTTTTCCTCAACACAATTTCTGCATTGGTCGGGTTGATCATCTTTACTGGCAGCCAGCCATCACCCCACAAAGGTGAAACAACCCTCCCAACCAGCACATTCCGGTGCACGCAACATGAAGTACTTGGTTCAATGACTACCGTGCTCCCTACAGATAGCACCCACCCTGGGGGCAAACGACCCCAAACAAGGTGTTCACTCCTTGGCCGGAGTGTCACAGCTGACCTCAGTCTCAGAGTACCCACCCTGTCGGGAATCGAATCACCCCTCCATCTCTCTATGCATGACAGCATGCGCAAAAAATGGCTATTGTCTGATTGTATAGCCGTGTCTGGTCTATTTACCACCCTCCAAAACTGCTCAGTATGCTTCATCTGACTTATTAGAGGCTTCAAAACATTTGTGCCGAGTATAATTGGATCTTTTTGACCCCTCACAATCAGAACTGGCACATTGAAACTGACCCCATAAACTTCAAGCTTCAGATTCCATACACCATCTGGAGTAGTTTGTTTTCCACCACAACCCACCAGGACAATATCAGAAGAACTCAGGATATCCTGGTCCAGCACCCCAGCGTCTCTGAGTTGAGGAACTACATCCGCGCTCAGAGTAGTCGCCATGGAGCCACTGTCCAACATCCCCTGAAGCTCAACTTTGTCCTGCACTAACACACTTGCATAAAACAAACTGCTACTTTGATCAACTTGCATGTTGTTCTGAAATACTACAGTTTTTGTTTTGTCAATGCTTTCACGGTAAAAGGAATAAACAGACTCAAGATCAGTCTCTAGGAATTACTACACAACCCCACCTCTTCCTCTGCCCGAAGGGAGCGGTCTAGTTTCCCTGAGACGTGACCTTGTCTTGCTGACCGGAGCCCACCTTGGCCGTAGGTCTGTGACTGTCGCAGTTGTAGCTTGTGTGTCCAGCTGCAAAACACTTGAAACACAAATTATACATTTTGCAATGAGCAGTCGTGCTATGTTCATTGCTGCGACACACTCTACATTCTCGAAACTTATTGCCCGTACGTTTAGGCCAGGGACCCCCCCACAGACTGAGAGTTGCACACCAATGCTTTTTCCAGCAAAGACAAGACTTTGTCCAATGCGTTCTCGTCAGTTACACCCGCACCCTGTTCAAACTTAGAAGGCGAGATAGACACATCAACATCTGGCTCTGAGACAATCGTGGTGAATTGTTTGACTGCTTGATTTGTCAACTTTCGCTCTCTTAACAACTCGTCAAGCTGCTCTTGCACCTCAGATGCGTTCCATGACTGTACAGGTTTACTCTTGAAAACAAAAGCTAACTCTTTGTCAGGGCAGTTACGAATGAACATAACTGCTACCTCTTTGCTCCTGTTATCCAGAGTCCTGCCTTCCCATCCTAAACTCTGCTCAGCTACATCCGCTGCCTTGTTTAATCGTATCCAAAAATCCCAAGCGCTCTCTCTGGGATATGGTCTCACAGAATAGAAATCAGCCAACGGAATACCCGAACTGCTCTGGTCCCCGAAGTGCTGCTTCAAAACAGAAAATACAGAATCAACAGTAGGAGCTGTTGAACCATTGCGCAGCCATACTCTTATTACATCTCTGGCCCGCCCCATAACTCTGTTCATTATCTCATCAACCATTTCAGAATCTTTCACCTCACGTTTGTTCAAATACACCCTCATCATATCTTCCCATTCCATGATTGAATATTTGTCTGAACTATCTCCTCTAAAATGTTGTGGAGCTGCTACCTCAGCTCTCAGGATCAAGTTCATTTTTGAAGCATCAATGACAGTACTATTCGACTGGTCAGTCACATGGCCATTGTAACCTTCTTGGAACTTCTTAGCAGATGGACAATCAGGAAATTCAGGCCTCATCAAACTTTCTCTAATTGATTGCCCAATCTCACTGCCAATTTGTTTTATGAGGTTACTCATCTGACCAGACATTTCTGACTCCTGCGGAGCGAACTCATAGTTACTGGCTGCAGCGATTGGACTACCCCGCATATCGATTCTCTCATAGGCAGAACCACCGACTGTTCTACCCCGGCCTGTGCTACAGTACTCAGGATCCTCAAACAGCCTAGTTTTGTTAGGCGTATTCAAAAGACTGCCCCGCCCTCTACCAGCCGTAAATGTACTGTCCCACCCCAAATCGCTCTGTCTAGCAGCCATTCCCCTTAGGTGTCAGAATATACTCTCAAAACACAAAAATATTAACCAAACAAATCAATGGTAATTAATAGGTTTTAACTCAAAAATAAAATTCAATTGTCCTTAGAAAAAGGAAAAAAAAAATTCACTCGTTTCAGTCTTTCAAAGACTCAACTGACTCAGTCCACTGATGATGCGAAGTACCTTCATCCACACAGTTCAGTCAAAACAGGTAAGTTGATGACACTCTTCGATGATTCACCAGTCCAAAAGTCTGAACATGCGATCACAGCGTCGAATTCACATGACAGTTCATCAGCAGGCTCCTCCTAGACACAGTTCAAACCGTCTGACATCCGGACACCACCGAAGAAACAGCAACAGGTAACTGGAATCCCGTCTCTCCTTTAGCACTCCACAGCTCCAGTCAAACTCGACGTCAGCAATCCCAGCGGTCGACAACGATCAACCAATCGACAGGTCACGGCACCAGTTTTGTAGCGGTTGTTCCTCTGCGTTGTGTTATTTTAGATGTTTTGAATGAAAGAATTTTCCACACAAAACTGGTTGTACTTAATGATGAATTTAATCACAATGCCTGTGTGATAAAACACATAAACAGACACAGGCACTGTTAACTTCAGCTCTCTCGCCTCTCCTCAAGTGACATTGCAGGAAAGAGCAAACACACTGTGTCACACATATACACAATTTATGAAATAATAGCAATATTATAAATAATAATTATTATTATCCTCAATCCACAAAAATGTCATTGTATGCAAATAATTCAAAACAGCATTACAGTGTTTCTTAGATACCAATTAACATACCTGTGTGATAAAACACATAAACAGACACAGGCACTGTTAACTTCAGCTCTCTCGCCTGTTAACCACAAAATACATGTTTAAATACACCAGTTAGTTAACTACAGAAGACAAAGTGAATGCAATGTACAAGATAGATTAATATACTAGAATATGTAAGACTGAAAGAAACGACATACACTCCTTCCCCACATCCCCCACTCTTACAGAGATCGCCCACACTCACACAATAATTTATATGGGTTTAATGTGAATGATTATTGTTTAGTATCATTTTAAAGGTCTCAGGGTGACTGGTAATAATGTCTCATTTCCAAATAAGTAAAACAAAAGGAAATAAGGTTTTTAAGAGTTTAGGGATATCTGGCACACAAAGGAATGTGGTCTCTATGGTCCTACTCCCAAAAGGTGTAAATTCATGAATGCAAATTACCACTGTTAACAAATGGTCAACTTCTGCCCCCAGTAAGTCTGGGGGGGGGGAAACACAGTAAATTTCCACTGTGAACTCTTGTTTACATATGAAATGAGGTCTGGGTATATAAGGAAATGCAGCTAGAAGATCGGGGCCTTTTTCTGTATTCAGATTAGCCCGTGTGGTTGAGGGTCTCGCGACTCTCAGCTCACGTAGCCATACAATGTCGGGTAAAGGATTTTCCTCTTTGTTCTAGAACATTTGATGGTTTGCATTGATTATCTTTCAATCGATTATGGAATTGTAATAAGACATTTACCTGACATAATAAATTGTTATATTTGATTATTCTAACAGACTTTGACTTTATTTTCATTGGAGTTAAAAGGAATAGTCAAACACTAACGGATATTTAATGATGCACAGATATCATTGAAAAACCTTTTCATTTTATGGAGTCAGATGAAACGAGTTAATACATAGAAGATGTATCACATTTAATTAAAAATCTCTTTGCCATGAGAAAAGACGGAACACGCGTGAGACCTTCACCTCTAATCGCATACCGCCATTGGATCGAGTTAGAAGGCCTTACAAATATATGTAATATGCGTACCAAATATACACATCTATACACACATATATATATATATATATATATATATATATATATATATATATATATATATATTAGGGGTGGAGCCGAACCCGAATACGGTATTCGGAAAGGCACAAATAACGTGTTTTTTACGAATACTTATTTCGAACAAATACTCTAAAAAATATTTGTATTCGGGAAAAAGAAAAACTTTATATCAAAAAGATGCGTTTTCTCACGAGACCGCAGTGCATGCCCGGATGAGTGAGTTAGAGTGCGTGAGTGACGTTCAGGAAGAGGTGACTGACAGCTGCACACAGCAACAGAGAGGGCTCGGCTGAGCGAAAAAACACTTAACTGCATCACTATTTTTGTTGAATAGATTTGTGTACCTTAACTGGGTTCCGTGGGCAGTTTATAACTTTCGGGAAGCGGAGTTTTATCAGGAGATTATTCCATTACGCTGCATTATTGACGTCTGCAGTCGGATGCTCTCATGTTCGCTCTGTTTACGTAGCTCTGTTAGCGCGGTATTCAGACAATAGGCAGTTGACAGAGTCGCAGACATCCCAAGTCTCCCTGAAGCCCGCAAATTAGTTCAAATCTCCCGTAAATCTAGAGCGCGCATGCGAGACTGAACTGCTTCAAACCGTGTAGCGCGCATGGCAGTGAGGGAGAGAGCGAGAGACCTTGCGTGTGTGCGTCATGAAAGCTAGCCCCCCCCCCGGAATACACATACGAATACAAATACGAATACAAATACTTTCCCCCCCTCAACAAATACAAATACAGATACAAATACCGGTTGCTTTGCACACCCCTAATATATATGTCGAATTTCAGTTAACCGAGACGTTAGCCGCTTAGCCACTAACACATCTCACTCGTGACGCACACACGCGCCGCCATTTCACGCAATGCACTGTTCACTCATTAACAGCTCACAAATAAACTTAATTTAACAAGTTAATGACTCGAACTAATAGTCAAACGTAACACTTCAATGAATACTCTTTCACAATTGTTTGTTTAAACCTGACATGAACACTTATAACTCAATTTTTACATCAAGTGCATGGAGCTCATGAAATCGTACCTCTCCTCAAGTGACATTGCAGGAAAGAGGATGAATCTCCGATTGCACTGCTGTTTGAACCTCCCTCGTACGTATGACTTCAGCCGACGTGCATACTGTGATGATTACCCTCAGTAAGAGCACACAAACGTCTTTCAAAATAAAATGCCCCGAAACAAATAAAAACAAATTAAAACAAAATTTATAATCTGGTGTAACAACATATCCCTGCTACATCTGTACATTATTACATCCCACAACAGAACACTTCTGTTTCTTAGGAGACATTACGGCTGTCGTTGAAACAATGGAGACCGTACAGATCACAGAGGGCGGGGTCTATGCCAAAACCACACTGTCAATCAAACCACGTCGGTGGGGCTTGCCCAATTCTACGTCACAAAGCGCAGTATCTGAGATCAGCTCGTTCTGAGACAGTGCTTATGATTTATTGAGATTGTAAAAAAACCACTGGGTGGATTTTTATCATTCTAGGGTGGATTTTTCTACACAGAATGGACTTCAATGGCAACCATCTATCCCAATGTTCAAAGAAGGTTAGCAATTATATACTTTTTAACCACAAATGCCCATCTTGTACCATCTCTGAGATGCACCATGTATTACGTAATCACGTTGGAAACGTCACGAATAATAAATAAAAATAATAATAAAAATAAATTTAAACAAAGATTTTGAAGTTGGAGGAGAAAATGAGATTCCCTACCTTTTTGAACCGGAGTACAGACAAATAACTTAGATGATGTGACACGTGACCTTTTCCAATGTGATGACAGTACACGACGGGCATTTGTGGTTAAAAAGTATATAAAAGATTTTTTTATGTGATAATAACCAATAAGGTAAGACCCTTGTGTGAGGCCTTTGTGTAAGACCCTCTGGGTAAGACCCTTGTGTAAGATTGTGTCAAGCATTTGAAGCTGCATTGAGACTGACATTTGAACCTTCTTTGAACATTGGATGGTTTCCATTGAAGTCCATTAAATGGAGAAAAATCCTGGAATGTTTTCCTCAAAAACCTTAATTTCTTTTCGACTGAAAAAAGAAAGACATGGATATCTTGGATGACATGGGGGTGAGTAAATTATCAGGATTTTTTTTTAAAGTAAACTAATCCTTTAAGGAGTATATACCATTTGAGCCAACATATGTTCCAGATAAGCCCACATGTTTGTTTTAATGTAATATTCTACACATTTTATAAAATAAACATTAAATAATCTCTGTAAGAAATAATCCTGTAAGTAGGCCTAAATGGTAAGTGGGCTTAAAATGGTCACTTCCTCTAAATAATGACAATTTTCATTTTTGGGTGAACTATTCCTTTAATGTATTCAGTGGGTTCATTTATTTGTTACCTTGTCCTCCTCCAGCCTTTTTATGGTGGTTTCTGGAATGTTCCTCTCCCTCAGAAAAAGATAAACTCGTCCATCCTGTAATTATAGTTTAATGGAAATTAATAACGCGAGCAAACTGAGGCTGGTAGGCCAATATTAAGCCTAGAACAAGTATAAGCCATAAAACCAAATATCTGTATCTTTATGGTCAAAATGTGCTGTGCATAACAAAGCAAGCTCCTGTCCTGATGCAAAACAGTAACCTACTGGATATTATATTAAAACACTCTTTGTAAACATAAAACCAACACTTAACTAACATGCAAAGAAGATTATGCTACGTAATAGACAACCGTAGCATGCGCACGTTACCAAAAGTCACATTTTATACTTGCCCAACGAATTTTATTAACACATAAACGTATGGTAAAGGATTATCATGCCAAAGAGTAACCCAGACAACAAATTAGATCTTGCCGACGTTGGGGCGTGTGTGCCTGCCCGACATAAAGTGCCTCGGTGAGATGTCTTATGGAGATCGGTAGCTAATCGGCAAGATATTGGGAAGACGTTGGCACTAGAATGATCGCCGACCGTGAGCCAACGTAAACCCAAAATAATTATAATGACCTATGCAGCGCGATCCCACTAGAGCGAGGAAAGCATTCAGACGCCTCGCTTCCTTTGACTTAACACTGGAACAGCTGATTTTCTGCTGCATCGGGGGAAACGCACAAAAAACGCGCTTGAAAATCAGCTGTTCCAGTGTTAAGTCAAAGGAAGCGAGGCGTCTGAATGCTTTTCGCCGCTCTAGTGGGATCCCAACGTTCTGTCTTATTGATTTGTTTAGGCCAACTGCTATCAGATTGTTCAAGGACACAAGTTTCCTATTGTGTATCAACAACACTCAATGACAGTTTATGTCATGTGTTAATCATAACATTTCTTCCCTAACAATTGAAAGTAAATTGAAGTGAAAGTTTAATTTAAAGTAAGTGATTGTTTATGTGTAGGGTGTAGCCTATGGGCTCCTTGCACGTAACTACTTCCTTACCGGAAATGCGGCCTCGTCTTTTCCGGCGCTATTCTACACTATGAGATGAGATGTTTACAAGAGTTGCCGAAACTTACAATAACGGACGTATACCGCCTTTGTAAGTCCTCCTCCAAATCACCTACCAGCAAATTAGAGAGAAGGGTTTTAAAATGTATGTCTCTTCATATATCCACGGATATGAAGGTAAGTCTATATATCTCAAACTTTATGGCTTCAATAGTTTGCTAGCTTACATAGGGCTAATAAACAACCCCGGGCTGACAGAATATGCGTGTTATAATGCTGTACTGTTTTCTAGTACTAGGCGGAAAATGTCTACGTTGTGTATGTACGCCTTCAAACAGGAAGAGAGCGAGCCGTATTTACCCGTTGCGGATATGACGTCAGGTTGCTATGTGCAAGTAGCCCAATTCATACACAATCTGACTACCTGGGAAATGTCAGTCTAACAGAAAAAATGAATGGATCAGTGATATTAAAATTAAGTTTGATGGTCATGCAAATTAGGCTACAGGAGTTTTCCGGGAGAAATAACAAAATAGGAGGGCACCGGGAGATCAATCAATCAAATTTTATTTGTAGAGCGCCTTACAACAACCAAAAGGTGCACAAGGCGCTTTCCAGTAAAAACATCAATAAAGAAAATTAAAAACATAAGTGTACATAAAATAGCTGAAGAAACGGGGCGGAAGCTATGTGTTAAAAGCTTGTCTGAATAAATGAGTTTTCAACTGCGATTTAAAAGTACTCAGCGTAGTAATACTTCGCAGGTGAGGTTGAAGTGCGTTCCACAGCTTTGGGCCTTGGACGGCAAATGACCGACCACCAAACTTTTTATATCTGAATTTAGGAGTCACCAAAGAGGAGTGTTCAGAGGAACGCAGGGTTTGACCTTGACCTTTGACCTTACTCAGGAGCCTTAACTGATAAAAGCTTGCCTTCACGACTGCACTGATCTGTACATCGTACTGCATACTCTTGTCTAAAATAACACCCAAGTTACGCACATTGGGTGAAAACTGAGGTGTGAGCGGACCGAAACTGAGAGACCCATTGGGTGAGTCTGGGTTGAACAGGATGTACTCAGTCTTGCCTTCATTCAAGTGAAGGAAATTCTGGGAAAGCCACTGTTTGATGTCCTGAAGACAGTTATGGAGAGGATCCAGCGCAGAACGATTACTCAGAATCACAGGAAGGTAGATCTGGAGGTCGTCAGCATAGAAATGGAAATTAACATTGTGATTGGAGACGAGTTGACCAAGTGGCAGCATATACAGAGAAAACAGAATCGGGCCGAGAACGGATCCTTGAGGCACACCGGAGGTCAGAGGAGCGGGTGAGGAGGAAAAGTCAATAAGCATTACTGAAAAAGTTCTATTAGTGAGATATGAAGTAAACCAATTAAGCACTGCGCCCTGCAGGCCGACAACATGTTGAAGACGGGAGATGAGAATGGCATGATCCACGGTGTCAAATGCAGCGGTCAGATCCAGTAACACCAAAACCACAGAGCTTTTACAGTCCAGGGCTCCAAGAATGTCATTATGGACCCTCAGTAGTGCCGATTCGGTGCTATGTCTAGATCTGAAACCAGACTGAAATTTGTCACCAATGTCGTGCCGTTGGAGATGAGACTGAAGCTGGGAGAAAACCAGCTTCTCCATCAACTTGGACAGAAATGACAGGTGAGATATTGGGCGGAAGTTGGATAGTATAGTGGGATCAAGGTTGGGTTTCTTGAGCATTGGTCTGACAATGGCGTGTTTGAGAGCAGCGGGCACAGAGCCCAAACTAAGACAGGTGTTTATGAAGGGGACAAGGAAGGGACCTATGATGTCACTAGCCTCCTTCAAAATCTTAGCAGGAACAGCATCTAGAGTGCAGGTGGTAGATTTCAACTCATGGACTGCTTTTTTAAGGTCCTCAAGAGAAACAGCCTCAAAGTTCTCAAGCACACATTGCGTCGCTCGGGTGGACAAGGCAACAGCAGGGGCTTGTGTGATGGTTTGCCTAACAGACAAAACCTTGTCCAAAAAGTATTCTTTAAATGCATTGCATGTATTTTCAGATACATCATTCAAGGCAGCAGACTCAGGATTAATAACAGAATTAATGGTGCAGAATAGGACTCCAGGACGGTGGCTGTTGCTATTGATGAGATTAGAAAGGTACTGTCCTTTAGCTTCCTTCACTGCTTTCTGATAGGTGGCAAGACTGTCTCTGAACATCTCCAGTGAAACCTGCGGCCTATCCTTCTTCCATTTTCGTTCAGCCTGTCTACATTGATGCCTGACAACCCGAGTTGTATCATTGAGCCAGGGGTCCATAGGACCTTTAGTCGTCTTTACTTTGTAGGGCGCAACAGAGTCCATAATCTGGGAACAGATGGTGTGGAAGGAGGAGAGGAAAAGGTCAGGACATAGAGGCGATGCCAATCCAGCAGTAGAGGCGAAATCGGAAACAGAGAAAGCAGCAACAAAGTCATCAACTGTAGAAGAAGTAATGATGCGACGACGATGGGGAGGCATGGACGTGGGAGGCATTGACGTGGGAGTAGGAGGAACAGCACAAATGTCAAATCGTATAAGAGAGTGGTCCGAGATGGGAAAATCCAGGACCTCACAAGTTGACACAGTCACCCCACGAGTAATGATAAGGTCAAGAGTATGACCTAACCTATGAGGATATGGACTGAGTCAGATCCAATGAGTCTAAAAGTGCATTAAAATCGTTAGCAGGTCTATCAGAGGGGCAGCAAACATGAATGTTAAAGTCACCACAGATTAAAATATTGTCAAACTTTGCCAAAAACTCAGTCAGAAACTCTGAGAACTCATTTAAGAAATCCCTATTTAATTTAGGCGGCCGATAAATTACTGCACATAAAATAGGACAGGGCACTGTGAGTACAAATACTTGTAACTCAAAGCTGGAGTACCCTCTAGTGAGCAACTGGCGACACTTCAAGGACTGTCTGTGTGCAGTAGCTATCCCCCCGCCCCTACCCGTTTGCCGCGGAGTGTTTAAGCAAAGATAGCCAGCGGGGAGGAGTTCCGAAAAGGCACTGACGTCACCTGGGGGAAGCCAGGTTTCGGTGAGGAAAAACAAATCCAGACTGTAAGAGGATATGACATCATTGAGAACAAATGTTTCGTTATTGAGCGATCTGGTGTTACAAAGTGCCATACTGAGCGTAGTCGAGTTGACAGGCGGAGGTGTCACACAAGGAATTGGACGAAGGTTTCCTTGGACGCAGCTCCGGGATGGATGTATTAACGCGGCGGGGGCATGAAAATGGAGCACCAGTGTCGGAGCCAAGCGGCCAAAGCCACCGATAGCATTCCCGCGATCTTCTAATACTGCCAAGCCTTGAACGATCTCCAGTCCTCGACGACGGAGAATCCAGGTGAGTCCTCAGCCTTAGATATAATCCGCCTCTCCGACCGCGTCTTCTACGGCGCTTACCGTTTGGTAGTAAACAGACAGGGCGTCTCAGGAAAGGAGGAATTGATGTCAATAGTGGCGGTGGTTGTTTGAAGGACTGTGCATTTAGGAGGCGATTTGTTGTAATACGCAATTCCAACAGCGTAGTGCGATCATAAACAATAGACTGCGAGACGGTAGCAAAAACAAACATAACAAAACAGAGGAGCAAGTAGCAGGCCAAACACAACGGCGCCATCTTCCCAATCAGGGAAAGAGAGAGAATAATTAGATTAACCTTGAACATTTATTTTTTACTTTGTTTTTGCAAAAGCAGTATCATTTATTTTTTACACTCAACAAAATCACACATAGAAAAGTACAACAACAATAAAAAATAAAATAATAAATTCCCTTCAAAATAGTTAATACAAGAAAAATCAGTCCAATCAATTATTTCACTTTAAAGGGGGGGTGAAACACTCAGTTTCAGTCAATCTCATGTTAATCTTGAGTACCTATAGAGTAATATTGCATCCATCATATCTCCAAAAAGTCTTTAGTTTTATTATATTTATAAAAGAAAGATAGGTTGTACCGAGTCTTTCCGGAAAAAGCGAGCGGGTGGAGGCGTGCCGTGTGGGCGGAGCTAAATAACCACGAGCGCGCGAAGCTTTTACGTTGAGAGCGGGGAGCTGTGACATCCTAAAACAAACAATGGCTAACAATCAAATTCAGCCATACATTTTTGATCCAGAATCAGATCCCGAGGCTGAAACTGATGACGAGTAGACTACAGCAGGACGAAAACACAAGGTCTCGAGTGTTTTTAAAAATTATAGCCTAAATGATTTGAACTTGAGCGCTGTGTTTTTAGAACACCATGTCATGCGCGAGTTTTAGAACATTTGTGTGTGTCTACTCGTGGTTTATGAAGACATGATTTGGTTTTACAATAAACAAACATACACCTACAGTAGGTAGCCAACCAGAATGCCTATTGCCGCCGCGGCGTCTACCGCGGTGAATTCACCGCGGCAAAAAAAAAACAGTCGCATTTCTAAGTCATTCGCGAAATGACCGCCAGGTGGCGCAAAGGGACATTTAGCGAAAGCAAAACGTATGTAAAAGTAGCCTACATTTTAAATAGAATATAGCAAACTTTTAGAGCAGAACATTTTATGAATCAAAATTTAAAGGAGGCCTATCTCGCAGTCAGTGAAAATAAATTAGGTGCAATCAATGATGCTAAACTATTGAGGAATGAGAAGATTGAAGAGTGCATCTGTCGTTTGTGGGCACACTGACGCGTGAACAACCAAACTTGTGGTCGAGTGGTAGAGCTGAAGGTTTAAACAGTACAAAGACACAGGTTCGAAACCCGAATAAATATGTTTTTTATATAATTACCATGCATTTCCATTTTACACTAACCCCTTACCTGTCGCCCCCCTTTTTGACAATCGAGTGCAAAATGACATACCCATAATAAAATGGTTGTTGCTAATGAGTCCTTCTGGCTACACACAAAACCAAGGTATCATTTAAAAGCTGACAGTTGACAGTTTACTATGAAATACTAAGAATTGCTCTAGCAATTACTAATAGAAAGATAAAGAAGCTCAAAAACAATGGAAAAAAATATATTTTTGTATAATAAATTTTTATGAAAAAGAAAATTGCTTAAGGCAAATATGTACGGGCCTGGAAACACAAGCAATCTAAAGCCATAGTTCTTAACAATGTAGGTTTCAAATTTGAAGTTCTTACAAGCAAAAATGATTTTTTTACAAGCATTTATTTCAGCGCATGTCTAGGCACCTACCCAAAAAGGCCACTTGGAGACTCCAAAGGGCCACTTGGTAACCAACTTTTACCATGATCTATAACATGTTTTTTTGATCCTTTCAATATATTTTCTTATTATAATATGACAAAGCATAACTTGTATACTGTCTCTGGTGTATTGTTTACATCCTAATAGTTTATAAAAATGCATTTATGTGCATTTTTGGAAAGGCTCCAAAAGGACCATAAAGTGACACTTGGCACTTGCTTATAAAAAGTATATATAACAAAGTCTTTGTTTACTACCAATAATTTAATGGTTGTTTAAAGAATGACAGATTATTTAGCACAAAAAAAAAACGTTTTATTAATTTATACATCTGTATATAGTTACAAACTATAGTTTCTTAGTTATTAGCAATCAACACAGTGATAACATTTCTCAAAAAAAATGAATACATAAATAAACAAATGTACTACTTACAAAGTATTGCACAGTTTGGCAGTGCTGTTCTGTTGATGGTTTGTCAATTAGCCGGTAGTTAGTTCACCCGGCGGTGTCCAGCACACATAGAGGAGAGTTTTACCACAGGTTTGTCAAGCCCACTCGTCCACCCGATACATATACTCTCACAGTCCCTATTGCGAAATTGCTATCATTCTTTGGACTAAATATGAAGTCACACTAGGAGGTTGTTTTGTGCATGATACTTAGGGAGGTAGCAGAAAGCTGCATCACAGTTGTGACACTTCACAGGAGAATCCCGGTGGCACACCTTACATATGCGTCTACCTGCCCTGCTGCCGTTGGTGATGTGCACAGGACTGTGACACCCACAAAAAGTACGAGAAGGAGGGTCAAAAACCTTGCTTTTGGTGGGATGTCCTGCCAGCTCGTCTCTTTCTTCCGTTCTTTCCTCTTGAACTTCTGGAGGCAGCTGAAGATGTTGCAGCCACACATGGATGCTTTACATGTTGTCCAGAGCCCTCTGGTTCCCAGTCATCATCTGAAGTTGTCTCACTGTTAAATTACACAAAAAGTATTAGAAATACACTTAACATAACTGATTATCTTACACATGAATACATGCATATTATTGCCTTTTCATATCAGAAATTCAAACAATCATTCACATACAGCAATCTTCCTCTACACCCACTCTATTGTTGCCCTGACTGCTAATTTGCACTACCAGCTTTGAAAATAAAATCTGTAAGGATGATTCACATACAGAAAATTCACCTCCATAGCCACTCTATTGTTGCCCATTAACACTACCAGCTTAAAGATTTTATATTCAAAGAATCATGCACATAGAGCAATCTACATCCATAGCCCCTCTATTGTTGCCCTGATTGGACATTTACACTAACAGTTTACAGATTTTATATTCAAACGATCATTCACATACAACAATCTCCATTCATAGCCCCTCTATTGTTGCCCTGATTGCACATTTACACTAACAGCTTACAGATTTTATATTCAAATGATCATTCACATAGGCTACAACAATCTGAGTCCATACCCTGCATATTTACACTACCAGCTAATAATGAAGACTGTGATCAGACAATAATAATGCCCTAAAATGCTATTTTTTCTCTCTCACTAAACATTACTTTACTTGCTTCACATTATTTGCTTACCACGCAGTGCTGGGCTGTCTCTTTCTTCCATTCTTTCCTCTTGAACTTCTGGAGGCAGCTGGAGATGTAGCAGACACACGGAGGCTGCACGGACGCATGTTGTCCAGAGGCCTCTGGTACCCTAGCTCTCATCCTCTGAAGTTTCGTCACTGTTGAATTACACAAAAGTGATTAGAAACACGCCTAACACAACTAGTTACCTTACACACATATAATTACATTTTCTTCTATGATTTTTTTTGTTTGAACTTCGTCTTGCGTTCTACATACAAAATAATAGCCTATAGCTAACGTTACAAAGTAATGTTGTACATGGTTTCTTCTAATTCAGCGCTTGAATAACAATTTCACTGCATTTCAATGTACTTATAAGCCGCAATAGTGCAGAAAATCAAAAACAGAAAGCAATGTAACACAAACTCACTAAAATGTTTAGACACTTACCGATCTAAAACTGGATCGCGACCTTCCAAACACATATCCTCTTCTCCGGAGTCGACGCTGGATACAGCCCTCTCTTCTGAATATTACACGGTTTCTTCATAACTGATTCGCGAAGTTATTCCAATGCAGCAGCAGGAGAAAATAACTTCCGTCCCCGACGTGAACGCATTGAAGCAGGCGAATGCAAACAGAGCGACTGCATCAGAGTGAGCGAGAGTGCAGGTGACCTCTCTGCGTCACGACAATCACGTGTGCGCAAATTTCCAGGAAGCAAATGTTTGCGCAGACAAAGGAACACTGTTATAAACGCGAGATTATGCAAATCTGCACATTGGCGTATTCGTTATGGCATAGGCTTCACACTGGATGACAACACAAACGTTTCCCATTGCTATTGGTTTATTTTTTACCACATATATTATCATTATGCATGATCATACGTCACCAAAACCGCCTGTCATCCTTCAATACTTTCTAAAATTACATGGCCAGTTTTCATTGAACATCTTCTGGGCCGACCTCATTCATTTCCAGACACTCCACCAAATACACTGATATGTTATGTTTCATTGAATAATGCGCTAGATGTGGAGAGTTCGTC
This sequence comes from Chrosomus eos, assembly GCA_036326025.1. Taxonomy (NCBI): domain Eukaryota; kingdom Metazoa; phylum Chordata; class Actinopteri; order Cypriniformes; family Leuciscidae; genus Chrosomus; species Chrosomus eos. The sequence continues at coordinate 19,955,577 of CM070824.1, read as the reverse complement.
GAATAAACAGGACAACGCCCTCGTGATTCGCAAATTTCAGGATGTAAACAATATACATTCTATGGATATTTTTAACAGTTTGCATATTTTTGGACACATTTTTACCATGGTGATCATATACTGGACTCTTCCCAAGGTAAAAAGATCGATGTCATCATTATTCTGCCAAGCATTACATTTCCACAACACAAAAAAGGTGAAGACCCCCCCTCTCTTCATAGTTGTATCTTATTGTTTATGTTGATACAGAATTACAAAAAACGGTTTGCAAAGTTATCTTGATTGTATAATGCTTATAACGAGACGAATATACAGTGTCGTATCTTTCAAACAATGTATTGGTTAACCTTATTACTTGCCAAAATGATATTGTAAACACAAGATAAATGTAAACAATAAAAGTTGGGATCACCGGTGATCCCATGCAGAGCAAGGGGCTAAGGAACAAATCTCATCCAACAGATTGACTGAATTTACGTCTTCAAAAACAGTTATGTTAAAAAATAAACAAACAAACAAAAAAAAACTTCACGGACAGGACAGCAGACAGCAGGACTGGAATTCTTTCCATATGCAGAAATAATTTTAAAAAACATGGTTAAGCAAGGTGCGATTTGCCGGTGGGTGATTTCCCCCCTCCACAGTAGGCTATAGCGAATAGGCCACCCTAAATAGACCTTATCAAATATAGTATATATATATTTTAAATATAGCCTAAAACACGCACGTTTAAACAACAAACAATAAAATCTGAACCAGCGCTTCTGCTCCTGTATTGAGAGATAACATGCAGCGCAATCCTGGTTCCAATTGTATTAATACATTCACGGCTTTTTAAAATGTCACAAAGCGTTTTGATGTGGTTTTGAACGAAATATTGAAGTTTATAATTAAGTATTTTGACACACCACGCCTAGTGCGTATTCTAAAATGGGGTTTTCTTCTGCCATTGAATTAGAGTTCGACAAACGCCGCATTCACTTGAATTTCTTTTTCTGCTAAAATAACAGGCTATAGCCTACTTCGTTATTTTTGGTCATACAGATAGGATATCATATTTTAAAACTGTAAAAGGTCTATTTTATTCATGTAAAGTAGGCTACACTCACAATAGGCTAACAACAAAACATTCTCACTCATTTGAGCGAACACACACTGCATAAACGTTTGGGCTTTTCTCAGTGAGCTTTGACATGGCCGAGTGGTAGAGCTGACGGTTCATCAATCGGAAGACCTGCGTTCAAATCCCGAACAAACATGGACTTATGTAAAAATATATATATTTTTAGGCTATTAATGCAGATTTGTTTAGTTCTAAAACTCTGTTACACCATATATTTTTTTGCTTATATTTATAAAATAATATTACCATGCATTTCCATTTTACACTAAGGAACAAATAGGCTATCCAACAGAACGACTTTAGATCTGTAGCTAATAATACCAATTGTTCAAAAGCAGTTTTGTATAAAAAAAAAAGATATATAGGCCTATATATATCTATATTTGTTGTATTCCCTATAGCCTACATAGAGTTTTTAAAAACATGGTTTTAAGCAAAGTTTTCGACAAACGAGGCAGCGCGTTCATTTGATTTATTTTTCTCATAACAGCTAAAATAACTTAATAGGCTATACGTGATTTTTTTTTGGTCATACAGATAAGAGTAGAGTAGCCTACATCGTTCAAAACTGTAAACTTTTTTTTAGGCTAATGACAAAAGTTTATCTGTCGTCTCTCTCGGTCTCCGGGAACTGCGCGTCACAAAAATAAACCGAAAGCCACTTGCCTCAGCTCAGACACGATAGGAAATCGGATGTCTAAAGCCTTTAAATGTCTAAATATTTAGGTTAATAAATGTTATCTGATTATGTAATCCATATGAAAACGAGAGCTACAGAGAATCTGCTCAAATATGTTTATGTGATTGTGAGCGCCTCGCAATGAGAAAATGACAAGGTGAAAATCTCGTTTAATTAAAATCGCCCTGAATTAAAATGTAAAAACAGATCAAATCATTTATTCGTCGAAGTGTTGCTATATTGTTTCATTTAAAGTTCATAATTATTATCTAAATGTTATTTAGTTTATCAGCAGTAGGCTACCACGAAGCACCGATATTTATTTGAATAATAATAATTTAAAAAATAACTAATTCACATTTTACATGCCTGGACCCAAAGATCCCTGTAGAATTTAATATTGAGTTGAGCATTTTGTTCATGTCAACAAAATGAACATGCGTTTGAAGATTATATTTAGTTTTGCTTGGAAAAAGCTGGCCCAAACCAGTTTTATTTCTTAAATTATTTAAATAATGAAATATTTAGTAATAAACTTTTATGACAGAAATACCACAACATGTAGCTTAAATCATTTAATTCTTTCATTATCAACACTTTTATAGCCTAATGCTAGAGCGATTTAAGTGTGAATTGCGACTTCTCCTTATTTTAAGTCAGACTCAGACTCGAGAGCATGTGGGGGGTTTGGAGGGACAGACAATAGGTGTTAATGTTCCTCATTCATATGGAGAGTGTCGGATAGCCAGCCCGATGGCAAAGGCAAAATTATTTTAAGGATAGGCTACATCTCTCGATGTGTCCCCATATTTGATTAAATTATAAATATTGTAGTTTATTTATTGTAGCCTATTTAAAGGGTTTTCACACATAAATTTAAATTGAAGTGTTCAATCCAGTTGTTTCAACTGGTTCTGTATAGTTTAAGAATGTTGAGACTAAATAAACTTGCTGAGATCCAGCGCGAGAGAGGCAAAACTCATGTTTTTAATTTATGTTGCTGTGGACTATTTTCGATTTGTACCGTTTCGTTTAATTTAGCTGCAATTTCTTTGGCAAAACAAATTTAAAATGTAGCAAGAATAAGATTGTGTGTTTCTTTTTTGCATGGAAATAAAGTCTAAATGCAAGTTAGGTTGCCACCGGTCCCGGTTTTACCGGGATTGTCCTTCTTTTTAATAACCTGTCCCGGGAAATTGAAGCACTCTCCCGGGACAATGAATGTCCCGGTTTTTGAAAGGCTACGTGATTATGCAAGTTCAAACCATAGACAGGTTCAAACTGTGTAGCGCGCGGCCGCTTGCACGGCAGAGAGAGGGAGAGACAGAACACCGGCTAGATCCCCCCTAACTACAGATGGTAGTTGCCGCTCAAAGTGTGGGGCGCGCCCCTCTATGGGTGGGAAATAGCCTAGAGAAGTGACAGGTTGGGCGCGCCAACGGGAGGAACTTTTCCTTTTTATGCCTTTATATCTTTATTCGTTCATGGCGAGTCTACATCGCATCTTCATCTTTGCAGCGACGCAGAAAACACCAGTTTATTAATAAACAATGAAATGTCTCCTTGCTATTTTTTACACATTCACCATTGCCGGCTCGTGCGCTTGAGTGCAGCTTTATAACACTCACTCATTACCCTGTATAGCCTATTTAAGTTATTAAATCAATATAAAGGGGTGATTTGTCCACTGGTGGCTTAAATAAACAACTAGGCTACTAGTTGACTAGAAAAAAACTAGTCGGAGACAGCATGAGCGCGCGACCCTGAGCGGAATGAGCGAGCCGAGGAATATCCAGAAATGCTCACATGCTCTGATCGGAACAAAGGAATTTTGACATAATTAATCATTAGTTTATATCTCATGCACTGCCCATAATTTTAATCCCATATCAAACACATTAGCCTATGTTATGTCTATTTTAATTTTTTAATTTTTTTGTCTTGCCAAATGGATTTCTCTTCTTTTCTTTTTTTAACATTTTGACACAGCAGCACTTTAATTTTCTCTATTTTTGTTTTTGTTTGTTTAGTTTGTATTTAGATACTAGCCTACTTGTTACTTCAATAAATTGGAACATTTTAAGCTTGTTGCGTATTTCATTAGCATTGTGTTGGGGCGATGGGGGCAGTGGGGCTTGAAAATTATGAGTCTATCCATCGGGTGCAGAAAAAAGATTGCATGTGTGTGCTAGTGTGCGTGTGTTTATGAAGCGAATGTAAGAAGCCCCCCCTAACAACCCCCCAGCTCTACTGTAGCAATGTTGTAATATGCCATTGATTATTAAACAAAACGCTTGACTTTAAATAAATAAACAGTTAATAAACTCGCAAATAAAGAGTCAACTATTTAAGCATCAAGAACGGTTAAAGATTAATGCTGTCGGCCAACATGGTGTTATATTGAGATTCGATCTCGGGTCTCTTGGATCTCCGTGTCGTTGCGTTAACCACAGAGCTACCGCCTGAACGCTGTTACATCAACGTCTTATACTCTTCCAAAGCCTTGATGTAGCCTAATATGTTTCTATTGCAATGTTTTATATGGAAATGTTTTCATTATTTATTCAATTTAATTTAAGTATTGTGATGAATTATTTAACTACATTTCACTTAAATTCATCTGCTACCAGCTTTCAATCGCTCTGAATGAGCCGCGACGCAGCGGCAGATTACGCAATAGAGAGAATAAACGGACACTTTTCAAAGTCTGTGATTGTAGCGCCTCTTAGCGGTTAAAGGCAGCAAATACACCCCGAATTTCACCGCCGCGGCAAAGCGGCGGCGTTGAAAGTATTATTCTGGTTGGTAACCTACTGTACAGTAGCCACCTAAACAAATGTATTTAAACAAACACACACCATACATCGCATGCTCCATAGAAACATTAACTATACGTGATCATGTTGTTTAGCCTACTTGCTGTGCTTAAGTTACACGCTGATAGACACACACAGATATTTGAAGCGGTTCTACTCACCGCCTGTGGTTCCAACGCAAGACTGTTAACCTTTAGTGTTGGACTGCTCCATCCTTGAGAGCTAAATGATTAGCAAATCCGGCTTCGAACTGGGCCTTGTTTGTTCCATGCATTTCGAGGATGATTTTTTTTATAAACAAGAACACTTTTACAACAACTGTGTTGATGTTCTGGAAAAACAAACTCCATCCCCTGGTCCCTTAACGCTTGATTCTTTGGGAATCTGTGCAGTGTTGTCTTGCCTTGGCAACCGAAAACACACTTCTTTGGTGACATATTGCAGCGCAGCCGATGCACAGCGCTTTGATGGGCATAGGTTACGGCTATCGCTCTACAGCTGCGCGCGCGCCCTTCCGAGAGAAGTGTCCTTAGGACCGTATAAGGAAATTCCGGCGCATCTGACGTCAGACGCGCCCATACTCAAAAAAAACTTTCCGAAACTTGTGACAACCAGGAAGGAGTATTTTGAGAACAGAAATACTCAATCAAACGTACAATTTAATTTTTGAAAGCTCTTCAATATCATCCTGAATTTAGGTATATTCCCCAACATTTGGAACAAAGGACTTATTACCCCAATCCATAAAAAAAACGGAGACAGATTTGACCCTAATAACTACCGTGGTATATGTGTAAACAGCAACCTAGGCAAACTCTTCTGCAACATCCTAAACAGCAGACTAGCCCATTTTCTCAGAGACAGAAATGTCCTGAGCAAGTGTCAAATTGGCTTCCAACCAAAATATCTCACATCAGACCATATATATATACTCTCCATACCTTAGTTGATAAGCAAATTAATGAAAACAAAAGTAAAATTTTCTCATGCTTTGTGGACTTCAAAAAAGCTTTTGACTCCATTTGGCATGAAGGTCTTTTTCTTCAAGTAATCCAGTGCGGCATTGGAGGAAAAACATATGACATCATCAAATCAATGTACACAAACAACAAATTTGCAGTTAAAATTGGTAACAAACACACAGAATTCCTCCCTCAGAGTCGTGGAGTGAGACAGGGCTGCAGCTTAAGTCCTTCGCTGTTCAATATCTACATAAATGAGCTAGCGAGGGCTCTGGATCAGTCTGCAGCAGATGGCCCTACTCTACTGGACACTGAAGTCAAATGCCTTCTGTTTGCTGATGATCTGGTGCTGCTGTCTCCCACTAAAGAGGGTCTACAGCAGCATCTAAACCTCCTGCACAGCTTCTGTCAGTCATGGGCCCTGCCAGTTAACCTCAAAAAGACTAAAATAATGATTTTCCAAAAAAAGATCTAGCCTCAAAGACCAATATCATAGTTTTAAATTGGACAACATGCTCATCGAAAACACGCAGGACTATACTTACTGTCCACTCATAGACCAAGAGTTCACTGAATGGGACAAACACCCAATAGAGACTTTGCAGACCGAGCTGTGCAAAATCTTGCTACGAGTTCAGCGCAAAACCCCAAATAATGCCTGTAGAGCAGAGTTAGGATTATACCCCCTTATAATAACGATTCAAAAAAAGAGCCATTAAATTCCATGCCCACTTAAAAAAATAGCGATGAACAGACCCTCCATCACAAAGCCCTGGCCTACCAAGAGCTGAAGCCAGAGAAGAACACCCTCGGCCGATCCGTCTTATAGCTGACGTCACAAACTGACAATAAAAACATAGCCACACCAAACCAAATAATTAAAACACAAAAAGAGAAATCTCAAAAATTGGACATACACAACAGCCAAACAAAGTAAACTGGAATGCTATTTGGCCCTAAACAGAAAATATGAATTGCCAGGATACCTGAGTAAAGTGATCGACCATAAACTGAGGAAAGTCCTGAGTATGTACAGACTCAGTGAACTTACACTGAGCATCGAGACAGGCAGACACAGACAGACCTGGCTGCCGAAGACAGGCAGACACAGACAGACCTGGCTGCCGAAGGAAGAGCGACTGTGCCCTCACTGCTCAGAGAACCAAGTGGAGACAGAACTACACTTTTTGACATCCTGCCCCAAATATACACACATTAGAGACTCTTTCTATCCCCTTTTTACAACCTACCAGAAAGACTTCCATCAGAAATCAAATATGGACAAACTCCCACTCCTGCTAGGAGAAAGCCCAGCGAGCTCAAACCTGGCTGCCAGGTACGTGAGGTCCTGTCACGAAGAAAGAGCCTCCTGCAGGACAGAGCTACCAACTACACGCCTATAGAGACACTATTATAATTATTATACTATTTTTAATGTAAAAACAAAAATACTTTATTTATTATTTTTTTTATAATTATTTATACTTATTTCTATTGTATAGTGTTGTGAATGCTTTGGCAATGTAAAGATTTCTTTCACCATGCCAATAAAGCTATTTGAATCTTGAATCTTGAGAGAGAGACAGACAGACAGACGACAGACAGACAGAGGGAGACAGAGACAGACATTATTATTCAACATTATTAAACAAACAGAGAGAGAGAGAGAGAGAGAGAGAGAGAGAGAGAGAGAGAGAGAGAGAGAGAGAGAGAGAGAGAGAGAGAGAGAGAGAGTGTATGTATAACATTCCCAAAATGTCAAATACTTAGGTCTACTAACATTAGAATTATTTTTAGACCATACCTGAATAGTAAAGTAATCAAAAGTAAAATAGCACTGTAAAGTTTATCATAGATAGATTTATGCTTATTAAAGCTAAAGTTATTAATTCAAGATCTGTGAGTGATTTTCTCTTTGCCTTTTGTTGTTTGATTGGCAGTAATGGTGGTCATCGTCATCATGTTTATTAGACTTCTTCCCCTTTAAGAACGAGTGCAGATCTAATAGTCTACTGATGCACCATATTTTCTCCCAACTATTTCCATAACTACGTCAACAGTAGAGACTGCATTTTAGAAATGACAGCGTTTTGCTGCGAAGGGAAGGAAGTTGCGCTAAACAGAATGTGGTTATAGTTTTTAATGGTTTTACCTAAAATATATTCTATAATCTTTGGAAGCCGAAATCTAAAATAAAATTAGACTAAGATCACAGATCTAAAGTGTAACCAGGCTACGTTTGAATGTTTAGTTCTGTCCTCATCTCTCTCTCTCTCTCTCTCTCTCTCTCTCTCTCTCTCTCTCTCTCTCTCTCTCTCTCTCTCTCTCTCTCTCTCTCTCTCTCTTCTCTCTCTCTCTCTACATTAAAACTTAAATTAAAACATAATTTTCCCTCTCAGCTTTTCACTCGCGCCCCCCAATGGTAACGTCACGCCCCCCTTTAGGGGCGGGTCCCACACTTTGGGAACCTCTGCTCTAGGCTACCATGACACAGAGTAAGAAGTGCAGACACATAAAACACATCATACACTAAAATATTTCTTACTTTGAGAGGTCCTGTGTGGAAGGCCTGGACGGGATAGAGGGGTTTCACGAGACTGCGGCATGTTGGTGTTCACAGACACTTGAAACACAAAGATTAAAAAGGTTAAAGCAAAGATTAATGATTCTTTCGGGTAATCAGTGTCAGATCATATCGGATTCAGTCAGAATGACCGTATAAATGAGGTCTTTTGCACTCTGCACAGTAGGGCTGTAGTCAACCAAAGAAATCCTTAGTCGACCAAAGTCCTGTCCTGCGCAATGATTAGTCGACAAAAAAAAAAAAAAAAAGACGCAATGTTTTGCATTTTGATTGAACATTTATTAAACAATTGTCATAGAGTATTTATAAAACAACAACGAAAAAACATCAATAATACATAAATCTATAATAATACGGTAATACAATTTGTTACAATTAATTATTAATACATGTAGCATCGCGGAGGGTGGTGGGAAAGTTCTCAAGTACCAAATCGTATAGTGGTAAATAAATAAGCTGACTACGCCACCCCTCTTCAGAGAAAGGGGAAATAACTACCCAATGTAAATAGGGCACACAGGTTCGTTACCATGGAGGGCAAAGAGACGTGGATATCAGTACAAAAGTTAATTTTATTAAGTTCACATCAATAGGTAAAATTTTCTGGTCACTGCAACATACCTGTCAAGTATCCCGTTTTGGCCGGGAAAGTCCCGTATTTTACCCTTCTTTCCCGCCGTCCTCCCGTATTAGTATTTTCCCGTAAATCTCCTGTATTTTAACCTGCGTTATATAAAAAAAAAAACATTCCCAATCTGAGCTCTGCCACTAGCCTCGCGATAACTGCCTACTAGGTGGCAGTTGTCGCGAGGTTAGTGTGTGAGGTCAGATGATGAGTGACAGCGCGGGAAAACAAATAAAACAGATACGGATGATGGAAGCCAGAACAGAGACGGAAGGCACTCCTGCCAAAAAACCCAAACCCTCTTGTAAATTCCGCGATCAATGGCACAGTGAATTTATTTTTCTGAAGAGGAGCAGGATGGGGGACAGTCACGCGTTTTGCAAATTTTGTAACTGCGATTTCAGCATCTCACACGGGGAAGGAATGATGTGTGTCAGCACGAGAAATCCGCCAAGCACAAGCGCGGGCAAGAGGGACTAAAACATGCCCAGGCGATGTCAGCATTCGTGACGAGAAATGCCACTGAGGCAGACCAGGTCACACGTGCAGAGGTAAAAATGGCAATGCTGTGTGCCAAAAACAACATTCCTTTCTCCTTCCACGACGACTTCAACAAGTGTGTAGCTGACATGTTCCCGGACTCTGCTATTGCACGAAAATACTCAACAGGAAAAACTAAGGCTACTCAAATCATCAAAGGTAAGTTAGCTAGCCATATCTTTCTTACTGCTGGGCTATATACTGTAACTACGTTTGCTAAAACGGTTTAAAATGTGTTTGAATATTCTGACATTTGAGCATTAACCCATGGTGGCATGCATGTTGTAGGCTAACATACTAGCTAATTACTGGACACTCAACAGGTGCCATAGCAGCAGAACTAGAGGACGAGTTGGCCAAAACATGCCGATCTCAGCCCTTTTCACTGATGTGCGACGAATCGAACAACAGAAAAACAGACAAAGAATTCGTCATCCTGACTAGACTCTACGATGAGGCCACTCTGCAGGTCTCTACAAGATTCCTGGATATGCCTATATGCAATATAGGAAATGCAGAAAATCTGTATGAAAAGCTTAGTGAAGCATTAAGGTAAGGGGAGCTGCACTGTGTTGTTGACATGTTTAGTAGATTGCATTTAATTACAACCTTACATTTTTGTTCATTTTTTTCCTGTTTCCAATAGAAAAAGAGGCATCCCATGGGATAACCTGATTGCCTTTAACTCCGATAATGCAAGTGTTATGAAAGGCCGCCATAACTCGGTCATCAGCAGACTAAAGACCAGCCAGCCCCACGTCCAGGACCTTGGCTGCATCTGCCACCTGGTACAGCTGGCCACTGGCTGTGGCATCAGAGCAGCCCAGGTACCAGTGGAAGACATCCTGGTGGGATATACACCCACTTTGATAAAAGGTAAATGCATACATATAGGCCTGATATTTCTCTCGCCTAATCGCCTACAATGTAACATTGCATGTGGCTAACTCATAAACAAGGTAGCCTAGTAGGCCTGCAGTACATATTCTTTACACACATACTCACTCACAATTCCAACCACTAACAGAGTAATTTTCTATCTCTCAGTGCAAAAAGATGTGAAGTCTACAAAGAGTTTGTAGACTTCACTGATTCAGACCACCTGAAGCTCCTCAGGTACTGCAGCACCAGATGGCTGAGTCTTTTAACATGTATCCAGAGGGTGCTGAACCAGTGGGATGCACTACAGGTAGGATGGTAACTCCACTCAGCAGATATCTACAGTTTACTATGCTATATTTCCATTTTAACCATGTATTGCCACCCTATATCTCTATGTACTATAGGCCTACTTTAACAGTCATGAAGAGGTGGAAAGGAGTGTCAAAGTGCGTGATCTAGCAAGCCATCTGCGTGATCCAATCATGAAGACCTACTTCCTGTTCCTGAGTGCTGCCCTTAAGCCTTTATCTGATTTTAACATTGCCTTCCAGGTGGGTGTCAATGATATTGAATGAATGAGTGAATAATAGTATATAATTAAATGTTTGTGCTTATTATAGAATTCTTATTTTATTATTGTTATTTTGTTGTGACCATTGATATTATCTGCAGTCAGAGGGAGTGCAAATCCACAGACTTGAAGAGGAGATGTCCAGGCTGATAAAGAGGATCCTGGGCTACCTCATACCAGCCAGGGCAATCGTGGGTGTGCCTCTCAGGGAGGTGGAGAATGGAGATGGACATCAGTTGTCTGATGAAGATATCTTTATCGGAGCAGACACAAAGAATTTCATGAGAAGTGCTGAGCTCCCTGTGTCAGCTGAGAAGAAAATCTTTCAGTGAGTATATTACCCAGTAGTTATATTATGATCATCTTTTGACAGTATGAGAGTATATGCTGTAGTGTGCCTAATAATATTACCACTAATTTATTTTTTTTCCACACTTATGCTGTTGTAGAACTGTGAGAAGCTTCTATGAGGCCGTTCTTAAGAAGATGTTCTCCTCGTTTCCCCTCGACCATCCACTCCTGAGGGACCTGAAAGTGCTGGACCCTGCAGAACGTCTTAACATAACTCCAGGGACAGGTAGACAATAGAAGCAGTGGTAACACTTTACAATAAGGTTCATTAGTTAACTACATTAGTTAATATGAACCAATAATGAACTGCACATATACAGCATTTATTGATCTTTGTTAATGTTAATTTCAACATTTACTGATACTTTATTAAAATCTTGTTAACATTAGTTAATGCACCGTGAACTAACATGAACAAACAATGAACAGCTGTATTTTTATGAACTAACATTAACAAAGATGAACAAATGCAGTAACAAATGTATTGCTCATGGTTAGTTCATGTTAGTAAATACATTAACTAATGAACCTTATTGTAAAGTGTTACCGAAACAGTTTCCAATAGGCTCCACTACTTACCTTAGCAACCACCCTAGCAATGGCCAGACACACCTGGATTAATCAGTTTGTCCAATAATGGAAGACAGGAAATAAAGGAGCTGGCTTAAGTTCAGGAAGTAGTCCAGCTGTGCATAAAGTCTATTGATGTTAGGCAAGGCCATTTTTACATTTATGCAATTGGCAGATGATTTTATCCAAAGCAACTTACATTGCATTTCAAGGTACACAATTTACATTCTTATCAGTTTTTGCTTTCCCTGGGAATCGAACCCATGACCTTGGTGTTGCTAGCGCCAACACTCTACTGTTTGAGCTACAGGAATGCTATGATACTTGCTTAGATCTGCAATGGTCAGTCAAACACTTGTTTTACTTTACAGTGGAAAGGCTAGGGGCCCTGTTCCCTCAGTTGAGGCTGAAAGAGGATAAGATGAGAGAGGAATTCACAGACTATCAGGTGACAGATAGTAAGCAACTCCCCCAAGAAGACAGAATCGACAGATTTTGGGGCCTGGTAGAAAAGGACATAAGGTTCAGTGAGCTACCAAAACTTATGAAGGCTTTACTATGCATTCCCCATAGCAATGCAAGTTCAGAAAGAGTGTTTAGCATGGTACGAAAGATTGTTACAGAGAATAGGATGACGTTAGACAACAGAACAGTTTGCGCTCTACTCTCATCTAAAATGAACCACTCTGGCCCAGCCCACAAATACAGTCCTTCCAAAAAAGTCTTAAAGAATGCAAAGTCTGCAACAAATTTGTACAATAACTCACTAAAAGAGTAAAGAAAAGTTCTGTGAAATGTAAAGAAAAACTGTAAAAGAAAAGCAATATGAAATGAAAAGAATGTGTGGAATGAGAATTAAAATGTAAATGTAAAGACAAGCAATGTAAAATGAACAGAAATATGCAAATAAACCTTTAAATAAATGCTCTTCATATATACCCTGGCTTTTGTTTTCATTTAACGTTAGGCTATAATAACACCTGTCTTAAAATGTAAGGGTTCTGGAGCTTGGTTGGGGTGGTAGGACTGCTCGCGGTAGGCGCCGGAAAATTTCCCTTATTTTCAAATCCAAAACTTGACAGGTATGCTGCAAGGCAGTCACACACACACATATGACTCGTACCACACTGTTCATCCACACACAATAGACGAGAAAAAAATAAAATAAAAATTGTTAAGATGGCTGAGACTCTCCCGTAGCCGGGTAGGCTAGCTAGGTATTTAATTCAAAAACCACACTCACACACATACACACACGCCCCGTGAGGTGTAAGCGGCAGACCACACTCAGTGCTTGAAACACCACCACCAGAAGGTCAGAAAAGCTAGCCTCCCACCCCGGGGTCCATCAGCCTAAAATAAACACAAAAGAAAATTAATAATACACGACCAACATACAGTTCTGAATGGTTGGCGATTCCAAAACACACAAAGAAGCACTAACTCGTAGACAAAACAAGTTCACAAATCACAGGGCAACAAGTTGCAACTTAACACATTGCAAAATAATCAACATCCAAACTAACCAAAAAAACCAAAGTAAAGAAACATACAACTTAGCACACAGGCAGCCAATGAGAAGATGACTGAAGGGCGAGCCCACGTACACAACTTCGGCACCGGCAGCGGTGAACAGATCAATGGTTGTAGCGGTGAAAACATACAACAAAACAGTAACACAGCAGCAAGACAGCAGCGAAGTCTACACGGATTTTATGCAGGAAACGATCAGCCCAACGTCCACATTAAGACGGAGCATCTTCAAAGGAATCAATATCCTGCTAAAAACATCAGACATCAGTTGATTAGCTCAGTTAAATATTAGTTGAAACTTTAAAAGGATAACTTTACATACCAGTTGATCGTCACGGAATTGTATAAGCGTACGATTGCTCACAGCAGCGTACACATAAAAACAAACCACCTGAAAGGAAGAGCACGTAGGTTATCGCAAGCTGCACAAGTCTACATTACAAACACTTACCTATAGCCTAACTGGGAGAACGAAACAGTAGGGATGGCTGACGCGAAACAGTCGTTCCGAAGCTTTGCGAGATCCCGAAGCGCAGATGTTTCGAATCACTGATTCGAAGCGTGATTCAAAACACCCATGTCACGTGACTATGGCCAAACGAAGCCTCGAAGTGTTTCACTAACTGTTTCATCAGGTGTGATCCACCGAATCAGCGTTTGATTGACACGGTCGGAAACAGACCACTAATTGCACATCTGTATAAAAGTGAAATTAACGCATATTGACATCGTGGGTTTTTGTGAGAGGAGTTTGATTTTGAGATAGTGGATTTTTGGTGATATATTGACATTTATTGTGCGATTTGTTTAGTTATATTTAGGATTACATTTAAATTTACACAACACATTGACTGATAGGCTAGAGACACAGAGTATAGCCTACATATAGTGACACATTAATAGATACATACACTACCGTTCAAAAGTTTGGGGTCAATACGAATAATTTTTTTTTTTAAAGAAATTAATACTTTTCTTCAGAAAGGAAGCATTAAATTGATCAAAAGTGACAGTAAAGACATTTATAATAATGCAAAATATTACTTTTTTAATTAAATGCTTTTCTCTTGAACTTTCATAGAATCCTGAAAAATAATGAATCACGGTTTGCACAAAAATATGAAGCAGCACAATTGTTTTCAACTGATAATAATCATAAATGTTTCTTGAGCATCAAATAATCATATTAGAATGATTTCTGAAGGATCATGTGACACTGGAGTAATGATGCTAAAAATTCAGCTTTGATCACATGAATAAATTACACTTTACAATATATTCACATAAAAAACAGCTGTTTTACATTGTAATAATATTTCACAATATTACTGGGTTTGTTTTGTATTTTTAATCAAATAAATGCAGCTTTGGTGAGCAGAAGAGACTTCTTTTACAAACATTAAAAATCTTACCGACCCCAAACTTTTGAACGGTAGTGTAGTTATATATATATATAGACAGCTAGATTAATAGAAAGATAGATTCATATATAGATAGATTAAAGATAGGCTACATATATAAATATTATAGAGACATAGATTATATATACATATCTAAATACACAGATAGATTATAGATACATATTATATACATATCTAAATACATAGAGAGATTAGAGATACATATCTAGATAAATTTGGAAAGATAGATAAAATGGAGGCTCCCCAGAAGAGATGCCATACATCTGTGGTGTGGGAGCATTTCCATTTAGAAACAACAAATAAAGTGAGATGTGTGTATTGTGATCGGCAGCTCGCCTACTGCAACAATACATCATCCATGATGTGCCATTTGAGAAGTCCTTCTCAAACACAGTCCACAGCAGAGAAATTTATATTTTTAAATAAAAATATGTAAAAAAGTGAGACATTGTCATAGATTATATATACATATCTAAATACACAGATAGATTATAGATACATATTATATACATATCTAAATACATAGAGATATTAGAGATACATATCTAGATAGATTTGGAAAGATAGATAAAATGGAGGCTCCCCAGAAGAGATGCCATACATCTGTGGTGTGGGAGCATTTCCATTTAGAAACAACAAATAAAGTGAGATGTGTGTATTGTGATCGGCAGCTCGCCTACTGCAACAATACATCATCCATGATGCGCCATTTGAGAAGTCCTTCTCAAACACAGTCCACAGCAGAGAAATTTATATTTTTAAATAAAAATATGTAAAAAAGTGAGACATTGTGGCTTGATTTATTTTATTAATATTCATCTTGCAGGACCAAAATAACATTATGCACAGTGAGGAGCCTATATAGGTTACAAGATTCACATATTAGAAAAGTACAATTATAAAAAAACAACAAATTTTCATGGCTCGTCAAGGTTTTTTCAGATAAACACCTGCAAGTGACCACTAGGTGTCACCATGGAGACGGGTGTCGGATTGATTCGAAGCCTCGAAACAATATGGACCATTTGGTTCAACTGTTTCATTGCTTCACGAAGCCTCGATCTGCCCATCACTACGAAACAGCCTGCACATCACCGCGGCGCTGCCAACCAAACACGGCCAGCATTGAATGGCGGCACGCCTGCAACAAGGGGCGGAGCTAACAATGACACATGACCAGGTGGCTTTAAATAGGCCAGAGACAGCGGCCGATAGGCTGCCACATCTATCACTCATGTGACAGCCACCAATAACAGGGCGGGGTCTAACCCGCTCAGCCACATACAATTAGGCATCTTTTTTATGAACGAAGGCCAGTATCACTGATATTTATATTTATATAGCTACTAATGTCTCGACAAAAATGATTTTTCTCCAAATTTTAAAAATGTATTAGATGTCAAAAAATAACAACTTTTATAACAACTTTTAATTAAAGTGAACTTAAAACAATCCTCACTTAAACTCTCATATGTACCTGTTCCTTTCCTGTCTAACAGGTATGAAATATACAGAAATTGAGTTACTCAATTCTCTGTTAGTAAAGTTAACCAAAGAACAAAGATCTGCCATGACTTTAAGATCTGCTGCTGCCGACAGGATCTCACGCATCTCATTCTCTCAACTACTGACTTTAATTTAAGATTTTATTTAACTAATTTAAGACTGTTCTTGTGAGAATACTCAACAAAACGGACATTTTGGCATAAATGTGTGTGTTATTGTTCGTTCAAGCGCGAAAGAGAACTCAATACTGGCGCGCGTCTTTCTGTGCGTCGTGTGTGTGTATCAGGAGGACATTCACTGATATAGCGTTGTCTTTTGTCTTGTCGTGCATGAACGGTTTAAAAACATTTGCGTGAATAAGAGCGTGATCATATAATTATAGGTAAAGGATGACAGAAAGAACGGATGTTGCGTTAAATATTTTAACACGTTAAAGCTGGACAAAAAATAATCGCATGCGTTAACGTTGACAGCACTACTTGTCATACATTGCTGACAGAAAATTCTGCAGCTTAAATTCTTCTTAAGCCCTGTAACTTACATTCAGGAGAGCACATCCCTTCATCACTGGGTGTCCCTCTTTGCCAATCATCTTGTGGAACTAGGAAATACAGAAAAAGGCCCGTTACACAAAGAACAGCATCACCCAGGTCCAACTAACAGAGCTAAATGAGTGACCCCACAGCTGTGGTTCACAAACTTTTTCTGTCATTTTTGTCATTCCCCATTTTGTATAGGACTGTGCTGTGTATTTTGTGTGTGTGTGCCTGTCTCATTGTGTTCTCCATCTGCATGCTAAATAGCTTACGTTCAGGAGAGCCCATCCCTTCGTATTCGGCTTCCTGCTGCCAATTAACGGTTGTCACTATGAAATGATAAAATTAGATGGTGATACTGCCAAACGTAGGCTTTTTGCTCTCAAACTTTTCAAGTGCGCTTAAAGCCACAAGTTTAAAGACCCAATGCATCACATATTTAACGGAAACGGAAACGGAAGAAGAAGGTCCTCATTCAATGATGTAATCCCTTAAATGGAAAAAACACATTAATGCTGCTTACACACAGTTCGGTTTCTGCTTTCCTTGCATATTGGTGTAGGTTTCCTCTCTGCTGACTGCTCTCAAATGGCCCAGATCCAGCTTGATTTTAAAATCTGGCCCTAATTCATTTGCTATTGAATTACTCTGAAATTTATACTTTTACTACCTCAGTCTGATGTTCTGAGTAAGAAGTGCAGTATCATACATTACATGTAAAATATCTTACTATCGTTGGTCCCCTGAAGGAGCCCTGGAAGAGGGTGGCGTGGAGGCTGCTGCAAAGCACACAGGCCTTCGTTATTATCCGGTGTCACTAGAAAATACAGAAAAACTAAATTATTGGAGTGAACAGTAAGTCAAGTTTATCACAATTAGATATTAGATAACAAGATACCCATTTTAGGGAGTAAGAAAGCCTGATACCGATATATAGGCCGATATTATGTGTATATTATAATACAGTAGTAATATTATTTATGTGTTTTATAGTACAGTACCAGTCAAAAGTTTGGACACACTTTCCTATTGGTGTGTACAAACTTTTGATGGGTACTGTATATAGAATACACAGTATAAACAGAATAAATATATAAACGTTTTGCAATGATCACTCAAATGTGGTGATCAATCACTTCTGTGACAAAGATCTGAATGGAGGCAGGGTGAATGATAGAATTAAAATGATACATTTGAGCTGTAACCAAACTAGTTTGCATTGCATGTTATATTATATTATATTCTAAACACTGTTGCATAATCTTCACTAAAGACTTTGTCTTTTAATTTAAGTCACGTTATATAAAACATAACTCTCTGCTTATGTAATCCGTATGAAATGTGCATTTCTCTCTGGCGTGTTCACTGAAGATCGCGAGTCAGAGTCATTAATTTCATCTTTGCAGCCGACACTGTCTGAAAACACTTGTTTATTAATAAACAATTAAAATGTCTCCTTGCTATATTTGATGTATTCATAATCATTACTTTTGCCAGTTCTTTGTGACAGCTTTTATGTGCTTTATTGGCAGCGCCACCCTTACATGAATCACCGCACCGCGCATTTTTAAAAATATTCATTTATCGGCCATTATAAATGCCAATACCGATAGTTAGTAAAATGCCTAATATCGGTCGGGCTCTAATTGCCACACATTTCTATCAGCAGCAACTCATCTTAACCCAGGTCAAAATAACAGAGCTAACCCAGGTCAAAATAACAGAGCTAACCCAGTGTCACTCCACATCAGTGGTTCTCAAAATTTTTCTGTCATTCCCCACTTTGCATAGAACTGTGCTGTGCTCTCTGTGTCTTTGTGTGTGAGTTTGTGAGTGTGTGTGTTAGTGTCTGTGTCAGTGTGTTCTTGGTCTGCGTCTTAAAGGGTACCTATCATGGAATTTTGAAAATTACCTTTCATGTAGTGTGTAACATAGATCTAAGTGAACAAAAACATCCTGCAAAGTTTTAAATATGAAAGTTACAAAGGTATACAAAGTTATTGTCTCTCAAAAGTAAGAGTCGACTCTGAGTCGCTGATATGAATCGATAGACGAACGATGCACTTTCGTACGTCACTTGTACAAGTTATTTGAATTCGACACGCCCACTCAGTGCGCGCGCCGAGCAGACAGAGAAACCTGACAACAACATGTCGACGAGACTCTGTTCTGAAGTGCGAATCAAAAGCAAACTTTTTTTTTTACTGCCCAGGGACAAGCATGTGAAGACTCAGTGGCTAGAGTTTATATTTACAACTATACCACACAAGTATAGCCACCTTGAGCTGTGTTCGCGTTATTTTAATGACGATCGCTTCACAAACACAAATGTGAAAAACACAAGTGTGGATTCGCGAGTCGCCTGATACTAAAGGAACGTTCAATACCAAGTTTATTTGGATCGGCTTCCTCCTCCGAATCACAACCTGTAAGTACTATTAATAATTGTTGCTTTTATGTGTGTGTGTGTGTGTGTGTGTGTGTGTGTGTGTGTGTGTGTGTGTGTGTGTGTGTGTGTGTGTGTGTGTGTGTGTGTGTGTGTGTGCGTGCGTGCGTGCGTGCGTGCGTGTGTGTGTGTGAGAGAGTGAGAGTTACGCTCAGCAGCTTCTAGATCCCAATGTCATTTTTTTTGTTTTTTGAAATATGTGAAATTATGTGAAGCGTATTGTAGTACTGCAGTGCTTTATCAATATGTTTAAAGTCCCTGTAAAGTCAAAATTAAGTATGTGTTCTGAGTTTGTCACACCACAGAAAAATGTGTTATTAGTCACCCAGCCAAATTTGAATGATAAAAAAAGCCAGCAAGTACATAAAATAAGCTATCAAAATCTTGAAAAAATGAGCAGTAGTCTCTGCTCTCAAACGCTGGGGGTGTGTCCGCTGGCTGCGCTGAAACCACGCCCACTCGCGGGAAAGCTGCCGACCGTCGCCACACTCAACTCTACAGCCGGAATGAACGCTCGCACGGTGGGCACGCACTGCCGATGATGGCACCAGTTGTCGGCACGACGGGAGAATGAATGCCGAGGCGGGAGTCAGTTCAGCCCCATTCACCAGTAACAGCGGATTATCAGTGAATCGCAGTTGTCTCCGACGAAAGTTTATACAACTATCGTGTAAAATGATCACTTACAGAGGTGGGTTTTGGCAGTGATCCTCAGCTCTCCATCAAGGTGTCTCTTCACAAAATTAATCCACTTCTTCTTGATGTAATCGTTTTTCGGAAATTTAAATAAGGACACCGATCCGTTTGTGTGATCCGGTGATCGCATCCAGGTAGTATGCATTTCCGTGACGAAGGCATAGCTAGCTAGCTAGCAATCTGTAGGCTGTTACTAATAATAGTACTGACAGTAACTCGCGATTGAGCGGCCTCAGCGGCTCCAGTGCGTCATCAAGTAGGGGCGTGTCCAGGAGCTCGGGGGCTCCAGTGCGTCATCGAGTCCCCGTTTTAGCCCCGCCCAGAAAATCCGGAAAATAGCAATGGTGAAAAACTGTTTAACGGTCTAACTCCACAATTCAGTACTTCACAGTTCACAGTCTTTGTAATATGTTTTAGCAATACATCTCTAACATTTATAATGTGTTTAGATTTTTTTTTTTAAATTGCCTTTACAGGGACTGGGCTAACGCAAAATATAACTGACTGCGTCATCTGACCAATCCTGACTGGGGTCCTCTCGCACTCTGCCGCGCGCTGCACGTTTTGGAGCACATATAGTATGTTCTGTCTCGCATTCGCGGCTCTAGATTCCAAGAGATTTTAACTAATTTTCGGGCATTAGAGAGCCGCTTTCATTATGCAGGCTTTTTATAGGTTAATTTTTTTCAACAATTCAGCGCAACTCCAAAAAGGAGGACAAATGAGTGTCCGGCTTGAGGCTGCGCCGGACGCCGGACAGGGGGCTTAAAATCCGGACTGTCCGGCCAAAATCCGGACGTATGGCCACCCTAGCTGGAGGAGTTAAACGAGGGGTGGGAGGGTGGGCCAGCTTTCTTCTTACTGACACTTCAAGAAGATTAAAAAAGGTTACAACAGAAAGATCAAAAGGCACATCAACCATAAGATTTGCACCTTAGATATCTACATCTGATATTCGCTGTATGAGAAGTGCAGCATTATACACATAAAATGTCTTACTAGGCTTGGTCCTTTGATGGAAACTTGGGTGGGCTAGAGAAGGCTGCTCCCTGTTTGTCACTGTCATGGCCATTTAAAAAACAAGGATTATATATATATATATAAAAAAAAAAATTCAACACAAAGATTACAAACTCTTATCAGGCATAATTACAAGTATGAGCATGTAATTCATTTTCTAATGGACATATGGAAACTTAAGGTTAAAATAGTTATTCCACTTGCCAGCTCTGATGTTGTTTCCAGCCATAGGTAGGAGGGGAGGGGGAGAAGTTTTTTTTTTGGAAGGTTTGTTGTGCGTTTTCTTCTTCTTCTTTGCCTGTGATGTTTGTGGTGCATCTGATGAAGGGCACGATGCAGGGGATGATGGTGGTGATGGTGATCCAAGTCGTGATGGTCTGTAAATGAAAAGTTTTTACAAAGATTAGTTTTCATATTGATCACATCGAACAGAGAGAAATATGACATGGGTGACATACTCTATGTGTGATTACAAAGAGGATGATCAAAACGTCAAACAACATATGATGCTCACTTTCTCCGCTGGCGAAATACTGGCAGCTCCTCTTTGTCTGTATTCAGATCAGAGGTGTGGTAGGAAAGGCCCCACCTCTTACTGAGATTTTCAAAGCAGTCTGTAGGCAATGTTTAGTAATGTATGTTACCAATTAATTCTATATCACAACAACTATATCACAACAACTATATCATCAACATAATAAATTACAATGAGTAACATCAGAACATCTTAACCCCCCACCCTTACTTGTCTCACGTAATATTCGACAAGAGTACTGTTTCCATCCTTTAGATGGTTTAGGTGACGTCTTCTTTAAAATACTTTGTTGTATTTTGTATGAGTCTTTATATGAAGGCCACCAAGCCATGCCTCCATCATATTTGCCTGAGTTATAAAAAATACCTTTTATTGACAGTGATAGACAGTTGACAAATATCTATACCAACATAAAACATAAACTTTGCAACGTTACAGCACTCAGCATTAACTTGATGTTGAAAATGGAGTTATCCTGTAGCCTTATCTAGGTCAAAGATAAATATTTCCACTACATTGCCCTGACCTACCTGTAAACCATTCCCTTGCAACCAGTCCACTTGCTCCTTCATAGAAGGCCACTATAAGGTATAGGCTTTCCTGATGCAAAATTAATAGTATACAGTAAAGGTCAAAATCACATTTTTTTTTCTGTACTGATCAAATCTAAAAATGTTCACAGTTTATTACTTCCTAAAGGCAGGGCTCTTTTTCCTCAGTGTCCCGCAGATGTCCTGAATTCTACTTGGTAGTGTCCCAGACTTTTTTCCATTCTACATAATAAACATAGCATAATAATCAGAAACTTGCATCACTTAATTGACTCATTCTGGTCCACCATGCAAGTTCTGAACACTGAACACAAGTCACTTAATTTCCAGAGGTTGCGCTATAAACTCTTATTAGGCCTTATTCACCAATATCTTCCTAAGAATTTTCTTCTGTGTTCTTAAGAGGATCCTACGAGAACTCAAGCAGATTCACGAAGGTATTCTTAAACCTAAGAATCGTTTGTAGTCTCGTTCTAATCATGCTGAATCCCATTTCTTCTTAAGTTGACAGGGCGTGCCAATTGTTCTTAATTAGCATCTAGGTAAACGCCCTGTCAATCCCCATAAAAAGGCATGGTACTGTAGGGCCGTATGCATACAAATTTAGGCTGATGCACCAGCTTTAATTTCTACCGTATATTATACACTACATAAGCAAGACAATTTGATTACCATATATGACATGCTTTGAAGTGAAAGCACTGTTGAAGGAATGGAACAGTAAATGAGCCATTATATTTAGTAGTTAGTATAAAAAGTGAAAGTGTTATTTGTTGTGTTTTATTTATTTTAAAATACTTTAATGCTTTGTAAAAGAGTGGAATTTAGTTTATTAAAATATATACAGTATTTTTTTATTCAAAAACATCATAAATGTTAAAATATACTGTATAGTTGTCATTCAAATTCTATTATATATGACAATAAAACATGAAACTTGAAAATATGTGTCTGCACTCCTTGAACATACAAAGCAGTAAAACAAGTGCTTGAAATAGATAAGTGCACCACAAAGTACTCAGAACTGCTGACAGACAACAATACATCACAAATCTATGACTAGCTTAACCGACTAGCACAACAACAACACAGCTGAAGACTACAGTAGGCCTAAGAAGAAAAGCTGTAACTATGGTCACCCTCTATTTGAGAGAAATAGAGGGAGAGGGGGGATTTGACTTCACTGTACATAAGATGAAGAGTAAACTTTTTATGCTAAGTAGAGCAATATTATTTGGATTTTAGACACATTTCATATACATCCACATACAGCAAAGGGGGGCTCGCCCATATCACAATCAAGGCTAGGAACGCCACTGACTACAACAGAAACAGTTGGGTCACTCGAAGACAACCTGTTGAAATGAATTAAACTGGACTCAGTGCACATGTAACAGGGGCATAGCCAGTGGCGGTTCTAGCCCATTTCAACTGGGGGGGCCAAGCTGGGGCCAGTTGTACTGTTAGAGGGGCCAGTTACATTTAGACCTTATTGTTTTCATATCATTTTCTGCACTGCTGCAGGCATCAACTGGCAAAATACCGTGTTTATAATCATTCAACAATGTATTTGCATTTCCATTATATTTTTACATTTGCATTACATATTCAGTATTAGTCACCGTAACTGTAATAGACATGGTGTCCTTCTTTCTCTTCATTTTGAGAACTATAGAGCAAAAGCAATGGGGACCAAGAAGCTTATTAATTCATTTACTGAAAATAACTGACTAGCTACGTCTAACCGTTTACAGGGTTCCTGCACACTTTTTAAAGTCAAATTTAAGGCTTTTTAAGACCTAAAGAAATCAAAATTAATACCGTACATTAGGGGTGTGCAATATTGACAAAAATATATTTCAATATTTTCAACATTTTGTTGATCATACTTAGGCTACATGATATTTTACTGATTGTGTTTTTGTGCTGGTGCCATGGCTGGTAGGCCTGTTGTTGACAGCTGACTCACGAAGATATTAATATTTTTCATATTCTATGCAGTGGTCAGTTCACAGCAGTGACAGAAATACATTTTTTAATTAAGGGGCAATATTTGCCAATTTAAATTGATTTCCAGGGGCATTTTCACCTATATATGGACATTTTTTCTAAACTTATTTAGAGTTATGCATCACCTTTTATGTCAAATACTAACATTCAAATTATACAAGAATTATACTTATTTATACAATAGTACTTAATTATACAATAATTAAACAGTTCCACTGTTACCAGCAAATTAATTCATTCAATCAAAATCCATCTTTGCAGTGCAGAGGTGACACAGAAGTGGCATTACTACTGTATATTTACACTCCATTTACAATTGCATAAATAAAGCTATGAGATTTTTTTTTTAAATCAATATTTAAATATGAAATGATTTCTAATTGTTTTAACGTTTTAATTAAAGGATACTTTAAATATGAAACTAAAACTACCAGTAGGCGGCGCCAAGTCCCTGTAAGAGGGATTCAATCATTCAACCGATTCGTTCAAACGGCTGATTCATTCGGAAAAGAAGCGATTCGTTCAAAACGCGGATTTCAGTCAATAAATCATCGCTGTGTTGCATTGAGACTCTGCTACGGTTTCATTATGAAATTCTAGTCGGCGAAATAAAGGGAAAACAAACAATATTGACAATATTGTGTCTAAAAAGTAACTCCCAATGTTAACTCATTATTTAACTGTTGGATAACAGACATATCACAGTTGCAATTGTGCACGGGAAAACGGCACTTTTGCTGATGTAATATTCTAATATAAGAACATAATATGATATAAATATAAGACAAAAACTAATTTGGAGACATAGCCTACTATGAACTGCACACAGCACTGAAAGGACGATAGACAAATGCGATGTCAGCTCACAGTGCCTCGTATACATAGTTAAAACAATGATTACAATATCATAATAGACAATACACATCACACACCCCATACGCACATAAATAATGAACTTACGACTTAACTGACATTTTCTCTCCTCACAGCAAAATCCGTGTTCCTATATGTACACCAGGAGAGTTCATTTAACACTGGGGATTTTGCTGTGCTCTCTCGCGTGCAGGAGACAGACGTTATTACGTTAGATGTTATTACGACGTTAGTGATGCGAATTGTCACGTGAAAATGCAAATCCACAAAGATAGAATAAAAAATAATACGCATACAAGGATAACAACGATAGCAATTTAACAAATAGTTTTGTACAAATTATTTCAAACTCCACATTTAGGGGGGCCACAAGGGGGGCCAAGCGTTTTGTCACAGGGGCACTGGCCCCCCCTGGCCTCCCCCTAGAACCGCCACTGGGCATAGCAAACTGTTGTCCATGAGGAATTACATAAAGCTTCTCCTCTACTTGTCCAACATTACACAGCTGTGTCGAGTCTGACAGACTGTCCATCAAATACACACCAAACACTGTTGAGGGTTTGTTCAGGGTACTCAAAGAAACTTGACTGCTGGGCAAAGGTTGAGTAGAGTAGGTAAATGTCCTTATTGTCTGAAATGATATTCCTAGTTTTGGCCACTTTACCCTCTATACTGATGTAACCCCTTTAAATTTAGGTAGTTAAAAGACTCTTAATTTGAAGAAAAAATGTAGTAACTACTATTCTCCTCTAGAGGGCGTTTCTCCGTGACGAGTGAAATCATAGAAATCATATAGAGACTAGAAGCCCTATTGGCCGCTGGAAACCGAGAAATCCGGCCGCCATCTTGAACCGGTCGTATTCCTAGTTTCATTGCGTGGCAGCAGATAAGATGCCAGAGCTTTGTGGAGCATTTTCCTGTTCTAATCGCCGGACCATCGAAAATAGGGCTTTTCACAAGTAAGTCTTAATATTACTGTACTATTGGTTGTATTTTGTGAATAGAATATTACCAGATAATTGAGAAGGAGCAAGGATATTTGCTATTACTGTACTGAAATCGTTGTGAAATGCTGTTTACTGCATCAGCCGGTGTTCACCCGGCATGGAGAGGTGAAGTAACTGTTAAAGTAATAATTACAAGAGCTTCTAGGTTATCAGATAAGCATTCAACTGCCCTGTTGTATAGGTTATTTGTGTTTGCGCACATGATATCAGGAAGCAATGTAACGTTAATACACGCATGACAGCGATGCACAAATTGAGTTACCCCTCCAACTTCTAGTTTTATTGATAACCTATATCTTCACATGCGATTTGGCTATTGATATTACAGAAGTCCTGTGGTAAAATTACATCATTAACTTACTCCATCTACCCTTGTAAAGTTTATCCGAATAGGGCTTTGGTCTCGACATTTTCCCATCCCACATCCACATACAATAAAAAAAGTATAGGCTTAATGTTGTCCAAACTTAATAGAAATTACTGATGCAAACACGTTGAAAAGCGATCTTCTCAATTTTTATTATAGGTGGCTGCATTCGGTGGATTCGCGGCTGCTGTGTGTGTGGTGTGTGTGTGTGTTGTGTGTGTGTGAGGTGATGAGAGAAGAGAGAGAGAGAGAGAGAGAGAGAGAGAGAGAGAGAGAGAGAGAGAGAGAGAGAGAGAGAGAGAGAGAGAGAGAGAGAGAGAGACTGTCTGTTCGTGTTTGTTTGTGTGTCTGTTCGTGTGTATGTGCGTGTCACATACCATAAATTGTTTCTTCAACTTATTAAAATATCTTACTTTACTGCAACTATCTGTTTCTGCTTCTTTATTATATTTATAGTGTGTGATTTATCAAATACATTATATCCTTCATCACACATATTGTGTCTGGTCACTTTATAACTTATATCAGAATATTATATTACTGTTAAGCCTACTATGGATATTAAAATACGCCGAACCATAGTCATGTATCATAGCTACATGAATTACCTTTGCAGGAAAAAAAAAAAACGCGTGAAAATCAGTTCAGTATTCAGTGAGATATGATTAATTTAATGCGCTGACAGCTCATTTCACCTGCCATTCAGATTACACTGAGCGGAGCGGATGACCGGTTTAAGATGGCGGCTCCAATTCTCGTCCGTGCCAATAGGCAGTAGCACTCAATAGGGCGTCTACCTATATGATGTCTATGAGTGAAATAATTAGAAAAAAAGTCATATTACAAAAACGCGAGAGAGAGCGGAGAGAGAACAAGACGATTCAGAGTGTAAATATTCTAAAAAAAGAAAGAAATAGAGTGTGAAGGAAAAAGTTTAAGTTCTTTTCCACTGAAATCCGGAGGGAAGAAACATCTTGTCATACTTATATTTTGAAGAACTCCGGTGAGTGTTTTCTTACTCTGTTGTTGCTTTTGTAATCGGTCATGTGTGTTCAATTAATGATTTACGATAAGAAATATGATTGATAACTAACTGATGATGAGTAAATATTGAAGTATGCATGTTGTGACAGAGATAAAGGATATTTTTTCATTAAACCAATCGGAGTTGAATCCAATGTGATGTTAAAATCAACTGCGTCACATACTAATCAATGTGCAACAGCGCCATTTGACGATAGTTTGATGTTAATTAACTCTGGGATATATTGTTGTAAAATAATCAGAGTAAGTGATTTGATGAATATGTATATATGACATTTAGTAGTTTCATTTATTTTTGGTCATATAACAATATGTCAGACATTGCCCTGTTTAATGTTGATTTAAGTGGGTATATTCTCCCAGGATTTTCTTTGTAAACCAAGTTAATGAGTTAATATACAATTGAACAAAGAAAAGTGAAAGATCTAAAATGTCATGCGTTTATATCTGTTGTCAATTCAGATGAAGTGAATGTGAATGAGTGACAAGTTCTCTGCATTATGCAGGTTGGTTTTTTTTTCCTCCTTGTTTCCTGTTGCTGTGTACTCCTTGAGTTGACCGTGGACGAGTGAACGGCGAGCCAACAGTGCCTAGTTGATGTCACAACGCGTCTGTCTCTGGAGCGAGCTCAGTATCCTTAATCTGTCGTCAAACAGATAAGAGAATACAACACACCATACACTTCGAATAGCCTACTCTGAGTGAAACTTAAGTGAGTTTAAAACTACCCGGGTAGTAAATTTTTTTTCTGTCACGTGACTACTTCTGCAAATATTTTTTTTTCTACTTCAATATTTCTTTCCTGGAAGGATCAGACTTTATAACAACACAAGGAAAGGACTTTCTGAACTGTGTTTGGGGAACCATTTATTTTATTTGTTTTACTCAAACAGGCCTGATTGTATTTTTTTTTTGTTTGATCGACTGTATGTTCACAAACTGGTACCAATACAGTACATTTTCTTTAATTTCTCAAGTTGTGTTGAAATTGCTGTCTCAATCCTCCTTTCCGAACTTAGACGTTAACTATACTGTGCCCATTCAACCTGATCAGTTTATTTAGAACTTTACAATAGAGTGATACAATGTGTTACACTGACATAGCAGTTCGCCCTGTCTAATTTCAGTGTGAATTGCTCTGTTTTGTACACCGTGTACTGAACAGCATCAGGAAACATGGCTGGCAGTGGTCCATTTACATGTTCCCTTCTCAGGCCCAAGCCTACCACCCGTGGCACTGGGGTGGTACCCCTCTCGAGGATCCGCTTCACTACCTGAGAGCAGGGAGATTGTGGCTTTTGAACCATTTTCTTTAGAGTCTTCATGAAATTCTCAAACTTAAACGCACTGAAACAATCCATTGTTCCATGCACCTTGGCATCTTGGGCAAGGTCCACAAGATTGTGTACATTGTAAGAAATGTAGGTATCACCATACATCTTCCTGAAGTGCTGCACAAAGAGAACAAGGGCATTGTTCGCTTAGTCTGTGTAGGTGGCAAACAGCTTTTTGCTAGAGAGGATGAGGATCAATATTCCCACAAAAAGAAGTAGCAAGTGCTTGTAAACTGCTGCATGCAGAAAGGACTTGAGGAGCACAGGCCCAGTGTAAAGCAGGAGCTGCCGGAACTCGGACGCCTTCCACCTGTCTATCTCTTTCAGTGTTCTTGGCCGCCGGTTAAATTCTACTGGTGTGTATCTCCTTACGTTCTCTAATTGTTCAGAGAGCATATTCACCTGTCCACTTGAGAGCCTACATGACAATGGACCCTGAAGCCAGAGGTAAACTAGACGCCTCATGACTCCCAAGCAGACAAGGTGCATGAAGTCCAGAGGGAAACCACTGACCAAGCCTAAGGAGGTGGCAAGAAGGGGTGAGGACCCAAGGTGATGAGCTTCATCACTCATGTCGATGAAGTCCTCATCTCGTCGGAGGGGTGCATCAGTGATGGGGAAAACCACACGGTTATTCAAGTATTCACCTTCTTGGGTGCACTTTTCACACGCCGAATAACCAGTGTGGCCTTTAACACACTTCAAGAATGCACGTGCTGGTGCATCACAAACCATGGCCTCCAACTTAAGAGACAAGGGAATTTCTTTGAAGAAGAAGCCCTTCTCTAAATTGTTGATGTCCTCAACAAAATCCTCCATGTACTCATAAAGTTCAGGTTTCCCATTTCCAGGAAAAAGGGCAATCACAAATGGCTTATGGTTGGGGAGGTTTTGGACAAACCCAAGTATTGGCCAAAATTGAGTTGATGAACTTCTAAACAATGGCAAGCCATCGACATTGATCTGAAGTTTAAGGCACATTCCACTGATCAAGATACTGCGATATGCCTCTAGGGTCGACCTCATTGACTGCAGGATCCCAAAGTAGTAATGTGTCCCGCCAGCCTTCTCTTGGAAAGCCATTACTTCAGATTGTGTGGTCTTCAATAGAGTACGAGCATCTAATGGCAGCGATGGGTGATGGCACTTAAGAATTCGCAATAATTTGTTCAAAGCACTGTGTGTAACATTTTCGTCGAGTGCCCATGTTGTCAATTTATCTTCTAAATCATTTATCTTTGTTTCACTCTCAGAATCAGAATCAAAGATCAAATACTCATCAGTAGGGTGTAACGGTACACAAAAATCACGGTTCGGTACGTACCTCGGTTTTAAAGTCACAGTTCGGTACGTTTTCGATACAGCAAAAAGAAAGAAATGCCAGAGAAATTTCCTATTTATTAAAAGAAAAAATATTTTTTATATAAGTGTGAGTTTTCCTACATCTTGAAACTCAGGTTTAAATGGGGGTAATTTTTGAAGGATGAATAAATAGTGTTTTGGTCATTACGTTAAAAATGACATTTAAATATATATTTATTTATATAATTTTATATATAATATTTGAGTTTTGAAGTGCTGAAAAAAGATGTGTGAAGTACTTGAAAGCATTTCACTATTCCAGCCAAACTGGTTACAATTAGTGTAACTATAATAAATCCATGGTGAATGTTGCTGATCTGGGGACTTAAAGCCTAACGTTATTACTAGTTCATTCACGGCGCAATGTTTCTCCTGTGTAATGATAGGATCTAAGGGTGAATCTGAATAATTAAATATATCCTTGCTAAAAGTCCCCAAAAGCCTTCAAAGGCCTGGAACTTGAAAAAACCCTGGACACACACACACACACACACACACACACACACACACGCACACACGCACACACACACACGAACCCTTCCCTCCCCCAACACACGAGGGAGGCTCCTGTGACAAGACTTTATAACTCATCGGAATGTCGCAGAGTGTCTCTGAACAAAGAGACGTACATTTCTGTTGATTAAAGACATAAAAACCATTAAATACATTTTGTTAAAGTGTAAATTGCAGGTTAACCACCACAATCAATTAATGTGTAAATAAAGTGCTCAATATGAAATATATTTAAACATTTCTGTCTTAAAATGCGTTAAAATAACATTTATTGGGGTTTCTTCACAGGTAGCGTGTTTTTTTACAGTAACTGTGATGACGTCATAACAGGGAGCTGCAACCCATACTCTGCTAGATTACCACTGTTTGTGGCTTGACTATGGAGAACGTTGGAGGTGGAAAACCATCAAATCTTTGATGGACAACAGCCTTATAATTTTGAACTAGTCAGGCGTGAGAGAGGGGAGGAAATTGGCAGAAATCATGGCCCTCAAAGAGTAATTAATTCTTGGTGTGTGGAAAATGAGTGGAGGCTTGGTCGCGTGTCCTGGTGTGTAGCTAGAGCTAGCCTAGGTTAGCCTGGAGCTAACCTGGATAACATTAGGGAACAAGCCAAAGTCTTTTCAAAATCTTGCCGTCATGTAGAATAGCAAGGAGTGACAACGACTGAAGACATTATTTACTTAAATGATGTTAGTAACGTTAGTCCTAATCAGAGCTGTAGAGATGCACAGACACAATGGCGCTTTTTGCTGGCATCTGCTGACAGAACGCGATACATTGCCTGTGCTAAAACGCTATTAATTTGCAATGCTCATTGTCAGAAAGAAACAGAGACAGGTGTTTGTGTGGGCTATGCCACCCAATGGAATCCGCAGTTGAGGTGTGCTGCCGTGAGGTGAACGCGTTTTGGAGTTTAGTGGAGCAGCTTGACCCGCGACCGGCAAATCTGACGTGCCTCACGCAGCATCCTGGTATTTTTTTTTACAGTCTATGGTTATGACGCATGCCCGTTTGTTTTGCGAATATCTTAATCTCATTTCAGGCAGGATCACGGTCCCCATGAAGCCAGTACACACGAGTATGTTTACAATTGAGTTATTTTATTCATCACTGCTGCTGAATCTAAAAAGAAAGCTTGCCTAGACGCTTGCTGCTTGGAGTCCCTCATGGGAGTCCCTGATATGACGTCACGCCCAGCTTAGTGGAAGGGAGCGGGAGTGCTAAAAACCACTGTAAAAAGTACCAACTTTTCATATTATATTCAGCATTTTGGTATAAAAAACCAGAGGTGGAAAGTAACGAATTACATTTACTCGCGTTACTGTAATTGAGTAGTTTTTTTGTGTACTTCTACTTTTTTAAGTAGTTTTGAAAATCTGTAATTTTACTTTTACTTAAGTATGTTTTGTTTGAAGTATTGTAATTCGCTACATTTTAAAACATATCCGTTACTGAGTAAAAAAAAAATTATACAAAAAAAAAATGCTTTGGGTGAAAACATTGCGCTCCGGAAACTACCTACAGCATTGATTGATTGAAGGGCGGAGAACAGACGCGCTAAAATCACAAAACAGTATGGAGAAGGTGACTGACAAAACAGACAGTGATGCAGACCCAGCGAACGCGAAATGCTGTCGAAATCTCACTCGCACACATACCGGTATGTGAAGCCCTGGTCAGTATAGGAATACTTTGGATATAGAAAAAAATGGAATTTACAGTAGGCTATAATGCAGACAACGCAAACTGGTAGATGTATGGATGAATAAATTGAAAGTAAAGCTGTACAATAAATCCAATCGCGACATGATCTGTCAATATTAAAGGTGCTCTAAGCGATGTCACGTGTTTTTAAGGCCAAAACATGTTTTGTCACATACAGCAAACATCTCCTCAATATCCGCTAGCTGCCTGTCCCCTGAACACACTGTAAAAAAAACGCGGTCTCTGCGGACACCCCAGGCTCCACAAACGGCTACAAAAACAAACTCTAGCGACCCGCTCTACGAAACATAACAAACTGTTCCAGCCAATAACCAACAAGAAGTGTTTGGGGGTGGGTTTGAGGGGTTAGTGCGCGGATGAGGAGGAGGGAGGGTCTAGCTAGCCTCCGTTTTGTTTGACAATAGTTTGAACGTCAACAAGAAGTGACGTCACCCAGGATCGCTTAGAGAACCTTTAAAGCACAAAAGACTGCTATGTAAATAATCTGCTTGTTCTGCGTGTCTCTGTGTGAATATGCTGTGCTGTTTCGTCTACTTACTACATACTCAAGTACGCGACGCGCTCATGCTGTTTTCAGCATCTCACAAACAATACGAGGAGTATTTCCAGAGCTGCTCTGAGAGAACGCCTAATGAGAATTTTCATAATTTTATTTGAGAAAAAACATTGTCAATACACTGTACAGTGTACAAAATACACTGAAACAGGACTTAACAACCCGTCAAAATAAAAGTTTGGTTTTACTAGAAAAAATGACAGATATACTATTTTAGGCCTACAATAGAATGTACCTACTTCTCATAATAATATTAACAACAACAACAATAATACTACAATTTATTTAAACAATATATAAGGAATATATATTATTTGTCCATGGTTTGGGTAAATCTGTTTTGTAGCACTTTGCCAAAAACTAAAAGGATGAAACGTTTGCTAAATTTAATTTAATTTTTTTTAATCAAATTGTTTAATTTGATTACCACCGTTTTTTATAATATATTTGTATTAAATCATAAAAAGAAAAAAATTCTGAATAAGAAACATTTCATAGAACTCTATATTTTCAAACATTTTAATAAGTTATTAATAATAAAAATAAATTATTCATCTAATTCATA
The DNA here is from genome assembly GCA_036326025.1 of Chrosomus eos. Lineage (NCBI taxonomy): Eukaryota > Metazoa > Chordata > Actinopteri > Cypriniformes > Leuciscidae > Chrosomus > Chrosomus eos. The sequence goes on along the minus strand of CM070824.1, from coordinate 19,922,271 downwards.
ATTGTCACGTTTTGATGTATTTAGTTATGTTTTGAGATCTTGTTTCCCCCTGTCTTCGTGATTTTTGGTTTAGTCCTGTTAAGTTTTCCCGCTCCTCGTTTGTGTTCAGTTTTATCACCTGTGTTCAGTTTATTATCTTATTTGGTTCAGTTCATTTAAACCCTGTGTTTTCCCTGAGTGTTTGTCGATCGTCGTCAATGTATGGTTGTGTGTTAACCCTGAATTCCTGGAGTTTTGTTCTTGTTTGAGTTTGGAAGTTTCATTTTGGAAATTAAAACTATTATATTGAAGCTCCCGTGTCCTCGTCTTCAGTCACCTGCACCCAACCCTGACAGAACGATCGACCACAACTAAAAAAGGAAAAGAAAGTGAGCCCCATGGAAATACCTATCCTTTTCCAACAAGAGCGCTCACTTGAGGAATATGCGGGACTTTATATGCAGTTGTATTATGATGTGACTCAAGATGAAGAGGAACTAAAACGGAGTTTCTGGGGTGGTCTGAAGGACCCGCGAGTCCAGATATTTCTGGTAGGGGACCTCCATCTATCCTTCCTGGAGTTCGTGGATCACACGCTGTGGTCGTGTGGATCCGAATACCTTGTAGAAGATCTACCACTCCAGCCAGCTCCAAGCCCGCCAGCCCCTGAGCCCATCACCTGCACGCCAACGCCTGAGCCCATCACCTGCACGCTAACGCCAGAGCCCATCGCCTGCCCACCAGAACCTGCACACCGCATCAGCCCTGCCACCAGATCTGTCCCTGGATTTCCCTGGATGATATCCAGTTTGACTGATCCCCCGCTGATATCAGTGCGGTTAGCCAAAAAGAAGGCTGCCGAGGCTGGGGTTCAAGTCAGCCACATCCAGCCAGAGCCTGAGCCCGTCGCCTGCCCGCCAGAGCCTGAGCCTGTCGCCTGCCCGCCAGAGCCTGAGCCTGTCGCCTGCCCGCCAGAACCTGAGCCCGTCGCCTGCCCGCCAGAGCCTGAGCCCAGCCCCAAGCTCCCTGAAATGCTGGTTCCGTCCAGTTCCGAGTCCCCTGATGTGCTGGCCCCGTCCAGTTCCGAGTCCCATGATGTGCTGGCCCCGTCCAGTTCCGAGTCCCATGATGCGCCAGAGCCAGAGCCCGTTGACCCAGCGCCAGAGCCAGAGCCCGTTGACCCAGCGCCAGAGCCAGAGCCCGTTGACCCAGCGCCAGAGCCAGAGCCCGTTGACCCAGAGCCAGAGCCCGTTGACCCAGCGCCAGAGCCCGTTGACCCAGCGCCAGAGCCCGTTGACCCAGCGCCAGCGCCCGTTGATGTCAAGTCAGTCCCCGATCCTGAGCCTGTCCTCCCCAAGAAAATTTTGGGAGGGCGCTATAACGCCTTCGCCGTGGCCGGCCAAAGATCCTTGGAGGCCTGAAAAAATAACACCGCCATGGCCACCCGAAGGGTCCTCACCAGCACGGCCACCTGAAGGGTCTTCACCGCCGTGGCCACCTGAAGGGTCTTCACCGCCGTGGCCACCCGAAGGGTCTTCACCGCCGTGGCCACCTGAAGGGTCTTCACCGCCGTGGCCACCTGAAGGGTCTTCACCGCCGTGGCCACCTGAAGGGTCTTCACCGCCGTGGCCACCTGAAGGGTCTTCACCGCCGTGGCCACCTGAAGGGTCTTCACCGCCATGGCGACCTGAAGGGTCTTCACCGCCGTGGCCACCCGAAGGGTCTTCACCGCCGTGGCCACCTGAAGAGCCTGCACCGCCATGGCCACCCGAAGGGTCTTCACCACCACGACCACCCGAAGGGTCTTCACCACCACGACCACCCGAAGGGTCTTCACCGCCGTGGCCATCCGAAGGGACTGCTCCGCCCTGGCCACGCCCACAGCCTACACCGTCGTGGCCACGCCCACAGCCTGCACCGTCGTGGCCACGCCCACAGCCTGCTCCGCCCTGGAGGCTTCCCGGACCTGCACTATGCCCTCGTCAGTCTCCAGGGCGCCCACCCTCCCACCCCTTTGGATGTTATACGGCGCGAGGACGCGCCTTCGGGGAGGGGGGAGGTACTGTCACGTTTTGATGTATTTAGTTATGTTTTGAGATCTTGTTTCCCCCTGTCTTCGTGATTTTTGGTTTAGTCCTGTTAAGTTTTCCCGCTCCTCGTTTGTGTTCAGTTTTATCACCTGTGTTCAGTTTATTATCTTATTTGGTTCAGTTCATTTAAACCCTGTGTTTTCCCTGAGTGTTTGTCGATCGTCGTCAATGTATGGTTGTGTGTTAACCCTGAATTCCTGGAGTTTTGTTCTTGTTTGAGTTTGGAAGTTTCATTTTGGAAATTAAAACTATTATATTGAAGCTCCCGTGTCCTCGTCTTCAGTCACCTGCACCCAACCCTGACAATAATCAATTATTGAAATTAGTTGATTAGATATGTTTTATTGAACAAATGTTTCATTTATTTAACTGTCATTTTAACTGATGATAATAATAACCATTATTTAATAATACAGTTTATATAAACCGTGATATTTTCTGAGACGGTTATCATACTGTGAAACTCTCATACGTTACAGCCCTGCACAGGAGAGTCCCCCACCCCACCGCCGCTGTTAAACAAGTTACTCAGCAACTTTTACTCTGAGTACATTTTAAACTATTTTTAGACCAGTACTTTAAATTAATTAAAATTTTATTGAAGTAATAGTACTTTTACTTGAGTAGAAAATTTTAGTACTCTTTCCACCTCTGTAAAAAACATACAAAACAATGGTGGGCGGTTCTTATCTTTAAGCACATTGCATTATCTCGGAAAAAAATGTACCTGCAATTTACACTTTAAATGTATGTGTGTTTTCCCCGATGTCACAGTGAAATATCTTTGTTTGGCCGTGGCATAAATAGACATTAGAAATACCTTCTTTATGCATTTTAAATACCTCTGTATTTTTCCTTTGACTTTCATTTGATGTTTTTGACACCTCTAAAATGCTCATGGAACGGGCTATCTGAATATGCACAGAGATATAAAGTAAAGTGTATTTTTAATTTGTTTTACTGCCATTGAAGATTCAAACTGTTAAACTATACACCCTCCTTGAACACACCCCTTTACCACGAGGGGTGCGTTCTCTCAAACAAAGGACAATAAACCGAGGACTCCCGCGTGCAACAGCCATTCCCCGATTGGCTCAGACAACAGGAAGGGGATGGATTTTTCCAAGGTGATAAATGTAGGAGTAGTGTTGTCAAAAAACTCGGTACTTCGGTACCAAGTCGGTACTAAAAAAAATTAACGGTTACGGTACCAGCTTTTCTAGGTACCGAGTACCGGGTTAATCCGGTTCTTGATGCGCTGTCCGCAAGGTGCAGAGTTGCGTCCTCTTCATAAAAACACTGAGACATGGCGACCGGCGCTGCTAATGCGGCTCTGAATCCAATTGTTGACAAGAAAGGAGGAAAGAGCCACATATGGAAATATTTTGAATTAGGCTAATGTCACGTTGCCATAATGGGCCGTTCACATGTTTTTTTGCGCGTGCAAATTTCAAATGTAGGCGCGCGGGAAGTGCGCTCATAATAGAAGCGACGTGGGAGCTTGTTTTTCCAGGCGCGTCACTGTTGCATAGCGGAGACACGGGAGAGCGAGAGCTTGTGGAGAGAAGGAGAAAGCGGTGTGAACTGCGCTCTCCGTGATGACGAGGAAGTATCAGCAAATAATTAATTGATTTTTTGAGCCCTTTCATTAGAAATTAGCTACAGGGTTCTCAAGTTTTGAAGCAGGCAAGAGTGACATTTTTGGCAGTTTTGGATTAAATAAAAGTACAGTCAAATAAAACATGTTTTATCTCCTGTATAGTTTGGTACTACAATAAGATACCATTCATTAACATTAATGCATTATCTAACATCAACACATTGAGTGAACAATATATTTTTACAACATTATTTAATGTTTGTGAATGTTATTTAATACATACACTTGATTGTTCATATTTGTTCACTTCATTCATTGTGCATTAAATAATGTTAACAGAAAAAACTTTTGATTTTAAAAACGTATTAGTACATTTTTAAATTAACCCCAAGGAGAATAATTGCTACAGTAACTATGGTTTATTGTTAGGTAATTGTATCTAATGTTATCTATCAAATAGAATCTTCTTATTGTAAAGTGTTTTTAATACTACAGTTTCCATCTTTGTAACCGTGATATACACTTTAATATATGTAAATTTAATCTAAATTAAGCTTTGGTACCGAAATTGGTACCGAGAACCGTGAATTTTCACTGGTATTGGTACCGAATACTGAAATTTTGGTACCATGACAACACTATGTAGGAGCGCGGCTCCGCCCAGCTCTCTGTTGAACTTTCCAGCGCGTCAGAAACATGTAATTCACGCGGATGTCCCCTCAGGGATCAGATCCTATCCTGGATCTTTTCTTTACTTTCTAGTCTAAAATCTGTTTTCTGTATTCAACTCGTTTCACTTCCACGAAGTGAAATGCACTGAGCCGAACTATTTCCGTTGTTAACGTTACCTAAAAGACTTCCCACTGCTGTTCAAAGACTCGTGCCGCATCACGTGACTCTCCACGGAACCAAGGATTCAGCTCACGCACGCAGCTAAACCATGCGGGCCGCACGCGCACGGAGAACAAAAGATCTGCCGTCCAAAACGCGGCTAGACCATGCAGGCCGCTCAAGGAACGCAGTAACGCATGAGAGAACCCTTCCACATGGAAGTAAATTTGGGTTACCCTGTTTTCAGAGCATTAAGAATGTGTTTTCGTGTTGTTTCAGAAAGGTTGACTGTCTAGGTGAATGTAACCCCCTCTCTCTTTCTTCTCTCTCTATATCTCTATATCTCACACACTCACTCGCGCTCATTCGATGTCTTATTGTGTTTGTCTTTCGTGTTTGTACATATGTATATCCCGTGTACCATAGTAAATATATATGTAGTTCTGCCTTATTAAATTCATTATATTCATGTGATTGATTCATTCTCTTTGCTCAATTTCAAGTCTCTTAAGTGCCAAAAAGATCTTATCCTACAAGCTTTATAAATCAAAGATATTTTAAAGAGTATTCGTTATAGGGCAGGAAGTCCAATTCTTCTGGCCAGAGAATTGCGTTTCCTGAAATCCTATAAAGTAAGATGATATTGGGGATCCCCACAATATTATTCTGACAATTGAGCTAATTAAATTTTACCTGCCTGTAAAACGTGATCTATGCAAATTAACCATAAGCAGTTTGTGGTTGGTTGTCGAGATACACAGTTATGCATGCAGGTAAAATGACAGATTCTCCCTTAGAGGGAGATTTATTAACATGTAAGACTGATCTAATCCAAACATGTATGAATAATTATTAATTACCAATTATTAATTATGATATGCAAATTCCCCACGTATTAGATCCACCCCTGAGTCTTTACACCTGGTTTCCACGTCAGCGCTGTTTGATCTAATAGAGATCTACGATTAATAACAGAGACATGTGAACGCTTCTCACTAGATCTCACAGCGATGTTATTACTTCAGTGGTGAATTCAAATGCTTTCTTTACTGGATCTCTTAGCGCTGTGTAGTAACAGTGTCACTTGATCGAGATCGGCTTGCGCTCATAGAGCTCGCGCTGCACAGATCTATGTTGCTGGTCCGAACTGATAAACGGTCCGTGATGCACAATATAATGAGTAGCGCAGTTTCGTTCTGCTTTCATTACGTTTGCCATGTGATGTTGCACAACGTTGTGGTGGTCACGCTCGCGCCAACGCGGATTTTGTCGGCAGGAAAAATGGTCCAAGGAATCGTTCGGTTTGCATGCGTACCGAACCGGAAGCCTCGAACCGAAACGGTTCAATACGAATACATGTACCGTTACACCCCTACTCATCAGACAAAATTGCCTCTAAATCTATCTCTTTGACATCACATGGAAAATCCTCAATGACTCCATCTTCATCAATGACTTCATCTTCATCAATGACTCCATCTTCATCAATGACATTATCTCCATCCAGAACATTAAATTCAGACTGAATGGAATCCAATTGCTCTTTCACTCTTGCCCTGGATTTACGTGTCCACGTCCAGTATGATGGTTCACTTGCCATGTTTCAGATATAAAAAGAAAAGAAAACAAAAAGAGAAGAAATCAGAATCATGCTCCCAAGTCCGAATCCTGCCACAAGTCCTGCTGGAGTTCAACTCAACTTCTGAACTTCAAGACTCTTTTACACAGTCATAAACTCTAAGAACACAAGAGCAGCAAACAGGTTAATGGTAATTAGTTCATTTAGTATACCAAACATCTAGCTATGTCTACAACAGTAACGCAGAATTTTGTGATGTCTTTTTAACTCCCACATGACCTGCATCATTATGGGCAGTTGTCTACAACATTTTGCACAGTGACGATGGCACTACCACCTGCAAGACACGTTCATCAGAAATTCCACTGCCCAGTGGGCTTTTACACATTAGGACACCATCTCTAACCACATAACATTGCATGCTATCAAAGGTTTCAATGTCATTCACTTTGGCAAATAAAGGCAGCTTGTTGCACATCAATCATTTTTTTTTCGCAGGATCGAAAGCTTGATGACAATGAAAAGTGATCCCCAAAACAGAGCAAGAGCAAAGCTCTTGAATGACGTCAGCAGCCACTTTTAAAAGGGCAGGCTGTTGTGATGTCCAATTGGATCACCACACCAATCAGCTGCACCAATCGGCCTATAAGACACACACCAAGGGAACAGAAAAAAAATTCACAGAAATGACCCTCAGGTCGTAACGGTAGCCATAAACTACTTAGGCAGTAGTGTGCGTAGCAGAGTGCATCACAGAAGACATAGGAAACAAACGGGGAGTCTCAACAAACATGAATTACTAACATGATTTAAAAAGTTTGTCATCATACTATGGATGTCCCGATCCGATACTCAGTATCGGTATCGGCTCCGATACTGCCATTTTTGCCGGATCGGGTATCGGTCAGGCGAGGCCGATCCAAATCCGATATTGTGCATTTACTATTCTGTGTTATTGTTAAGACCCACAAAAGCATTATAAAGCACCATAAAGTTTTCGTGCACTATATTATAAGTGTTCTGATTAGGGCTGTGCAAAAATATCGATACAGCTAACTATCGCGATATTTTTTTTCACGATAGTGTATCGATATTTCAACCTCTAGTATCGATATTTTATAAAAAAAATAACCGAGTGCGTATAAAAGAGCGCACACATACTATGCTCGGACACACTCGGTCTCACTCGTGTGCAGACACCGGTCTCTCTCGCGCACAGACACCGGTCATCAGTGCTGTGTGTGTGTGTGGTGTGTGTGTGTGTGTGTGTGTGTGTGTGTGTGTGTGTGTGTGTGTGTGTGTGTGTGTGTGTGTGGATTACTATTGGCAAAACCACGGTTTTACTACAATAACCATAGTTTTAATATAGTAACTGTGTTTTTTTTACTGTAAAACCATGGTTAATTTTTGTGATTACAATGCATGCAGTACTGTATAGTGACACCTGGGTCATTCCTGGTATGCAGTGACTTTTCCTGTCCCAATGATTTATTTACTCATATTTTCTTTAAAATGAGTCACATATTTATAATAAATGGCTTAAATTGTAGATTTAAGTATCCTTTACCATTTAAACAGAGATAATAGAGATTAAAAATACTATTTTGTATTTTACACAATTTTAATTGATGTATGCATTCAATTATATCATGTCCTCAGTGCACAGTAATCAACTTCTGCAAGAAATATAAACCATGAAATGACAAAAAACTCAAAATATTTTTTATTATGTTATAGACTAGGCTAAATTGCCTCTAATCATACATATAAATCATGTGAAAATACAGGTCTTTTTCTTAAAATTTTCTTCAATTACTGCGCTGTTAGTATGTGCTTTTTTGCCTTCCAAATCCGACTGCAATTTCATTGAGACCATTTTTTAAGAAGTGACTTAATATCTTTTACCTGCTGGAAATCAACTGTACAAACTGAAGTAAGCTTCAACTCACTCCTAACTTTTTTTTTAGTTTTTGAAATGTTGTCCTGCTTTTCCCACCCTTAAAGTTCCACCCTGTTAGGCTATGTTATGGAGAATGTTTGTCCTATCAAAAAAAATGTAAAAACAAATCTGACATAGTTGTAAAAGTTATATTCATATGTAGAAGGTTAGCTAGCTAAATGTTGATCACTCAAAGAGCTATGGCTATCTTAGCTCAGAATTTTCCCCCCTGTTAGGTCTATAAACCAGGTGGAATGTGAAACATATTCTATTCATCAAAAATTGTTTTGCTTGTTTAAAGAAGAAAAAAAAATCTAAGATGGCATAAGGGACATATACTATCCAAGAAAAGCTTGTTATTGTTTAACATTTATATTATTAACATGTTGTGATAACTATGTATATGTCCCTAACAGGGTGGAATATTTTCATGGACAGTGTCTGAACAAACTAACAATAATTATTATTATAGAGTCCATGAGCTTGTCACAGGCCAAAGTGTTGCTGCTATGGAGCCAGCCAACGATCCCCCCCCCCCCCCCCCCCCCCCCCCCCCCCCCCCCGAACTACCACACCCCCTTGAGGAGCTACCCCGCAAGACAGAAGAGGCCGGACAACAGGAGATACAATTAGAGCTTTTATTTATTAAAGGAATGTCTCTTAAAATCAAGCAGTCTCTTCTCGTGTTTCTCTACCACCCGTTGGCTCTGTACTCCTCCACAGAACGGGATTACGGCAGAAGGTGAACTCAGTTCAGCAGCTCTGATGTGCTCCAGCACAGACGGAGGTGTCAACGTTCACTCTGTACTTTGTACTCACAGGGCTCGATTACGGCAGAAAGTTAGCTCAGTTCAGCCGCTCTTATGTGCTTCAGCACAGACGGAGGTGGCAACGTTCACTCTGTATTTTGTACTCACAGGGCTGGATTATGGCAGAAGGTGGACTCAATTCAGCAGCTCTGATGTGCTTCAGCACAGACGGAAATGTCAACATTCACTCTGTACTTGGTACTCACAGGGCTGGATTACGGCGGAAGGTGGACTCAGTTCAGCAGCTCTGATGTGCTTCAGCACAGACGGAGGTGTCAACGTTCACTCTGTACTTGGTACTCACAGGGCTGGATTACGGCGGAAGGTGGACTCAGTTCAGCAGCTCTGATGTGCTTCAGCACAGACGGAGGTGTCAACGTTCACTCTGTATTTTGTACTCACAGGGCTGGATTACAGCAGAGGATGGACTCAATTCCACAGAAGATATACTCAGTTCAGCAGCTCTGATGTGCTTCAACACAGACGAGAGAACAGATGAAGATGTCAACATTAACTCTGTATTTTGTACTCACAGTACTGGGTTACGGCAGGAGATGGCTCAGTTCAATAGGAGATATACACAATTCAGCTGCTCTGATGTGCTTCAACACAGACGAGAGAACAGATGAAGATGTCAACATTAACTCTGTATTTTGTACTCACAGTACTGGTTTACGGCAGAAGATGGGCTCAATTCCACAGAAAATATACTCAGTTCAGCAGCTCTGATGTGCTTCAGCACAGACGAAGATGTCATTATTAACTCTGTATTTTGTTTTCACAGGACTGGATTCCATGAGCTGGCGTAGTTACATCAAGGGTATTTATTCACTCGATCACCCGAACAGTCCGCGGGGGTCCCACACTCGTGTGTACACTGCAAAACACTCACGCCACATGTGAAAACATCAAATCAGCACCGCAAATCATTCCAAACCTTGCACTGGATAAGGCAGTGTTCGGGCTCAAAGGGACCCTTGATCAATGGAATCTTCATACGCTGGCTTAGAACAGAATCATTTTCCCCATACTCTCCCCTTAGGCAATATAGAGATATGATCGTTCTTCACGTGATATTCAGCCCAAAGGAAGTTAGCCACTTAGCTGTAAGAATCCTGCTTCCTCCGTCCTCAGCCCTACTCCTCCATCTGTTCTGCGTCTCCCGCTGTTTCTTTCCTCCTACCCTCGCTGCCTCTACTTCCCATGTCCGCCTCTTTTATGCTTCTCACGCCCCAATCACCGTTTAGGATTTTCTCCTCACACGTGCCGATGATTTCGCCCGATCAGCTCTCGCTGCATTTCTGCACCGTTCGTGAGACACCGGAACCGGCATGGTGTTGCACCGGAAGTGTTCCTCCATGGCAACAACTCCCGTGCAAAAAGGTTCCGGCCCTGGTCACACCCGTGACACTTGACCAAAATGTATTCCTTATAGTTAAACATGTCACTATTTTGGTAGAATGCTAAAAACATGAAAATCATGTACTTTTTTTTCCAACACTTATGAAGCCAAAATGTCACTGCATACCAGGAATGACCCACCTAGTGGCATAAAGGTATGCATCTAAAAACTCGACTAATTTATACAGCTAGCGAATATAAACCGGGGTAAAGTTAGTTTTGTTTTCGATATTCCCCAGACATTCGCTGAAAAATGGCAATACCTCCTAAACAACTTGGCGAAAAAATATTTAAACCCTATTGGCGCTAAAAAGGCAAGGCTAACAATGTTTCACAAGCTTAATTTTCCGTATTTTCGCTCCATATAATAAGCACTGCCCCTCAAAAGCCGCCGCAATGTGAGTTTCGCCGGGAAAGCTCGCTCTAGACGGAGATGCGAGTAAGGGACCGTGGGGAAAGTGCACTTTTTCTTCGTTTTTAAGGAAAACGCAGTGTGTGTTTTTGTAATGGCTTTTTGATTTTAAAGGGCCTATTGACATGAGACCAGTCCAGTTTGGTAGGGGGCCTCAGTGGGCATCTTTAACAACCTCTCCTTTACCCCTACTGGCTGAAATGGGTATCACATGTCCAAAATTAACATTCTTTTTTTAATAGCTTTGTCCAACAGTGAGACAGAGACATCAAACCAGTGTCATTAAGTAGAGGAGGACAGGGGACAACTTTCACAACCTCTATTTTTACCCCCACTACTCTATTGTTATCCCTACTGGCGGAAATTGGTATTGCATGTCCAAAATTAACATTCTTTTTGTAATAGGTTTGTCCATGAGTGAGACAGAGACATCAAACCAGTTTCATTAAGTAGAAGAGAGGACAGAGTACAACTTTCACAACCTCTATTTTTACCCCTACTGCTCTATTGTTATCCCTACTGGCGGAAATCGGTATTGCATGTTCAGAATTAACACTATTTTGTAATAGCTTTGTCCAGCAGTGAGACAGAGACATCAAACCAGTGTCATTCAGTAGAGGAGGACAGGGGACAACTTTCACAACCTCTATTTTTACCCCCACTACTCTATTGTTATCCCTACTGGCGGAAATTGGTATTGCATGTCCAAAATTAACATTCTTTTTGTAATAGCTTTGTCCAACAGTGAGACAGAGACAGCAAACCAGTGTCATTAAGTAGAGGAGGACAGGGGACAACTTTCACAACCTCTATTTTTACCCATACTGCTCTGTCTTTACCCTTACTGGCTGAAATGGGTATCACATGTCCAAAATTAACATTCTTTTTGTAATAGCTTTGTCCAACAGTGAGACAGAGACATCAAACCAGTGTCATTAAGTAGAGGAGGACAGTAGACAACTTTCACAACCTTTTTTTTTTACCCATACTGCTCTATTGTTATCCCTACTGGCGGAAATCGGTATTGCATGTCCAAAATTAACATTCTTTTGGTAATAGCTTTGTCCATGAGTGAGACAGAGACAGCAAACCAGTGTCATTAAGTAGAAGAGGACAGGGGACAACTTTCACAACCTCTTTTTTTACCCATACTGCTCTACTTTCACCCATACTGGTGGATATCGGTATTGCATGCCCCAAAATAAAAGATTTTTGTAATAGCTTTGTCCAGCAGTGACACTGAGACATCAAACCAGTGTCATTAAGTAGAGGAGGACAGTGGACAACTTTCACAACCTCTTTTTTTACCCATACTGCTCTATTGTTTTCCCTACTGGCGGAAATCGGTATTGCATGTCCAAAATTAACATTCTTTTGGTAATAGCTTTGTCCATGAGTGAGACAGAGACAGCAAACCAGTGTCATTAAGTAGAGGAGGACAGGGGACAACTTTCACAACATCTTTTTTTACCCATAACGCTCTACGTTCACCCATACTGGTGGATATCGGTATTGCATGCCCAAAAATACGATTATTTTTGTAATAGCTTTGTCCAGCAGTGAGACAAAGACATCAAACCAGTGTCATTAAGCAGAGGAGGACAGGGGACAACTTTCACAACCTCTTTTTTTACCTATACTGCTCTTTCACCCCTACTGGTGGAAATTGGTATTGCATGCTCAACATTAACATTTTTTTTGTAATAGCTTTGTCCAGCAGTGAGACAGAGACATCAAACCAGTGTCATTCAGTAGAGGAGGACAGGGGACAACTTTCACAACCTCTTTTTTTACCCATACTGCTCTACTTTCACCCATACTGGTGGAAATTGGTATTGCATGCCCAAAAATAACATTCTTTTTGTAATAGCTTTGTCCAGCAGTGACACAGAGACATCAAACCAGTGTCATTCAGTAGAGGAGGACAGGGGACAACTTTCACAACCTCTTTTTTTACCCATACTGCTCTACTTTCACCCATACTGGTGGAAATTGGTATTGCATGCCCAAAAATAACATTCTTTTTGTAATAGCTTTGTCCAGCAGTGACACAGAGACATCAAACCAGTGTCATTCAGTAGAGGAGGACAGGGGACAACTTTCACAACCTCTATTTTTACCCATACCGCTCTATTGTTATCCCTACTGGCGGAAATCGGTATTGCATGTTTAGAATTAACACTTTTTTTGTAATAGCCTTGTCCAGCAGTGAGACAAAGACATCAAACCAGTGTCATTAAGTAGAGGAGGACAGGGGACAACTTTCACAACCTCTTTTTTTACCCATACTGCTCTACTTTCACCCATACTGGTGGATATCGGTATTGCATGCCCAAAAATAACATTCTTTTTGTAATAGCTTTGTCCAGCAGTGACACAGAGACATCAAACCAGTGTCATTCAGTAGAGGAGGACAGGGGACAACTTTCACAACCTCTATTTTTACCCATACTGCTCTGTCTTTACCCCTACTGGCTGAAATGGGTATCAAATGTCCAAAATTAACATTCTTTTTGTAATAGCTTTGTCCAACAGTGAGACAGAGACATCAAACCAGTGTCATTCAGTAGAGGAGGACAGGGGACAACTTTCACAACCTCTATTTTTACCCATACTGCTCTACTTTCACCCCTACTGGCGGAAATCGGTGTTGCATGTCCAAAATTAACATTCTTTTTGTAATAGCTTTGTCCATGAGTGAGACAGAGACATCAAACCAGTGTCATTCAGTAGAAGAGGACAGGGGACAACTTTCACAACCTCTATTTTTACCCCTACTGCTCTATTGTTATCCCTACTGGCGGAAATCGGTATTGCATGTTCAGAATTACCACTTTTTTTGTACCACTTTTTTTGTAATAGCTTTGTCCAACAGTGAGACAGAGACATCAAACCAGTGTCATTAAGTAGAGGAGGACAGGGGACAACTTTCACAACCTCTATTTTTACCCCTATTGCTCTATTGTTATTCCTACTGGCGGAAATCGGTATTGCATGTCCAAAATTAACATTCTTTTTGTAATAGCTTTGTCCATGAGTGAGACAGAGACATCAAACCAGTTTCATTAAGTAGAGGAGGACAGAGGACAACTTTCACAACCTCTATTTTTACCCATACTGCTCTACTTTCACCCCTACTGGTGGAAATAGGTATTGCATGCCCAAAAATAACATTCTTTTCGTAATAGCTTTGTCCAACAGTGACACAGAGACATCAAACTAGTGTCATTCAGTAGAGGAGGACAGGGGACAACTTTCACAACCTCTATTTTTACCCATACTGCTCTATTGTTATCCCTATTGGCGGAAATCGGTATTGCATGTTTAGAATTAACACTTTTTTTGTAATAGCTTTGTCCATGAGTGAGACAGAGACAGCAAACCAGTGTCATTAAGTAGAGGAGGACAGTGGACAACTTTCACAACCTCTCCTTTTATTTGAATAATCCATGTCCAAATAAAACAAATTAAAAACTTTATCCATCAGGAAGAGAGAAATATAAAAATCATTCAGTAAAAGGGAACAATTGACATTATGACAAACTCTCTTTATTCTTTTACAACAGCTAAATGTTAAAAAAAATGTTTATAAACTTGTAGCGTGGCCACATAAGAGGAAAGTTTAGATAAGGTTAGTGACTATTATTTAAGGTGTAGTCACTGGAATTTCCTAACTTTGTCTGCTTTACTACTTACTCTGAATGTCTCGCTATTATACTGTATTTGGATCCCAATATAGTGGCGCGTTTGTTCAGGTGATTACGTGGGTCACGTGAGTGTGTGTCACTGGTAAACAGGAAGAGACTTTTAGTTTGCCTTAAAAGGAGCCGGAAAAGGACTGTTCGAGAGAAGCGCCTTCTCATTCACTAACCGGCCGGTGTTAAAGTGAATTATCCTGGGATTGATGGACTTTTGAAGCGCCGAGTCGCCGTTCCTCTGTGGAGAACTTCTGTTGGCTCGTTGCCAGGATTACTTTTCGGGGACATAAGCCTGTCATTTCCGCCTAGGATCACGCGCACGGTTTGGACATTCTTTCTGGTGAGGCTGATCTTTTTACACATACACGCACGGGACTTTGGACATTGCTGATGGACCTATGTACACACACGCATACACTTGTACTACGGGTTATTGTTGTGGTATTTGGTGTTATTGTTGTTGGTCTGTTTGAGGTGAAATACACTGAAGGAGTTATTGAAATTGCTGTAGTTTCATTGATCTCTGAGTTCATCCATCATAAAAGGAAAGATAGAACAGGCGGTCCTGATTATTTTGTAACTCTGTTGTATTGTATGGTCAGATTGTTACATAGTGGTGGCCCGTACGGGGACGTGCTGTTTTTTTTTTTTTTTGAGTGAAATTGTTTCTTTGTTGTCCCTCGTTATGGATGAAGGGATAAATGTAAATGATGGAGTGAAGTTTCAGAATGGAAATGCTGATGAAAATATACAAGTGGTACATTCCAATAAGTCTGATGTTGGTACTCAAGACTCAAGAATGAGTGTGGAGGTAACCCCAGCAGCAGATTTCGCGGCTGGTCCGTTTGTAACTAGACGTAATCCTACCGGTGAAATATCATCTATGCTTAGCTCAATGTATATTTCTGATGATGAGGAAAAGTCTGATGATGATGATGATGATGAAAGCAGTGTATTGGATGTGAATGTGGTACAAACAATGCAAACTGAAGTTGATAAACTTAAAGTGGATTTATTGGCTCTTACTGCTAGAGTACAAACAAATGAAAATGATTATAAACAGTCAGTGGACAGTTCACTTAATAGAGAAACTAGTTTCCGAGAGGCAGTGGACGCTGGCTTGGCAGAGTTGGAAGAATGTTTCCGCAGTTCACAGGAAAAGTTGGAGAGAGCTGTATTTGATTGTTTCCTGAGAAGAGATGCTAAATGGGAGAATCAATTGAAAAAGCTACGAACCTCCAGTACACCTTCTTATCTATCTAGATTACAGCCCTATTCTCCAACTACTCCCATATCGTCGATTCACGATTATAGAACTACCACGCCTACATCTAGAGTTAAATTTCCCACTTCCCATATAGTCAATGCTACTTATGATTTAACCTCTGTAAATAATCCTATATCTAAGGTGCCTTCCCCTCCAGTAGTTCCCAGTATCTCGTCTTTCAGCGGGCGGCCCCCAATTCGGCTGGAGTTTCCGACGTTTGGAGAATCTTCTGAGACTTCGGATGTGCTCAACTTTATTGAACAGTGTGAGAACTATCTTAACATCAGACCCCTTCCAAGTGTGGAGCTGGTCGGCACCCTGAGCACTGTCCTTAAAGGACCTGCCCTGAGTTGGTGGAAGGCTGAGAGGAACAAGGTAACTGATTGGCAATCATTCAAAGGGGCATTTATGGATGCGTTTCTTCCAGATGATTACCTCGCTGAGGTGGAAGATAAGCTGCGGTCTCTGGTGCAGTTGCCGCGTCAACGCCTAAGAGATTTCGCCTATGATTACAGAGCCTCTGTCTGAAGTGGAAACCTGATATGGCTGAAGAAGAGATGGTGAGCCGCATCCTTAACAACACGAATCCCAGGGTGGCAGGTTGTTTGAGGGGAACGGTGAAAACAGTGGAACAACTGGTAAAAGTGGGTTCAATGGTGGAAAAAGACTGCATGGGAGTGAAGGATTACTGGCAGAAGGTGGATAGCCAGAATGGGAAAGAGAAGATCAATAAAAGACCAAGTGAACGGAATCTCTCTAAAAATCTAGCTGGATTATCCATTGCGCAACCACATCCTATAAGTTCCCTGTTGGTAGTCCCTGTAATAATAAAAGGGCGAGAGGTGAAGGCTGTACTAGATACAGGGAGCACGTACACCCTGATGCAAGAAAGTCTGTGGAAACAGTTAGGAGGTGAACCTAATGCTAACCCTCCGGTACTTCTTCAGCAGTTCATTATGGCGGACGGGAAGATACATCAAGCATTCAATAAGAAAACCATCTGTTACAACTGGCATGAGAAGGTATGTGGGGTGGATACGTATATCATGAAGGATGCCCACTTGGCATTTCCCCTGATAGCAGGCTTGGATTTCCTCAGAGCCACGGAAGCTGTAGTGGATGTTGGCCAAGGGAGATATGGTCTGAAAGTGGGCAAAGGGTATTTGTATCACTCATTTCTAACAACTACCATAAATCCCGAAGGTGGTATGATGCCGGTAGGAGCGAGAAAACCCACTTCTGCTATCGTGAGTCTGTATTATGCCTTACCTTTAACAGGACATCTTTATCTCGCTGCGCAAGATGCGGAAGTTACTCCTAACTGGGACTCCGACAACCAGGAAGAGTTACAGAAGCTCGTTGAGACCTGGCCTCATACCACTTCCAAGCTGCTCGGGAAAACATCAGTAGAACAACACAAGATCATACTATGTGATGAGTTGCCTGTTAAATCTAGGGCTTACCGAGTGTCGCCTCTGAAGAAAAAAATAATTGATGAGCAAGTCAGTCAGATGCTAATAGACCACATTATCGAGCCCTCCTTCTCCCCATGGTCGTCTCCTGTAGTCCTGGTCCCCAAACCGGATGGGTCCTACAGGTTCTGTGTCGACTATAGGAAGTTGAATAGTAAGACCATACCTGACGCATATCCGATGCCTCTCATTCATGACATCCTTGAATCCATGGAAGGCGCCTCATGGTTCACCACATTGGATTTGCGATCAGGATACTGGCAAGTGGAAATGGAGGAGGAAAGTAAGAATAAAACGGCCTTCATCACCACACAGGGGTTGTTCCAATTCCGCTCTATGCCTTTTGGTCTCAGGAATTCCGCAGCCACTTTCCAGAGCCTGATGGAAAAAGTCTTAGGAGAATTGAGAGGGCAGTTTTGCTTTGTATATATCGATGACATTATAGTATATTCCCGGACAATAAAAGAGCACGTACAACATCTTAATGCCATTCTCCACAGACTTCATCAAGCTTCCCTTACTCTCAACATGAAGAAGTGCCACTTCTTTAAACGACAGTTGAAATTCCTGGGACACATCGTGTCAGAGAAAGGGGTGGAGGTGGATCCTGAAAAGACCCGGGCGGTGTCAGATTATCCCACGCCCAAAGATCTTAAAGCCCTCCAACGCTTCTTGGGATTAGCTGGATGGTACCACAAATTCATTCCACGCTTTGCGGACATCACTGCTCCCCTAAACCATCTAAAGAAGAAAGGAGTGAAATGGTACTGGACCCCAGAATGCCAAACCAGTCTGCAGACTATCAAACAGAAATTGCAAGACCCACCTGTCTTAATGCAACCGGACCTCAATCAACCATTCCAGGTTCACACGGATGCCAGCAATGTGGGCCTAGGGGCTATTCTATCACAGCTTACCTCTGAAGGGGAGAGAGTAATAGCCTATGCCTCAAGAACCTTGAGAGGACCAGAGGTAAACTATTCTACATCGGAAAAAGAGTGTCTAGCGGTGGTCTGGGCAGTCGAAAAATGGAGACACTATCTGTAAGGAAGGCCATTTGACGTTTTCAGTGATCATGCCGCTTTAACGTGGGCATTTAATTGTCCTAAAACCACCTCACGGTTAACTCGATGGACTTTGAGACTGCAGCAATTCACGTTCCAAGTGCATCATCGGAAAGGCTGTCTCAATTTGGGACCAGATGCTTTGTCTCGAGCTTATGGGCCGTTGGAAAGAGACAGTGCACCCTGTATGACTATAACCCCACATAGACATGCCTCCGACATACCTCACACTCTGGGAGAAATCTCGCAGGCCCAAAGCCGTGACAGTAATATCGCTCTTCTGTTGGAGAAACCCCAGACTCGTAAACAGCAAGATTCACGGATTACCTTCGTCGAACACCAGGGGCTGGTATATCGGCGCATACCAATCAAGAATGAAGGAGAGCGGTTCCAGTTGGTGGTGCCTCAAGAATTGATACCGGGTTTCTTACACTACTTCCACGATAACCCGCTGGGAGGACATCTAGGCCGACTTAAAACCTTGCTACGGCTTTTGGAAGTAGCGTGGTGGGCGGCCGTCCGTAAGGATGTTTGGCAGTATGTCAAAGGCTGTGAAACATGTCAAAAATATAAACATGAAAATACAAGACCAAGCGGCTTCCTACAACAAACCCAGGTGAAGGAACCAGGACACACTTTGGGGATGGATTTCATGGGACCATTTCCGCTGAGTAAGAAACGAAATGCTTACCTTCTAGTCATTGTTGACTATTTCACAAAGTGGGTGGAGCTGTTCCCCTTGCGAGATAGTAAGACGCTGAAAGTAGTTAAAATACTCCGAGAGGAAATATTTACCCGATGGGGTGTACCGAAATACCTGGTGTCGGACCGTGGAGCACAATTTACATCCCAGGTGCTAGCGGAACTATGCCGGTCTTGGGGAACCGTTCAGAAACTTACTACTAGCTATCATCCACAAACCAACCTGACTGAAAGAGTCAACAGGACAGTAAAGACCATGATTGCGTCCTATGTAGGACAACATCATCAGACGTGGGATCAGTGGTTACCGGAGTTAAGGTTCGCCATCAATACTGCTTACCAGGAGACCACGGGTAGAGCTCCGGCGGAGTTAATGTTGGGACGTCAGCTTAATGGACCGCTGGAGAGATTGATCCTTAGACCCCCTACGCCCGACCAAGTTTCCTATACTCTAGTCGATCGACAAAACAACATGGCAGAGGAAGTAAGACTCCGAGTTGGGGTACAACAGCCAAGACAAGCTAGATACTATAATGCCCGACGGAAGGATGCGCAATTCAAGCCGGGAGATCTAGTCTGGATTAGGACTCACCCTCTCTCGTTAGCCGCCACTAAGTTTGCTGCCAAGCTAGCGCCCAAGTGGGAGGGTCCAGCTGAGATATTAAAAAGAATGGGGCCAATAAATTATACGGTGAGTTGGGGCAGTCCACTTAAAACGGATGTTATAAATGTGGTTAATCTAAAGCGCTGGTATGGCCGATCGCCCCCCATGCAGAAGGCTGGGGGGGGGGGGGGGGGGGGGATCTATGTAGCGTGGCCACATAAGAGGAAAGTTTAGATAAGGTTAGTGACTATTATTTAAGGTGTAGTCACTGGAATTTCCTAACTTTGTCTGCTTTACTACTTACTCTGAATGTCTCGCTATTATACTGTATTTGGATCCCAATATAGGGGCGCGTTTGTTCAGGTGATTACGTGGGTCACGTGAGTGTGTGTCACTGGTAAACAGGAAGAGACTTTTAGTTTGCCTTAAAAGGAGCCGGAAAAGGACTGTTCGAGAGAAGCGCCTTCTCATTCACTAACCGGCCGGTGTTAAAGTGAATTATCCTGGGATTGATGGACTTTTGAAGCGCCGAGTCGCCGTTCCTCTGTGGAGAACTTCTGTTGGCTCGTTGCCAGGATTACTTTTCGGGGACATAAGCCTGTCATTTCCGCCTAGGATCACGCGCACGGTTTGGACATTCTTTCTGGTGAGGCTGATCTTTTTACACATACACGCACGGGACTTTGGACATTGCTGATGGACCTATGTACACACACGCATACACTTGTACTACGGGTTATTGTTGTGGTATTTGGTGTTATTGTTGTTGGTCTGTTTGAGGTGAAATACACTGAAGGAGTTATTGAAATTGCTGTAGTTTCATTGATCTCTGAGTTCATCCATCATAAAAGGAAAGATAGAACAGGCGGTCCTGATTATTTTGTAACTCTGTTGTATTGTATGGTCAGATTGTTACAAACTTGTGGTTGTGCATTGTTTTGAAGTCTGGGCAAGATGTATATACATCTATCTGTGTGTGTGTGTGTGTGTGTGTGTGTGTGTGTGTGTGTGTGTGTGTGTGTGTGTGTGTGTGTGTGTGTGTGTGTGTGTGTGTGTCCAGTTATGGGTAAATAGCCCCAGCTGTGGGTAAGCAGTGAAGACCCCAACGGCGGCGCAGGCGGAAGATGGTGATTTGAGAACCACCACAACGGCTGGAAAGGCGGAAGAAGGCACCCCAGGCCACGTGGGTTAACTCAGGAGGGTACAGTGGCTAGGGGAGCAAACCCCGAAGACAAACCTGCACCCGGGGACAGGCAAAGGCGGAGTCCAAATGACCGGACCACCGGCAGCCCCCTGCAACTCCTGCCAGACGAAGGTCGTCATGGGTTCCCTCATTCCACTGGAAGTCATCTGGTAGGAGTGAAGATAGTGGGAGTGAGGTCTGCGCACCCACACCCTCACCTTAATCCTCACCTATGCGCAAGCTTCTTGCTTCCCCCCCATTGTCTGCTCCTCATACTCCGGACGGTAAGCCGCAACCGACGGAGCATCCCCCTTTGCGGTCGAAAAATGAAAGTGAAAAATAAGCTAAGCATTGCTTCGTGGAATGTTCGCACACTGCTGGACCTGGCCGAAACTCCTGATAGGCCCAATCGCAGGACAGCACTGGTGGCCCTGGAGCTCGCAAGATATGACATCGACATAGCAGCTCTCAGCGAGACCAGACTACATGGGGAGGACTCCCTGACAGAGGTTGGTGCTGGGTACACCTTCTTCTGGAAGGGGGTCTCCGAAGGCACTCGTCGTAACCATGGAGTTGGCTTTGCTGTAAAGTCTAAACTGCTGCAGTGCATTCCGGAATCCCCCATCGGCATCAATGAAAGACTGATGACATGGCGCGTTCCCCTGGCAACGGAACGCTTCGCCATTCTCATCAGTGCATATGCTCCAACACTTGATGCCGAGCACAACGTCAAAGAGGATTTCTACAGAGCTCTTGATGCCATCTTACAGAAAATACCGGCTACGGACAGGCTCATACTCATGGGAGATTTCAATGCTAGAGTGGGCACGGAGCACCTGGTATGGAGTAAAGTCATTGGCAAGCATGGTGTGGGGAAAATGAACCCCAATGGCTCAGACTCCTCTCCCTCTGTGCAGAGCACCAGCTGGTCATTACTAATACCATCTTCCAGATGAAGAACAGGCTTAAGCCCACCTGGCAGCACCCCCGCTCAAAACACTGGCATCTTCTTGACTATGTGATTGTCCGTCAAAAGGACAGACAAGATGTCCTCATCACCCGTGTTATGCGCGGAGCTGAGTGCTGGACTGACCACTGCAGATCCAAATCAGCTGATGGAAAAGAGCCGAGAACATCACAAAGACCTTTACGTTGCCTTCATCGACCTCAGCAAAGCTTTTGATACCATCAACCGTGAACTGCTCTGGAAACACCTCTGCATCCTAAAGCAGCTGCATGAAGGGATGCAAGCCAGAGTCCTTATGGGAGAACTCCAGTCAGAGTCTTTCGAGGTAAACGTTGGGGTGAAGCAAGGCTGTGTCTTGGCTCCGGTGCTCTTTAACATCCTCCTCTCTGCCATCACCTGCCTCTTCCACCGTGTAATGGGACATGAAGACGGTGTCCATGTGGAATACCGACTTGAAGGAAGTCTTTTCAACATCCGTCGGCTACAGGCCCACACAAAGACAAAGACCAGCCAAATCTGTGAGCTTCAGTATGCTGATGACTGTGCCGTCTTAGCCCACAGCCCGGACTCTATGCAGCACGCCCTTAACACAATATCCTGCCTGTATCAATCCTTTGGCCTACAGGTCAACATTCAAAAAACCGAGGTCATGTCCCATCTCACCATCCCCGCTTCCACATCCCCCAGTTTTCACATAAATGGTGTTCCACTTAAAACAGTGGACCACTTCACTTACCTTGGCTCCACTCTCTCCTCATGCTGCTCCCTTGATATAGAAATACACACCCGAATAAATAAAGTCTCATCATCTTTTGAACGCCTACGCAGCAGGGTTTTTGAAAACCGTAACCTGAAGATCAGTACCAAGGTTGCAGTTTACAATGCTGTGTGTATTGCCACTCTGCTTTACGGGGCAGAGTCATGGACCCCATACCGCCAGCACATCATCACCTTAGAGGCCTTCCATATTCGCTGCCTGCAGAAGATCCTCAGTTTGTTCTGGGAAGATCGAATTCCCCATACAGTCATCCTCAGCAACACTGGCTCGATCTGTATGGAAGCAGTTGTGGCCAAAAAACATCTGCGCTGGATCGGGCACACCATACGTATGCCTGAACACCGCTTGCCCCGCCAAGTCCTCTACAGTCAACTAATGGGTGCAAAGCGGTCAAAAGCGACGCTATAAGCACTACACCAGGGACATCTTAAAGCGAGCGAACATCCCCCTTACGCAGCTTGAATCTTTGGCACTCGATAGATCTGGTTGGCAGGTCACCTGTGCCTCTGCAGTCTCTCAAATACACTAAAACAACCAAGATCGACGATCCGAGAGGCGCATCATGAGACACCAGTGGGCGGCTGGTACCCCCCTGGCATCTGGTTTCCCTTGCTCCATCTGCGGACGAGTGTGCGCCTCAAGGATCGGACTCTACACCCACGAGAAGTGGCACCAGCGGCAAGGTCGCTGAACCCAACCCCCCTCCCACCCCCACCCCTGGAGCAAGCGTCATCATCGAACACGATGGACAGCTAAGAGAGAGAGAGAGAGTGTGTGTGTGTGTGTGTGTGTGTGTGTGTGTGTGTGTGTGTGTGTGTGTGTGTGTGTGTGTGTGTGTGTATATATACAGGTGCTGGTCATATGTTTAGAATATAATCAAAAACTTGATTTATTCAGTTATTCCATTCAAAAATAAACTTGTATATTATATAGACTCATTACATCCAAAGTGAGATATGTCAAGCCTTTATTTGTTTTAATTTTGATGATTATGGCTTACAACTTATGAAAACCACAAAATCAAAATCTCATAAAATTAGTTTATTACATGAAATCACACAGTAATCACAGTAATCCCATGGTCCAGACTGATCTCATGAAACTGCGTATGTATGACACGCCAATTCGTATTTCCATTTTTGGCGTGCTATCAACACGCATAATCGCTTTTCAGCGTGTTTATGAACGCCATTGACTTAACGTTACATTACTGTATATATAAATATATGACCTACCCCAACCCCGTCCCTAAACCTACCCGTCACTGGTTAATACCATTTATGAGTCTTCCCCTACCATCCTAGTAAGAATAATATCGCTCCCCCAGATGTATATCAAAATTTGGCTTTATTTCGCTCGGATTTTTAACAGCGTGTACATACACGCGGAATCACGCGGACATAACGGCGTAGATATACACGCATACACGCGGATAGCTCAAAATGCGTATAAATAACACGCCACTTGACTTGAAAGTGGCGTGTATGTTTACGCAAAAGTCATGATGTCATGTTGCATGGTCATTGAACCAGGTTTTGGTTATTTTGGCAGAGTAGGCAGGTGCAAATCCTGCTGGAAAATGAAGTCAGCATCTTCATAAAGCTTGTCTGCTGAAGGAAGCATGAAGTGCTATGAATATGTCGTGGTAGACGCTGCATTGAGTGGACAGCACAGTGGACCAACTCCAGCCGATGACATGCTCCCCAAACCAACACAGACTGTGGAAATTTCACACTGGACTTCAAGCATCTTGGATTGTGTGCCTTTCCATTCTTCCTCCAGACTCTGGGACCTTGGTTTACAAATGAGATGCAAAATTTGCTCTCATCAGAAAAGAGGACTATAATGGTCCACTGTGCTTTATTAAATCCAGAGTCAACGCAACCGCAGGGTGCGAACTACGGGGGAGCTAGGGGGAGCTCGGCTCCCCTTAATAAGACATGGGCTCCCCTGAAAACGTGATTCGTGAAATTTTGGGGGGTCTCAAAAAATATTGACAATGTTTTATTTTGACGCGCAGTTTTAGTTTTGTGTAATGTGATCATCGTGGAGTATTATGTAAAATAGCAAAAATATCATTTATTCATGCATGACGGTGATTTAAACCTAATTCACTCCAATAAAGATAACTTTACATGCTATTCTTGTCATGAGCTTCAAGGTGTGGTGGCGCTGTGGTGCATGTTTAGTACATGTTAACTCAAAGATTCATAGACACTGGTTTGCTGTCTCTGTCTCACTCATGGACAAAGCTATTACAAAAAGAATGTTAATTTTGGACATGCAATACCGATTTCCGCCAGTAGGGATAACAATAGAGCAGTATGGGTAAAAAAAAGAGGTTGTGAAAGTTGTCCCCTGTCCTCCTCTACGTAATGACGCTGGTTTGATGTCTCTGTCTCATTCATGGACAAATCTATTACAAAAAGAATGTTCATTTTGGACATGCAATACAGATTTCCGCCAGTAGGGATAACAATAGAACAGTAGGGGTAAAAATACAGGTTGTGAAAGTTGTCCACTGTCCTCCTCTACTTAATGACGCTTGTTTGCTGTCTCTGTCTCACTCATGGACAAAGCTATTACAAAAAGAATGTTAATTTTGGACATGCAGTACCGATTTCCGCCAGTAGGGATAACAATAGAGCAGTATGGGTAAAAATAGAGGTTATAAATGTTGTCCACTCTCCTCCTCTACTTAATGACACTGGTTTGATGTCTCTGTCTCACTCATGGACAAAGCTATTACAAAAGATTGTTAATTTTGGACATGCAATACCCATTTCAGCCAGTAGGGGTAAAGACAGAGCAGTATGGGTAAAAATAGAGGTTGTGAAAGTTGTCCCCTGTCCTCCTCTACTGAATGACACTGGTATGATGTCTCTGTGTCACTGCTGGACAAAGCTATTACAAAAAGAATGTTTTTTTTTTGGCATGCAATACTGATATCCACCAGTATGGGTGAAAGTAGAGCAGTATGGCTAAAAAAAAGAGGTTGTGAAAGTTGTCCCCTGTCCTCCTCTACTGAATGACACTGGTTTGATGTCTCTGTCTCACTGCTGGACAAAGCTATTACAAAAAGAATGTTAATTTTGGGCATGCAATACCAATTTCCACCAGTAGGGGTGAAAGTAGAGTAGTATGGGTAAAAAAAAGAGGTTGTGAAAGTTGTCCCCTGTCCTCCTCTACTCAATGACACTGGTTTGCTGTCTCTGTCTCACTCATGGACAAATCTATTACAAAAAGAATGTTAATTTTGGACATGCAATACCGATTTCCGCCAGTAGGGATAACAATAGAGCAGTAGGGGTAAAAATAGAGGTTGTGAAAGTTGCCCCCTGTCCTCCTCTACTTAATGACACTTGTTTGCTGTCTCTGTCTCACTCATGGACAAAGCTATTACAAAAAGAATGTTAATTTTGAACATGCAACACCGATATCCACCAGTATGGGTAAAAGTAGAGCAGTATGGGTAAAAATAGAGGTTGTGAAAGTTGTCCCCTGTCTCCTCTACTTAATGACACTGGTTTGCTGTCTCTGTCTCACTGTTGGACAAAGCTATTACAAAAAGATTGTTAATTTTGGACATGTGATACCCATTTCAGCCAGTAGGGGTAAAGACAGAGCAGTATGGGTAAAAATAGAGGTTGTGAAAGTTGTCCCCTGTACTCCTCTACTGAATGACACTGGTTTGATGTCTCTGTGTCACTGCTGGACAAAGCTATTACAAAAAGAATGTTATTTTTTGGCATGCAATACTGATATCCAC
The DNA here is from genome assembly GCA_036326025.1 of Chrosomus eos. NCBI lineage: Eukaryota > Metazoa > Chordata > Actinopteri > Cypriniformes > Leuciscidae > Chrosomus > Chrosomus eos. The sequence continues at coordinate 19,896,127 of CM070824.1, read as the reverse complement.
CAGTATGGGTGAAAGTAGAGCAGTATGGCTAAAAAAAAGAGGTTGTGAAAGTTGTCCCCTGTCCTCCTCTACTGAATGACACTGGTTTGATGTCTCTGTCTCACTGCTGGACAAAGCTATTACAAAAAGAATGTTAATTTTGGGCATGCAATAACAATTTCCACCAGTAGGGGTGAAAGTAGAGTAGTATGGGTAAAAATAGAGGTTGTGAAAGTTGTCCCCTGTCCTCCTCTACTCAATGACACTGGTTTGCTGTCTCTGTCTCACTCATGGACAAATCTATTACAAAAAGAATGTTAATTTTGGACATGCAATACCGATTTCCGCCAGTAGGGATAACAATAGAGCAGTAGGGGTAAAAATAGAGGTTGTGAAAGTTGCCCCCTGTCCTCCTCTACTTAATGACACTTGTTTGCTGTCTCTGTCTCACTCATGGACAAAGCTATTACAAAAAGAATGTTAATTTTGAACATGCAATACCGATATCCACCAGTATGGGTAAAAGTAGAGCAGTATGGGTAAAAATAGAGGTTGTGAAAGTTGTCCCCTGTCCTCCTCTACTGAATGACACTGGTTTGATGTCTCTGTCTCACTCATGGACAAAGCTATTACAAAAAGAATGTTAATTTTGGGCATGCAATACCAATTTCCGACAGTAGGGATAACAATAGAGTAGTAGGGGTAAAAAAAAGAGGTTGTGAAAGTTGTCCCCTGTCCTCCTCTACTGAATGACACTGGTTTGATGTCTCTGTCTCACTGCTGGACAAAGCTATTACAAAAAGAATGTTAATTTTGGGCATGCAATACCAATTTCCACCAGTAGGGGTGAAAGTAGAGCAGTATGGGTAAAAATAGAGGTTGTGAAAGTTGTCCCCTGTCCTCCTCTACTTAATGACACTGGTTTGCTGTCTCTGTCTGACTGCTGGACAAAGCTATTACAAAAAGAATGTTATTTTTGGGCATGCAATACCGATATCCACCAGTATGGGTGAAAGTAGAGCAGTATGGGTAAAAAAAGAGGTTGTGAAAGTTGTCCCCTGTCCTCCTCTACTGCTGAATGACACTGGTTTGATGTCTCTGTCTCACTGTTGGACAAAGCTATTACAAAAAGAATGTTAATTTTGGACATGCAATATAGATTTCCACCAGTAGGGATAACAATAGAGCAGTATGGGTAAAAATAGAGGTTGAGAAAGTTGTCCCCTGTCCTCCTCTACTTAATGACACTGGTTTGCTGTCTCTGTCTCACTGTTGGACAAAGCTATTACAAAAAGAATGTTAATTTTGGACATGTGATACCCATTTCAGCCAGTAGGGGTAAAGACAGAGCAGTATGGGTAAAAATAGAGGTTGTGAAAGTTGTCCCCTTTCCTCCTCTACTGAATGACACTGGTTTGATGTCTCTGTGTCACTGCTGGACAAAGCTATTACAAAAAGAATGTTATTTTTGGGCATGCAATACCGATATCCACCAGTATGGGTGAAAGTAGAGCAGTATGGGTAAAAAAAGAGGTTGTGAAAGTTGTCCCTGTCCTCCTCTACTGAATGACACTGGTTTGATGTATCTGTGTCACTGCTGGACAAAGCTATTACAAAAAGAATGTTATTTTTGGGCATGCAATACCGATATCCACCAGTATGGGTGAAAGTAGAGCAGTATGGGTAAAAAAAGAGGTTGTGAAAGTTGTCCCCTGTCCTCCTCTACTGCTGAATGACACTGGTTTGATGTCTCTGTCTCACTGTTGGACAAAGCTATTACAAAAAGAATGTTAATTTTGGACATGCAATACAGATTTCCACCAGTAGGGATAACAATAGAGCAGTAGGGGTAAAAATAGAGGTTGTGAAAGTTGTCCCCTGTCCTCCTCTACTGAATGACACTGGTTTGATGTCTCTGTGTCACTGCTGGACAAAGCTATTACAAAAGGAATGTTAATTTTGGACATGCAATACCGATTTCCGCCAGTAGGGATAACAATAGAGCAGTAGGGGTAAAAATAGAGGTTGTGAAAGTTGTCCCCTGTCCTCCTCTACTTAATGACACTGGTTTGATGTCTCTGTCTCACTGCTGGACAAAGCTATTACAAAAATGAATGTTATTTTTGGAAATGCAATACCGATATCCCTCCATGTATGGGTGAAAGTAGAGCAGTATGGGTAAAAATAGAGGTTGTGAAAGTTGTCCCCTGTCCTCCTCTACTGAATGACACTGGTTTGATGTCTCTGTCTCACTGCTGGACAAAGCTATTACAAAAAGAATGTTAATTTTGGGCATGCAATACCAATTTCCACCAGTAGGGTGAAAGTAGAGCAGTATGGGTAAAAATAGAGGTTGTGAAAGTTGTCTCCTGTCCTCCTCTACTTAATGACACTGGTTTGCTGTCTCTGTCTCACTCATGGACAAATCTATTACAAAAAGAATGTTAATTTTGGACATGCAATACCGATTTCCGCCAGTAGGGATAACAATAGAGCAGTAGGGGTAAAAATAGAGGTTGTGAAAGTTGCCCCTGTCCTCTTCTACTTAATGACACTTGTTTGCTGTCTCTGTCTCACTGTTGGACAAAGCTATTACAAAAAGAATGTTAATTTTGGACATGCAATACCAATTTCCGCCAGTAGGGATAACAATAGAGTAGTGGGGGTAAAAATAGAGTTTGTGAAAGTTGTCCCCTGTCCTCCTCTACTGAATGACACTGGTTTGATGTCTCTGTCTCACTGCTGGACAAAGCTATTACAAAAAGAATGTTAATTTTGGGCATGCAATACCGATTTCCGCCAGTAGGGATAACAATAGAGCAGTAGGGTAAAAATTGAGGTTGTGAAAGTTGTCCCCTGTCCTCCTCTACTTAATGACACTGGTTTGGTGTCTCTGTGTCACTGCTGGACAAAGCTATTACAAAAAGAATGTTATTTTTGGGCATGCAATACCGATATCCACCAGTATGGGTGAAAGTAGAGCAGTATGGGTAAAAATAGAGGTTGTGAAAGTTGTCCCTGTTCTCCCTCTATTGAATGACACTGGTTTGATGTCTCTGTCTCACTCATGGACAAAGCTATTACAAAAAGAATGTTAATTTTGGGCATGCAATACCAATATCCGCCAGTAGGGATAACAATAGGCCTTTATCACAGTCTGCGTGTCGTCACATCCTGCTCCGATTAGTAGCGTAAAGGAATTTCCGCCTGCATTATTGTCAATGGATGGACGGCAGTTTTGAGAAGAAAATTAGCCTATACTAATTTAGTTTCACTTAACAATAAAGTCAATATTTAAAACAGTTTATTTAGACTTACATGATGCCCTACTGTCATCTTTCATTCTAATCAATAACATTATCAAAGAGACGCGATTGTCAGCGCTGCAGTTAACAAGCAGCGCGCAGTTACTGCCAGAGGAATAATCCAATTTATGGTGATTAAATTAAAGGTTGGGGAAAACTTATTGTATTAAACAATAATGCTCGCATTTTTTTTTCATGCACTTACTTTACGATGCTGTCATCAAATTTAAATAAAGGAATATTTCCAGCCGATAGACAATTATTCATAAATAACTGATCATCGTAACGTAATCATCGTGTTTGAGTGCAGTGGTAGGCTACTGTGGAGAATCTTAGGTGATAATAAAATGCAAAAATAAAGAAAATAACATAAAATATAAACATAAATCCGTTTGATTATTCCTCTGGCATTAACTAAGCGCTGCTTGTTAATCATCGGCAGCGCTGACAATCGCGTCTCTTTTATTGAATGAAATATGACAGTATATCATGTAAGTCTAAATAAACTATTTTAAATATTGGCGTTTATTGTTAAGTGAAACTAAATTATAATAATTTTCTTCTCAAAACTGCCGTCCGTCCATTGACAATAATGCAGGCGGAAATTCCTTTACGCTACTAATCGGAGCAGGATGTGACGACACGCAGACTGTGATAAAGGCCTATAGAGTAGTAGGGGTAAAAAAAGAGGTTGTGAAACTTGTCCCCTGTCCTCCTCTACTGAATGACACTGGTTTGATGTCTCTGTCTCACTCATGGACAAAGCTATTACAAAAAGAATGTTAATTCTGGGCATGCAATACCAATTTCCGCCAGTAGGGATAACAATAGAGTAGTAGGGGTAAAAAAAGAGGTTGTGAAAGTTGTCCCCTGTCCTCCTCTACTGAATGACACTGGTTTGATGTCTTTGTCTCACTGCTGGACAAAGCTATTACAAAAAGAATGTTAATTTTGGACATGCAATACCCATTTCAGCCAGTAGGGGTAAAGACAGAGCAGTATGGCTAAAAAAAGAGGTTGTGAAAGTTGTCCCCTGTCCTCCTCTACTGAATGACACTGGTTTGATGTCTTTGTCTCACTGCTGGACAAAGCTATTACAAAAAGAATGTTCATTTTGGACATGCAATACCCATTTCAGCCAGTAGGGGTAAAGACAGAGCAGTATGGGTAAAAATAGAGGTTGTGAAAGTTGTCCCCTGTCCTCCTCTACTGAATGACACTGGTTTGATGTCTTTGTGTCACTGTTGGACAAAGCTATTACAAAAAGAATGTTAATTTTGGATATGTGATACCCATTTCAGCCAGTAGGGGTAAAGACAGAGCAGTATGGGTAAAAATAGAAGTTGTGAAAGTTGTCCCCTGTCCTCCTGTACTTAATGACACTAGTTTGATGTCTCTGTCTCACTGTTGGACAAAGCTATTACAAAAAGAATGTTAATTTTGGACATGTGATACCCATTTCAGCCAGTAGGGGTAAAGGAGAGGTTGTTAAAGATGCCCACTGAGGCCCCCTACCAAACTGGACTGGTCTCATGTCAATAGGCCCTTTAAAATCAAAAAGCCATTACAAAAACACACACTGCGTTTTCCTTAAAAACGAAGAAAAAGTGCACTTTCCCCACGGTCCCTTACACGCATCTCCGTCTAGAGCGAGCTCACATTGCAAACTCACATTGCGGCGGCTTTTGAGGGGCAGTGCTTATTATATAGAGCGAAAATACGGAAAATTAAGCTTGTGAAACATTGTTAGCCTTGCTTTTTTAACGGCAATAGGGTTTAAATAATTTTTGGCCAAGTCGTTTAGGAGGTATTGCCATTTTTCAGCGAATGTCTGGGGAATATCGAAAACAAAACTAACTTTACCCCGATCGAATACCGATGGCATAAATGGTAAATTACAAAAGAGTGTGTGATTACCTCAATTTCTAGCCCATATTTTTCTATTTATGCTAATTATATATATATATATAAATTTAGATACAACATATCAGCTAATTTTTATTGATGGCGATTCAACTTTGCAACGAGAATAATTTTTTAACGTGTGCATTGTTTAATCTTGTTTGTCCTCACGTTGAATAACATACGTTGCACGCAAGTATAAAGTAGTATATTCTGTATGAGATAAAAAATGTTAGATCAAACTTCAGACCATTTTTACAAAGAGAACTGATAAAATAGTTTAAAAAAATGTAAATATGAAAATTTGTATGGCTCTTACCTTGGAGGTCAAAAGTGTTGGCCTTTTTTCTAAAATTTTATTTCTCCGTTTTGGATATACCCATCAGGGTATGAACCATTTGTTTTATAATTTAATATTTTTCGGTATATGTCAGGATCCATGTTAATCTCCAAACACATTCAACGGCAAGAAAACGTCTGTAAGATGGGGGGATGGGTGGGTGGATTTACGTCAAGACAACAGGAAATAACTTTAACAATATAAAATTATTCAAAATAATTATACAATAAGAAAAATCATTTCAATTAGTGGGAGGAAATTTCTTGGTTCTGGGTAACTTTATGTTTAACCAACACAAAAGACAGTTGTAGAAAGAAAAATATTTTATTAACAAAAGATACTACTAATACAAATACAATACAATGAAACTGGTAAAGAGTACTTCAATGCACAAGGATGGTAAATATGGAGTATTTCAAGTACTGAAAATACAAGTGAACTATGGTAGAGTGGTATCTGATATGTAATGGGGTGTAAAATATCTGATGTCTAATTTAAACAACTGAATAACAATTTGTAAAAAGAAACCTGAAAAACTGATAAGTTAAATCATAGGCAGTTAACATGAACATACAATATACACTAAAAAGAGGTTTGGTTAGTCAATAGTCAAGTTCCATGCAGTCGCATTAGTAGTCTGGTGATGGCGACATCATCGACTGGTAAGGTGTGCTGCAGTGGAGATGGAGTCAGAGGTGTCAATGCTCATGCATGACCAGTCAATCACATGCCACAACTGTATGTCCTTGTGAGTTTTATAGTTGACCTGGCCTGAACCTCAAAATGAGAGTATATGGGGTTCGGTGGTATGCAGTCTGATACTGAGGTCTCACTTCATTCCTTTTTTTGGAGTTAGTTGGAGTTGGATAAGTGTGATTAGTGTAATGGGCCTTAAGTTGCCTGGCATTTGTCCTAGTATTTATTTATTTTAGGTTAGCAAAAAAAAAAAAAAAAGAAACATTTATTAATTTAAATTTAATAATTATTATTTTACATAGGGGAGTATGATTTTGGCAGCTCTGCCGAATTCACACCCCCTACACTGATATAACTTTAGCTGGGTCAGAGACTCAAACAACTCATTCTGGAGACACATCTCATCCTCTAGACTACCTGCAAAAAAGCACAAGTGTTCAGGTTCAATAATAAGTATTTTACATAGGGGAGTATGATTTTGGCAGCACTGCTGAATTCACACCCCTACACAGATATCACTTTAGCTGGGTCAGAGACTCAAACAACTTATTCTGGAGACACGTCTCATCCTAAAGACTACCTGCAAAAAAGCACAAGTGTTCAGGTTCAATAATTATTATTTTACATAGGGGAGTATGATTTTGGCAGCACTGCCGAATTCACACACCCCACACTGATATAACTTTAGCTGGGTCAGAGACTCAAACAACTCAGTCATTCTGGAGACACATCTCATCCTAAAGACTACCTGCAAAAAAGCACAAGTGTTCAGGTTCAATAATAAGTATTTTACATAGGGGAGTATGATTTTGGCAGCACTGCCGAATTCACACACCCCACACTGATATAAGTTTAGCTGGGTCAGAGACTCAAACAACTCATTCTGGAGACACATCTCATCCTCTAGACCAGTGGTTCTCAAAAATTGCACCTTTTTTTTTCACTAAACTACTGTCATAAAAAGTTAAAGTTTTGTATATACATAACTCCTAAATAAAAATTCAAATGTGTTTGGACTGATTTAAAAAAAAAAAGTTTTGAACAAATTTGATTGGTTTGTCGATAGTGAGCGCAAATGCAGGTGATAAGCGGTTTTATTAAGCGAGTCATTGAGTCGTTCATTCAAACGATTCGTTCAAACGGCCGATTCATCAAGAATGAGACAGATGTTTGTGAATGGGTCATTGACTCTTTGACTCAACCGATTCGTTCAAAACACTGAATTGTTCAAAACACGATTGAGTGTTGCTGTGAGATGCGCTGCTGTGATCTTTGTTTGGATTCATCGGATCTATTTTCGCTGCTAAAATATACCAAAACAGTCATTATTTCGTCTAAAATGTAAGTGACTTAATATTATATGAAGTTCCTAAACGTAAGTTAGGGAGGAGCGAGCCAATATAATCTTTCAATCAACAGCCTACAGCCTATATAAGCAGCCGCTTACCTCTCCCTGGCATCAGCTGTTCCAGTATCAGCTGTCCCAGTATTGCCACACGGAATAACGTCCGACATCCCGGAAATCCAGCTCTTTCCTTCAGACGACGATTGACAAGCCTTCCTGGGACACAGCCAGTCACACCACGCGTGAGATCGGATCTTACGGATTATCTTCATGAGCGTTCCGATCGAGAAATCCAGCACGCATATAAACCACGTTCCAAAGGGAACGCTCTCCTCCATCTTCAAGATCGCCAGTTTCAACCGAGCCTCGTCCATCTTCTTCTCTCCACTCTTCCGCTGCTAATACACCGATTCCACCCATTTCAAAATGTTTGGTCAACAGCCTATGTCAAGTTATCCAGCTCCGGAATCCATTTCTCCTGCAGATCATCAAAAGCTCAACTCTACGATCTTTTCATCAGTTCTTACAGTTCCAGCATTCTATCAAACACTTCAACATTTTATAAAAGTAAGACTAGCACCTCTTCTACCTCCGTTTCTCTCCCGGTTCGGCGTTTTCGAACCCACACAATCCAAACGGCGCCAATCCAAAGGCCGCCGTGGCTCGCACTTCCTGGTCCGCCGGTATTTCCACCCGGCCAGCAACAGCGGCCGCAAAAACAGTTCCGCTTCTTCTCCGGCTCTCACAAACTCCATGCAGTCAGCCCCACTCCCCAGGCCATGCCAGCCATCTTGGACACCAGCAGTGTTGGGGAGTAACAGAATGCATGTACCGGCGTTACGTATTCAGAATACATTTGTATTCCATTACAGTTACAATTTAAATAGTTGGTATTTAGAATACAGTTACATTGTTGAAATCAATGGATTACATTACGATACTTCCGTTTCACGAGTTTAGTCACTCTCTAAACAATTCAAAACGAAACAAACTGCCTTCTGCTTATGTAATGCGTATAAATCGCACATTTCTCTCTGGCGCGTTCTATAGCATAATGCAAAGATTGCGAGTCAGCATCGTCAACTTCATCTTTGCAGGCGACAGTGACACAGACAGAAACCCTTGTTTATTAATAAACAATTAAAATATATCCTTGCTATATTTGACATATTCATAATCAATACTTTTGCCGACTCTTTGTGATAGCTTTTAGGTGATTTATTGGCAGCGCTATCCCTACAACGCGTCACCACCGCATCACCATTCCGCATTCCTACACTTATAAAATGCAGTTCAATGTGAAAGTAATCCAAGTATTCAGAATATGTTACTCAGATTGAGTAACTTAACGTAACAAATTAAATTTGGGGCATGTATTCTGTAAGGAAATACGTTTGAAAGTATCCTTCCCAACACTGGACACCAGTCAGTAAAGGGACCCTCCGATCAAAATTCATTTACTTTTCTCAACACTAACACTTGCTCCTCAGGTACAATCCGCTTGCCAGCCCATTTACTCTCAACAGCAGCCCATCTTCCAGCTCCTAACAATGCAGTCGCCATGGAACCACCTCCAGTCCCAGCCCATCTACGTTCCCTAATTCTATCTGGTGCAACTATCGATCTTCTCTACTGACTTCCGTCCCTCAAGATGAATCCCATCGCTCGTTTGACTTAAATCGTTAAATCTAACCCTAACCTTCAAAACGAGTTCTCACACTTGCAGAATTCTGCGTTGCTTTTGCTAGATACACAGATGTAATTTGCACTTCATTTTCAGCCAGACGCAAGGAATTAAACGACTACCTCTCTATCATAGCAGAGCTCAGTCTCTCTTTCGGAGGTAGTAATTTTTTATACATACCATAAGCTTCTTCAGCTAAATGCGACGCCTGCGTCACACTGGAACCAGTATCCTTACTGGGGAGCCTTGGACCTCGAACTATATAACAGAGTCTTAGGCGTTCGAAGCCCTTCTTGCGCCATCTGCAGGTCTATCATTCATTCTACTTCACAATGTCCCCAAACCAACCCAGATCTTCCAACCCATCCAGCTCCTTTCCAAGAAAAATCCACTTCATATGTCCCTCGAACAAGGAATGACCGTAACCAGATTTTTACCTCAGTTTCAGGCAGACAAGTGTGCAACAGCTTTAATTCATCACGTTGCAACAGGCAACAATGCCACTTCCTCCATGTCTGTAATTTCTGTGTGGCAGAGCTCACGCTCGTCCTATGTGCCCTGTGCGCCGCCTCAGCTAACTTTAACCGTCAACATTCTTAACATCTGCCTAACCATTCTCCGCTCAGGTCTTTTTCTCCTAACAAAACAAGAACCCTAGACACCATGTTCAATTAGGCTTTCTTCCGATCACCAAATGAAATGCTAGGTCGATGGTCGTCCCACGCCTTCTGTTTCCCTGGCTATTTTCTCCACTGCCGCTGCAGTGATGTCTCCTCTGCTCCCACAGGAGCTCATTTTTCTTCAGCGAGCATTGGTCTCCCAGCGGACGTAGCATGCATCTGTTTCTTCCTTCTCTGTCCAGCGAGCATTGGTCTCCCAGCGGACGTTGCATGCATCTATCTCTACTCTTTTCCATCCAGCGAGCATTGGTCTCCCAGCGGACGTTGCATGCATCTAGCTCTACTCTTTTCCATCCAGCGAGCATTGGTCTCCCAGCGGATGTACTATGTACTTATCTCCACTCTCTCCCGTCCAGCGAGCATTGGTCTCCCAGCGGACGTTGCATGCATCTATCTCTACTCTTTTTCCATCCAGCGAGCATTGGTCTCCCAGCGGACGTTGCATGCATCTAGCTCTACTCTTTTCCATCCAGCGAGCATTGGTCTCCCAGTGGATGTACTATGTACTTATCTCCACTCTCTCCCGTCCAGCGAGCATTGGTCTCCCAGCGGACGTTGCATGCATCTATCTCTACACTCTTCCGTCCAGCGAGCATTGGTCTCCCATCGGACGTAGTATGCTTCAGTTTTCTCTCTCCTCATCCAGGGAGCATAGGTCTCCCAGCGGATATTGCATGCATCTATGTTTCCTCTTTCCCATCCAACAGGTATCGATTTCCCAGCGGACCGCAAGAAATCTCCAGTCCAGGCTTCCAAAAAAAACGCGCCACTCCACCGTCAGCCGGTAGGGCCCATCAGCCCGACGTCGTGAGCTGCTCCCGTCGGAAGCTACATTGGCCCTCCTGGTTGGGCATTCCCAAATCTTGTTGCCCCTCATTCGTCAACCAGTAGGGCCCGTCCGCCAAGCGCAGTGAGCGGCTCCCGCCAGAGGCAACACGGGCCCTCCTGGTCAGACGGCATAAATCACGCTATTCATCGGTAGAGCTCGCCGCAGAGCGATAGAGCTCGCCTGTCTGACGCAGTGAGCTGCTCCCGTCAAGAAATGGGGCGAGCCCTCCCGACTGTTTGTTCCAAATTACGACTGTTCCCCGTTCGGGAGCCAGCAGGCCCTCCTGGTCCAGCAACCAGGCTTATTCTCAACATGCCAGCCCTTCTAAACATACGTCCGTTCAGATCTGCATAACATTAGACAAGCACAACAAACACTAGCATCCCTCTGAGTCTGGACCGCTTCTCCCTACCATTTGCATCTCCCCGCTTACCTAGCCCCGCAGGGCGTGTATTCATCTGGATGCAGTGAGAGCTCTCCCTTTTCGGATGTGCGTGACCTACCACTCCTAGAGTGGGGTCTCCCATCCGAATCGCCGTGTGGGCTCCCCCGTTCAGATGCATCTTAGGCTCTCCGTTCGACTTGCTGTGTGGGCTCTCCCGTTTTGATCGCCAAGTGAACTCCCTATTTATACATATGGGGGGGGCTCTCTCCTTCGAAACGCGGGAGCTCTCCCGGTCGAATCGCAGTATGAGCTTTCCGTTCGGGCGCCGTGGGGGCTCTCCCTTTCCGAATCGCTGTGTGATACTTCATGTTTTTAACCATGGAGGCTCTCCCGTTCGGATCGCAGTGTGGGCCCTCCTATCCGAAAAACAGGACTGGAGGTACCAAGGATCGTACGTCCCTTGAACGCGACGGGCCATTATGTCTTTACGTGATCTCCGCCCCCTGCGTTAGAAGGATGGTAGTTCTGCTTTCCTATGTATACCGTAGGCTCCCTCTTGCTGCGTAGGAAGTTTCGCTTCAGATACTGGTGGCCCGTTTTGCCTTTAGGGACGAGGACCTTCTTCCCCATTTGTGACATCTGGAGCCCCTATGTTCTCTAACTCCATGGAGCTCCATGTCATGGATGTGGCAGGGCGTTCTCCAACCACGTACTCAAACCTCCAGTCCCAAGATACTCCGCAGGAGTAATTTCTGAAAGTCACTGCCGCAGCAGTGCAGCGGAGAGATGTACCCCAGTCAAATTTCCACAAGCCCATGTCGTTTCACTCCACAACGAACGCAGGCACTCTTTCAAACACAGCTCCCGCCGGAGCTCCATTAATAGCCACACATGGTGGGCATAGTAGGGAGACGCAGTTCCAGCCAGGAGCCCCATTAAACATCACTGCCGCAGCAGTGTCCATCCATGCTCCATACAGCTTTCAATTTCCACTCTTTTGGGGGGTAACATACTTATGCTCCTAGGCATCCTGTATTTGATCACGTTATTCTAACTTGCTGTCCCAAATATTTATTCAACACTTTTGGGGGGTATATCAGAGCTCGAGTTGAAGCTGCTTCATCGAGCCCCTCTCCAGTGGACAGCAAGCCAAATAAGTTTAACCTAATATCTTAAAGATTCTATGGGCAAACGAACTCGTTAAATGAAGTTCCTAAACGTAAGTTAGGGAGGAGCGAGCCAATATAATCTTTCAATCAACAGCCTACAGCCTATATAAGCAGCCGCTTACCTCTCCCTGGCATCATCTGTTCCAGTATCAGCTGTCCCAGTATCCCTCCACCTCCCCAAACTCCACCTTCATCTCAGGTACCTTGCCCTTTAATTACCAGGTCCTACATTTAGCCACTGGGGGGTATATCAGAGCTCGAGTTGAAGCTGCTTCATCGAGCCCCTCTCCAGTGGACAGCAAGCCAAATAAGTTTAACCTAATATCTTAAAGATTCTATGGGCAAACGAACTCGTTAATAACTTGTTTGTTGAGCTATCATATGAAATCAGTGTCACATTTTCAATCGTGAGGTGATAAATTAAGTGATGGTCAATTGTCAGCTCTCTGGTCGTCCCCATACAAAAATGTAACTGCGGTCAAGTGGGCCGCGCGTTGAAAATACACGGTCAAGCCAGCCGCACATTTTTTTTTAGTATGCGCGTCTAATCCTGCACTTACGGTACGGGTGCTGAAAGAGGTCAAACTTGCTTTTTAGACTCTATTTTCGGCTATTTTCCATCTTATTAGGACACAAATTAGATTATTTTTTATTATTTTAATGTTTGTAATCCTAAATATGATTAACATTAATTATTACATAATTTATTCATGTTCATATTCGTTTTAATTATCATACATCCTTAAAATGTTTACATTTTTATTTTTAATTTGAATGTTTATATATATATATATATATATATATATATATATATATATATATATATATATATATATATATATATATATATATATTATATATACTCCATATATATTATGTAATATATATATATATATATATATATATATATATATATATATATATATATATATATAAAGTATACATTTAATTATTATCCATCATGTATAAATGTTTATTTATTTATTTACTTACATTTTCCATGTTAATGTAAATGACAAATATGATACAACAGGCTTTTGGTGGCTTTAATCTGTCAATTATCATTGAATTACATATATGAACAATAAAAACCTATCTATGAAATATTTATTCATACCTGATGAATGAAATACAAATGATATTTAAAACACACATGCACGCACACACATATTACTTATATTGAACTTTGTTATATTGAAACAAAGTGTTCCTCCATAGGTTTGCTCACACTTTCAATGGATTCCTGTTCAGAGTGACCCTGGCTATTACTGTAATTATTTTAAAGTCATTTTACTGTATAGTTTTGGAGAAAAGTAAAAGCAAACTCACCCCAAACACCAAAGTACTTTATATCACTTACATCATGTCCCATTTTCAAACACTCATAAAAAGTGTTCCTCCATAGGTTTGCTCATTCTCTCATTTGATTACAGGTTAAGGTGACCCTGACTATTACTGTAATTATTTTCAAGTAATTTTACTTTATAGTTTTGGAGAAAAGTAAAGGCAAACTCACCCCAATCATCAAAAGTGCATTCTAGCACTTACACCATGTTCCGTTTTCAAACACTCATAAAAAGTGTTCCTCCATAGGTTTGCTCATTCTCTCATTTGATTACTGTTCAGAGTGACCCTGACTATTACTGTTATTATTTTCAAGTAATTTTACTGTATATTTTTGGAGAAAAGTAAAGGCAAACACTCCAATCATCAAAGTGCATTCTAGCACTTAACACCATGTTCCGTTTTCAAACACTCATAAAAAGTGTTCCTCCGTAGGTTTGCTAATTTACTCATTTGATTACTGTTCAGAGTGACTCTGACTATTACTGTAATTATTTTCAAGTCATTTTACTGTATAGTTTTGGAGAAAAGTAAAAGCAAACTCACCCCAATCATCAAAGTCCATTCTAGCACTTACACCATGTTCCGTTTTCAAACACTCATAAAAAGTGTTCCTCCATAGGTTTGCTCATTTTCTCATTTGATTACTGTTCAGAGTGACCCTGACTATTACTGTAATTATTTTCAAGTCATTTTACTGTATAGTTATGGAGAAACGTAAAGGCAAACTCACCCCAATCATCAAAGTGCTTTATATCATTTACACCATGTCCCATTTTCAAACACTCATAAAAAGTGTTCCGCCATAGGTTTGCTCATCTTCTCATTTGATTACTGTTCAGAGGGACCCTGACTATTACTGTAATTATTTTCAAGTCATTTTACTGTATAGTTTTGGAGAAAAGTAATTGCAAACTCACCCCAAACATCAAAGTGCTTTATATCACTTACACCATGTCCAATTTTCAAACACTCATAAAAAGTGTTGCTCCATAGGTTTGCTCATTCTCTCATTTGATTACAGGTTAAGGTGACCCTGACTATTACTGTAATTATTTTCAAGTCGTTTTACTGTATAGTTTTGAAAAAAAGTAAAAGCAAACTATCCCCAAACATCAAAGTGCTTTCTATTACTTTCACCATGTCCCATTTTCAAACACTCATAAAAAGTGTTCCTCCATAGGTTTGCTCATTGTCTCATTTGATTACTGTTCAGAGTGACCCTGACTATTACTGTAATTATTTTCAAGTCATTTTACTGTATAGTTTTGGAGAAAAGTAAAGGCAAACTCACCCCAATCATCAAAGTGCTTTATATCACTTACATCATGTCCCATTTTCAAACACTCATAAAAAGTGTTCCCTTTCGAATGGTCACTTCATATTGCGTAGCTATACGCAATGGGAAAACTCCTTTTCCTCGATTTACTGAACCTCTATGTAAAACGCATTTGCAGCTGCACAGCTAGCACATTGAGCGTCTCGCTCGCTGCACATCCAATGGCACGGGCGCCTCTGACGTGCGACCAATGAGATCACTCTACGTCAGAGTCCGTCATAGGGGTGAGGCCTAGCCTAAATAAGCCCCTGAATTCGCCACTATAGCAGGTTTATACGACTGAAGCGACAAATATCCAGTTAAAACAGTGCGGCCAGCTACGCAATACTTCGTTCCCTAACTCAGGGAACTGAGGTTACGTGAGTAACCAAGTAATTCCCTTTCGAAAGGTCACTTCGTATTGCGTAGCTATACGCAGTGGGAACGCTATGTAAAACGCCGCCCTAGCCACTGCAACTCAGGACCCCTGAGCATACAGAACAAGCCATAAACCACGTAATAAGTATATACCAGACCAGACTCCCGTCTGGGTCATAGAATATGATAACACCACCAGCCTAAGCGGGTTTATAATGTGAAAAAATAACCGGCAAAAAAGCGTTTTTTATATATATATATATATATATATATATATATATATATATATATATATATATATATATATATATATATATATATATATATATATATATATATATCATGTGAATGTGGTTGTGCACAGTAACAATTAATGATAAGACCGGACTCTGTCGGGCCCTAATCATATCGAAAGCACCCTCGCCTGCAGGGAAGGTACTTCCATATTCTAGAATTTCATAAATGTGGACGGCGAGGCCCAGCCGGCCGCATCACAAATGTCTTGAATGGGAAAGCCAGATGACCACGCCCACGACGAGGCCATGCCTCTGGTCGAATGGGCTTTGACACCTATAGGGCAAACCTGACCCACTGAGGTATAAGCCATAGAAATGGCCTCCACTATCCATCTAGACCAGTGGTTCTCAACCTTTTTCCTTGGGGGCCCCCCCATGTACATATTTAACAATCCGTGCCCCCCCACCATATATATATATATATTCACATAAACAAACACACACACACAGTATATAGTAACTAAATTTAGTTTTAAGTTTTTAATGACATTTTATTGAATAACATGAATACACAGGAAATATTTCTTTCAACTTCAAATGTTTCCTTTAAGCCTAATATTTTAATTTTTACACAACTAGTAAAACGCAGTTGTTTCTCTTTTGTCCGAATTTTGTGTATAAACATAGAATACTGAATGTTATGACGTAATGTTAAATATGCACGGTAGAATGTAGCATGCAACTTACATGCATGCACAGATCCTTATTTTTTACAAGGCTAATCATAACGTCAGCGTAAACACATAGCAACGCTAATGTCCACCTTGGGCTTGCATGCCTTTGACTAGTGATGGAATGTCAGGTGTAATGCCAGTGACAGCCAGTCTAAAATCGCTGTGAACTTCCAGTCTGTTGCTTGACTTTGTTTTTATAGCCACAAGGGCACTGAAGGCTGTCTCAGAGAGGTAGGTGGTACTGAAAGGAAGAATGATCTTTGTAATGGCATAG
This sequence comes from Chrosomus eos, assembly GCA_036326025.1. Lineage (NCBI taxonomy): Eukaryota > Metazoa > Chordata > Actinopteri > Cypriniformes > Leuciscidae > Chrosomus > Chrosomus eos. Next base: position 19,879,529 of record CM070824.1, on the reverse strand, counting down.
TTTGCGAGTTTAGGTGCGACAACAGGTCCCCTGGCAATCCAAAGCCTTTTGAATCCATTCTCCTGGAAGTACTTTTTTGACAGTGAATCAGTTTGTAGTTCAGCGAGCTCATCTTCACAGCCAAGATATTCCACATCTTCAAGCCTGGATGTGAATGGGTCCATAACCCACGACTCCTTGGATAATGTGTCAACATCCGCAAAGCGGGACTTTAATTCTTCCTGTAGCGAAGTCATGTGACGGCAAAACTCGGCGCGCAAATATGCACTCACGGTACCCCCAGAATGTTGAAGCAGCAGTGGAAAGTGTTGTAAATGCCCCTGTGACATTTTTCCAGCCCTGTATTCCAGCTTGCGCATAAAAGCATCGATTGCTTCTTTGCACTCCAAGATGTTTGACTCAGAGCCCTGCAGTCTCTTGTTGGTCTCATTATAAAGAGTGAATATGTCTGCAAGGTATGCGGTTTTGATCCAGAACTCATCAGTCAGCTGCTCCAACAGTGTGTTTGGATTTTGCAGAAATTCCAGGATTTTATCCTGCAGTTCTAGAAAGCGCACAAGCACTTTGCCACGCGAAAGCCAGCGCACCTCCGTGTGTAGCAGTAGAGTTTGGTGCGCTTCATCCTCACACAGATGTGCAAATAATCTCTGGTTGGTAGGGCGAGCTTTAATAAAGTTTACGACTTTTACAACTGTTGCCAGTGTGTCACCAAGGTCTCTGGAAATTTTTTTATTGGCGAGTGCCTGGCGATGTATCATACAGTGGAAAATTACACAGTCTGGAGCCTTTTCCATCAAACGGCTGTTAAATCCCTTATTTCTACCCATCATCGCGGCAGCTCCATCCGTGCAGCAAGCGACGATTTTTGTGTAGGGCAGATTGTACAATGTGAGGTATGAATCAACAGCCGTAAAAATATCGTGACCTGTAGTTGTTGTGGGTAAATTGGTAGACATAAGTATGTCCCGTTTCAACTCATCTCCGTCCACATACTGTACATATACGATAAGCACAGACTCTCCCGCTACTGTGGTCGTTTCATCCAGCTGTATAGCAAATTGGACTTCTCGAAGCTTTGTGTGCAACTGTTTTTTGCAGTTTTCTGCCATTTTATCAATTCTGTCTTTGACAGTGTTGTTAGAAAGTGGGACAGATTTAACCTTTTCAGCTGCTTGCGGGCCACATAGTCCCTCCACTATTTTAATGCAGGCGGGTTTGATTAACTCCTCTCCAATATTATGCGGCTTTTTTGCCTTGGCAATCAACAGCGAACACTCAAATGAAACTTTAGTGGCCTTCTGTAAATCACTACCTGCTCTTTCGAATACTTTTCTGATGTCTTTCGATCTTTTTAACAGAGCCATCTCTTTTTTTCTCTCTAAGAAATCCTTATCTTTGCCGATTGTCTCTGGGTGCTTCGTTTCCTGGTGTCTTTTCATCTTGCTTGGTTTCATGCTGTCGTTTGCAAGTTTTTCACCACAAAAGACACATTCTGGCCGAGACTTGTCTTGGCCTTCAATAAAGCCAAAATTTATGTAGGTTTTGTCATAGTGTCTTAACTTTTTCTTTGCCTCTGATGAAGAATCACCGCATTTACGTTTCTCTGCCATTTTCCTTTTGTTTTTGCCGTTACTATGACAGCAAGCACATTGGGCAAATGACGGTGTGCGCGCAAAATTTAAATAATTATTTTATATAAGAGATCATTTTTGACTGCCTTATCTTGGCATTGTAAGCATATGATTTTTAAAAAAAAAAAAAACTTTGAAAAAATATTTTTATATAAAATTATTAGTGAAACATTTTATGCATCTTTATTCACCTCAAAGCAAATCCGCTCCCGCGCCCCCCCTGTGAACTCTGGCGCCCCCCCCCCCCCCAAGGGGGGCGCGGACCCCAGGTCGGGAACCAATGATCTAGACAGTCTCTGCTTAGTGACAGGATCCCCCTTGGATCGACCACCAAAGCAGACAAAAAGCTGTTCTGATTGCCTAACTAATGCAGAACGCTCCAGATAGATTCTCAGCGCCCTGACAGGGCAGAGAAGATTAACCTCCCCATCATCTGTGGAAGGGGGAAGCGCTAACAATGTCACCACCTGCGCTCTGAACGGCGTTGAGAGCACCTTGGGTACATAACCATGCTTGGGCTTGAGGATGACTTTGGAGTCATCAGGACCAAACTCCAGACATGCCGGGCTCACAGAGAGAGCCCGTAGATCTCCCACTCGCTTGATAGATGCCAATCCCAACAGGAGAGCAGTTTTCAGTGAGAGAGGTTTGAGATCAACCGACTGGAGCGGTTCAAAAGGTGGACCCCTCAAAGCCCCTAGGACCGTAGAGAGGTCCCAAGACGGCACAGAAGGAGGTCTGGAGGGGTTAATCCTCCTACCGCCCTTCAAAAATCTCACGACCAGGTCGTTTCTTCCCAGTAACTGGCCAGCTACCAGAACATGGTGCGCTGCAATAGCTGCCACATACACCCTGAGTGTGGACGGGGAACAACCCGCGTCCAACAGCTCCTGTAGGAATGAGAGAACCCCTGATATCTCAAATGACTCTGGGCTTAGATGGTTTTTCGAGCACCAGCTGGAAAAAAACGCCCATTTTAAAGCATAAAGACGCCGAATCGATGTGGCCCTAGCTTCAGATATAGTGTTCAACACCTTCACAGGAAGGTCCCTGGATACCGGTTCAAGGGCCACACATGGAGGGCCCATAGGTCGGGTCGTGGATGCCACAACGATCCCTTCGCCTGTGTGAGGAGGTCTTTCCTCATCGGGACAGACCATGGAGCTGTGTCCGATATCTGAACCAGCTCCGGAAACCACGGCTTGGATTTCCAAAGAGGAGCCACCAGAAGGACTGGGCACTCGCTCTCCCTGACCCGTTTGATGACTTGCGGAATCATCGAGAAGGGGGGAAAAGCATACAGGGGACGGTTGGGACAGGCGTGGGCCAACGCGTCCCTGTCCTTCGAGAAGAACAGATTGCAATGGGTGTTGTCTTTCGAGGCGAACAGGTCGATTTCAGCCTAGTAATCCCATGCGGAGCACTGGTGATGCTGCTGCCATGAGACCCAGTAGTTTTTAAAATTTCTTCAGAGGCGCGCGCTCTCGCTCTCTGAACGAGGATGCCAGCACTCGCACTGAGAGTGCACGCTCTGGTGTGAGCCGCGCTCTCATTGACACCGAGTCTAAAACTATGCCCAGAAAGATCACACTCTGGCAGGGGGATAGTTTGCTCTTTGAAACATTGATCGTGAGACCCAGGCATTTTAAATGGCCGAGAATTAGATCTCTGTGAGCTATTAGTTCGCCTCTCGACTGCGCTAGCACCAGCCAGTCCTCGAGGTAATTCAGCACACGCACTCCTCTCTGTCTCAGAGGAGAGAGTGCTGCATCCACACACTTCGTGAATGTGCGGGGTCCCAAAGACAGACGAAAAGGTAGAACTGTGTACTAAGCCTGTCCCTCGAAGGCGAATCTCAAGAATGGCCTGTGACGAGGGTTTATTTGAATGTGAAAGTAAGGCAAGGCAAGGCAAGTTTATTTATATAGCACATTTCATACACAATGGTAATTCAAAGTGCTTTACATAGGAGAAAATAAAATAATCAAAACAAAAAAGAATTAAAGCTGCTAGCAGCATTTATCGGTGTTCAAGCATTTAAGGCGTTTAAGCATCTAAGCATTTAAGAAGTTAGGCACAATATGTCGCTAACCTCTACAATAACAAACGTGTATGTTTATGACGTAGTGATTAGCTGAATGATGGGACTTGTTCTCAAGCTGATGTATCTAATAATGTTTATGGATGAGTGAAAACATTCATGTTTTTTAACATTATAGTGATGTGAAGCAGGTTGCGATTGCTAATAAGAGACAGATATCACACGTGAGTCCCGCGGATATAAAGAAATGAGGACATTTCATTCTACCAAACCACCCGCAAGTTGTGAATTACTACTCACACGTCAGTTTAATAGACGAATGAAACTTGTGAGGTAACGCAGCGCTGTTTCACTTGGTCTAACGTTATACTATCACACTAAACAGGATTTGAGTGTGTAGAAAGTTATAATGTTATTCTATGTGTTAGTTTGTCTGTATGAGACTAATGTTAGCAGTAAGCTAGATCAACATTAGAATAACTTTTTTCCGGGACGGCCACTTATTTAAAAATTACCCAACTTGCGAAAGGTCGGATATGCAATCGGATACAATCCATGTTATCCATGAGTCATCAATGAATCCATGTTATTCGACAACATTAACATTAACGGTAACATTTAAAGGCCTTTTTTTTTTGCAGTGATGACAGTGACGAGCTCAGACCTGGGGTAGACGTGATGTGACTGTGGTATTGCTATCAAAGAGAAAAATATATTTATTTTCTTATAAAAATGAAATAGTTCTCTTTGTAGTTTGTTTCAGAAAGATGAGTGACAAATATGAACAATTGAAAACAGTCAAAAAATCAAAACAGACATCATCGACAAGTGGGGCTGTCAAGTTTAGTTGACTAATCGGTTGATGCCGTCTTGGTCGACTGATATTCTCATTGGTCGATCAGTTGCATCATTTTTTTTTTACCAACAGAAATAAATTTATTGATTTACTCCTTGATATTTATTCCTTTATAAGCAGTTATATATTACTGTATTCTAAATATAATAGGTTCTTTTCACGTGACCTACAGTGCGCTTGCGGCATTCTGAAAAGTTGAGATGTTTTTATCTCGATGCGGTGCGGAGACACTTGGAAAAAACGAGCACGTCGCACAGCGACCGCGTCGGTTCCATTATGAGCGCGCATACATTTGAAATAACAAACTTGAGAGCGTAAAAGATGCCTGCTTTGCATTCCTGCAACCTTCACTCCTGCAGAGCGCATATTTTCCAAAGCAAGATTTATTGTTAACAAGTCGATGAGCTGTCTTTTACCCAAGAATGTGGACATGTTAGTGTTTTTGGCCCACAACATAAAAAAGGTGGACTAGGCCTGCAGATCTGCAAGTAGCCTTAACGGCTTTATTAAGCTGACTCAATAGATTGTGTTTTTTTATGTATTTGTTTTTATTTGTACACTTGACACGTTTGAAAATAGCCTAAATAATGTAACAAAACGAAAATAAACCTATATGCCTTCCTACTATACAGCCTATTATTATTTGGATTGTTCTTTAGGCTATTTGGGTTTTTTGTGTGTTTGTTTTAAAATGCCTAGATCAGCTAAACTAAAGTTAACCCATAGCTTTGAAAGTAAAGAAGAATATACAGCCTGTATAACAGAGCTTTTGTTAGGATTTTTCATTATTTGTCAGTTTTAGCAGTTATACTCAAGGGCTCCAGACTGCGACCAAGTGGTCGCATTTTGCGACCAAAATTTTAGAGTGTGCGACTGAATTTTACATCCAGTCGCACATGTGCAACCAGTAAATTTGTCCCTTTTTTTTTACACGTTAAATGTGGAAGGGGTTTATCAATGAATCCGGAATGTGTGGCAGGCCATGAGTGTGAGAAGAATAGGGTGTAAGTGGCTGATGTGTGGAGAGGGAAGGTTCTAGAGATAATTGAGCGCGCGTTTAAACCATGGTTTAAACGCGCGCTCAATTATTTGTCCTCCTCAATTATTAGACCTGCGGCTAGTGTGCCAGTTAAATTCACTTGCTGGCTTCCAAAATAATACATTTACAACAGCGATAATAAAAAAAACATGAACAAAACGACTACTCTTTGTAAACACTGTTCAATGTGAGTGCCAAATGCTCGAACATGACCTGTCATTTACACCGTCATCACCCGGGAGTTGATAGCGCACGAGCGCAGGCGAGACCTGAACTGCAGACGTTACCATCGGTGTTTAAACTAAACTCATTTAAGCTTTACATTGGCAAAGCTTAAACTAAACTCATTTAAGCTTTGCCAATGTAAACATTTAAAAGCAAGACGCGAAAGAGAACTCGCGTCTAGAAGATCTGTGCGCGTGTGTGTGTGCGCGCAATCGATCGCGTATGTATGTGTCTGTGTGTATGTGTAGGCTACATAGATGTACTCAGACAGCCATAGATGTATGACCGCGCGCAAATATTGAGTTCTCTTTCAAGTCTTGCACTTGAATGGACAAATTCACATCAAAAAGTAAGTCAACATGTCCATCTTGATGAGTATCCTAGCAGACATAGTCTGTTTCTTTTATGCCTTAAGTGAACTTACCTACTGAATCAGCTCTGAATTGAATAGCTTTTGTAACTTTAATAAGGATTAATCTTTAATTTATACAGTCAAATATGGAATGTTATTTTACATTTGATTATTTTATTCAATTTCTGTACCTGAAAACTAATGTTAGACCTACCTTAAAAGCATAGTTTATTTTATTAGTATCTTTGCTCTATTGTATTTATTTGTGCTTTTGCTTGTTGTTAGATTATTTGTTTCTTTATTTTATTTGACAGCAGTCTTTTTTTCCCTGAACATAGCACATACCGAAACCGTGAATTTAATACCGTGATACAAACTGAACCGTGAGCCATTTGAAATGTTGCAGCCTAGTACAGTGTCACAGTTGGAAGATGATTCAGAGTGAGAAGTTTGTGTGGCGAAAAGGCCAAACCCACCATTTTCGGGAAGACTGGCTGCGAGAATTCAGCTGGTTGAGGTAGTACTGTAAAGGCCAATTTATACTTCTGCGTCGAGTGTACGCCGTAGTGTCCGGCGTAGGCTACGCACGTAGGTGAAGCCGTCATGAGCATTTATACTTCTGCGTTCAGGTCTGCGTTGCTCTGCAGTACAGCTCCGAAACGCTAGTTGGCGGCGGAGGGTTTTAATGTTCCACTGTGTTTAGATTCCGCGCGGTTCCTAGAGAAGAAGAAGATTCCTCGCGACTGTTTTGAGTTTAGGTTACTACAAGCAATGGCGATTGAAAGAGAGCGGATCACATTGGAGTTGGAGCTTATCGAGGTGGAAAAGCAGTAAGTTTTTAGTTTTTTTTAACAGTTTCGCTGTACTTAGAATTTAAAAATGGCGGGCGGTGCAGAAGAACGCTTATCGAGGTGGAAAAGCAGTAAGTTTTTAGTTTTTTTTAACAGTTTCGCTGTACTTAGAATTTAAAAATGGCGGGCGGTGCAGAAGAACACGCCAGAAATGCGTAGGAGGAAACGCGATGCTACCAAGCCGACCAATCACAGATCTTGCGGTCCGCGTCACCGCGACGCGTAGTTACATTTTTTGAGGAGGTGCGCGTCAGGTTACGGCAAAGGGTACTGTGAAGGGTACGCGTCTGTGCGTATGCTACGCCGTACCTACCGCGCGCACCTGACGCAGAAGTATAAATTGGCCTTAAGGAGACGAATTCAGCTGGTTGAGGTAGTACTGTAAGGAGACGAATTCCATGAACTGCGAATGTTGCAGTCGCTACCTCATTACTGCGGGGAAAACGAAGTTTGCCAATAGTGCAGGCACTTCACAGTTTAAACAATACACTAGTTAAACACAATCTTAGCCTCAAGCATAGAGTATGCAGTGACATGTTAATAAATCAAAAAGCAACGACACTGAGGTTGCTTTTAGAAGACGAGGTTGTAACGTTAAATCAGAGCGCAAAGGCATTGTAATTTCTGCATCTATTATCAAAGTATTTATTAGTAAATAGTAATACACTGGAAATTAGTTGAAATGTGAATATTTGGTTAGTATGTAGATTTACGGTGTGCTCCTAAATTTTCTGGTTGTGCCCCTAAAAATTTCAGTTGGGGGCTACTGTGCTCCTAGTGAAAAAAGTTAGTCTGGAGCCCTGATATTTTTTGTAGCGTGTGGTGTGGTCAGGTGCGCGATTATGACTGTCACTATAGACCTAGGACAGAACTCCTCACTTTGCAGTTAAAAAAAAAATCACTTAATTTTCCCAAAAATGTATTATTATAGTGTTATTAATTGATGTTTTTTCGTTGTTTTATAAATGCTCTATGACAATCGTTTAATAAATGTTCAATCAAAATGCAAACCAATGCGTGTTTTTTTTTTTGACAACTGATTGTTGCGCAGGACAGGACTTTGGTCGACTAAGGATTTCTTTGGTTGACTACAGCCCTACCGCCTAGTCATTTCTTTTGGGAAAAATGAATGATGAAATGTACAAAAAGAAATGTAATCAGATTTTGGATTTGACTCAAAACACAATGGGTCTCATTCATGAAACATTCGTAAATATACCAGTAAATATGTGAGTGATTTGCGCGTAAAGAGATCTTCCCGAAAAGTCTTCTCCTGATTCACAAATACTTCGTAAATGTCAGATGTAATAGTGAAATGTGTGTGTGTGTGTGTGTGTTAATGAATTCCAACCAGTTGTAAATGGGACTCAAGTGCACGCTCATTCTCAATTATAAAGTTAACATTATACATAGCGTATAAGTTAGCGTAGCCTACATGGCATATCACGTCCTAAAAAAAGGAAGCGTGCCAGCATATTACAGATGCAGTTAATGGAGTTTCATCTGTTAATCAAACAGTCCCAGAAATGAAAAGAAAACAGTTCGACATGAAGCTTGACTGCAAAAAACTAATTAGTTCACTTCGAAAAAAATGCAATTTTTTTGGCAAAATGCTAAGAAAACCCGTATGCAATTACTATATATAATATTTTTTCAAAATGCTGTGTATATGTACCAGATTAAGGTTAATTAAAATGCAGCCTTATTAATGAGCAAAATGTTCAGATGTTAAACACACTATTTATGCGTGCCTGGGAGCAGGTGTAGATTTCTTTCGTACCAACTAACATTTGGAAGATAAGAACATTTTAATGAATCCGAAAATTTACGCCAGAACCACTTTACACACGATTTACACACAAATTCGTTCTGCTCGTGTTTCATGAATGAGACCCATTGATTCAGAATTCCTTCCAATAAACCACCTTTAGTTTCAATAGTAAACAGTATGTTGAACAATATGAATTGGAAATGCTGGAAAGATTAATAGATTCATTTGAACAAAGTTCATGACTAAAACGACTCAGTTGATCAAAGTTCGTGAATCAAAGGATTCAGTTTAAAGGGTTCAAACTTCTCTCGATCAGTTCAAGTACAAAAACAAAGTCTGTCAATTTCAGAAGCAAAAATAAACCAATCAATCACTTAATCCCATGAATCAAAGTCCTTTGAATCCTAAAAACAAAAGAAAATTGGAAACATCTTGCCAGTTGATAGTTTCAAATGACGGTTCAAAGGTCAAACAGGTCCATAGACACTGTCAGCTCGGCATTTGTGCACATTTAATAGCATCCACAAGGCAGATGATTCATCTCTAGTGGATTATTTATGGCACAAAACAGGATACTTGCAGATCACGTTCACATAGGAAAAAAACTGAGAACAGAAAACCCAGCATTGCAAAACACAAGACGTACAATAATTAATTATACGCATCTCAAATGACACATTCATATAACTTCTCGACATTTATAGAACTCATCAACACTCATAACTCACTCATTGTCTCAGCTCATAATACAATAAGCATCGTTACACGTGGTAGCTTTAGCTTTGGCTAACTAGTTCAGCTCGCGCTGTGAGTGCGGCCTACTCAACTTATATCAAATCATTTCTGAAATTGACATATCTACATCTTTCATATGTCTTTTTATATTCAGATAAATATTTTTAAAAAATCAATTACCAAAAAGAGATTGCATCACATATTCACTTAAAAAAGATCATTCAATACTGATTTCCACTCCACTTTCCTCTCTCTGACAACAACACACCAGCCTGACGCATCCAAAGTTTCCAAATGCACTCACAGTTCACAAATCACAGTTCCCGTTCGATTATGATTTCGTGAAAGGAGTTTGTGGAGAAATGCTCCGCTGCTGCCTCGTCTGACCTGTTCTCATCTGATTCCCTCTGTTGAATACTGACTGACGGCAGCGCCAGCGCGAACTGTGGGCGGGCCTTATGAATATGCCGCTACTGTTGGCTCTCAGGGCTGTCAGTCACTGCAGCACAATCAGTGATTGGATGAATCGCGTTTCTTTGTAGAACACTAATTCTTTCTTTTTCTTAACTTTTTCCAATTCTCAAGTCATTTACTGGTGGCCTGGGTTACCCGCTACAACTGTATTTCTAAAACAATGGTTCTAGCTTAGATTATTGCCTAGAGATTTAGTCGAGTGCATAAAGACAAACAAATTTAAGAATAAGAATGTACAGGTTGTAGCGTATTTAGGGTGAATCCGAATAATTAAATATATTCTGGATAACTAAAATCCTAAGAGCCTTCAAAGGCCGGGAAGCTTCCGAACCAGCGTCCCCACCCCCAGGACTCAAAATTAACACACACACACACACACACATTCCACCAAACACATCCCCCCCCAGGAATGTGTGATGTGCCACAGGAAGTGAATGTTACAGAGAAAAGAAACTTCTCTTTTTAAAAGACATTTTAAACAGAAATATTCAATGTGTTTTATGTGTTTGTTTGTTCATGTTACATTGAAATAACTGAGTTTACCATTATGTATTTTTACTTGTAACTGCGTATTCCCTAGAATTCTAACGAAGGAAAACTGAATTTTGCAGTCATATATATTCTATTATACTTCCCCTTTAGAATTGTAAGAACAATGTATCTAATCTCATGTTAGGATTTGTCTTTTATGTGTTTGGTCTGTTTCTCGAAAACTGGGATAATGTTTCAAACCTTGCCAACTAATGTTTAACCAAATCCATTTGTGACAAGTTTGGAGTCTCTGAGTTCCAATCTTTGCTCCCCAGTTAGCCATTGATATCACATCTTGCTAAAACTTTGTTACACATATGACTATAATAATTATGAAGATTCTGCTTTTAAACACCCGATGAAATTAGGGTTTCAAATGCCTTGCTTAAGAGAACAAAGGGGTCACACAACCAGAAGTCCCGCCTGCGAGTTTCGACCTCTTGATTGGCCGAGTCAATGGGAAGAGGCTGGACTTCGCCGATGTGATAAATGTAGGAGCGCAGCTCTGCCCACTCTCTCTTGCTTCGCCCGTCGTTACTGCTGCATCATGTAACCGATCCCGTGGTCTCCTTCGGAGACCCGATCCGATCTTTATATCTTTTCTTTGTAAGGCAAAGTTTTGTTTTCCATAGTCGAATCTGTTTACTTCCACGGAGTGAAACAAATGTAGCCGAGCTACTTTCATTGGTAATGCTACTCAAAGACTTTAAACCGCCGCGAAACACGAGCGCTTAGAGACAACACGTGACGCTTACACACACAAAGGACTCCGCTCACGCACGCGGCCGGGACAGGCCTTCAGGAATGCGACAACACAGCGAGACCCATAACTTGTGCAAGTATCTCTTTATAACGCTTCTAAGGAGCATTAAGATGGTGTTTCGTGTTGTAATCAGAAAGGTGAATGTCTTAGGAGGAAGTATGCCAATGTTCTCTCTCTCTCACTCTCTCTCTCCCTCTCTCTCTCTCTCTTACTCGCTAACGCGTGTAAGTCATCCATTGCCCAAACTTTACGCATTTCTCGTTCATCAATGTCTTAATTTGTTTCGTTCGTGTTAATGTTTGTAAATACATGTATTCCTGTAACGTAGTAAATATATATAAGTAGACATGCCTTTATTAAATCATTATATTCATTTGACTGATTGATTCAATCTCTTTGCTCATTCTCAAATCCCTTAAGTGCCAAAGATCTTATGCTACAAGCTTTACGAATTAATTAATTATTTCAATAATTAATATTTTAAAGAGTACTTATTATGGGGCAGGAAGCCCAATTCTTCTGGCCAGAGAATTGCGTTTCCTGCAATCCTATAAAGTAAGATAATATTGGGGAACCCCCACAATATTATTCTGACAATTGAGCTAAATTAATTTTGCCTGCTTTGTAAGACGTGATCTGTGTAATTAACTGCAATCAACTTGTTAAAATGAAAGGATTGCATGTATACATCCAGGTAAAATGACATTCTCCTTTAGAGGGAGATTTATTAACATGTAAGACTGATCTAATCCAAACATGTATGAATAATTATTAATTACCAGTTATTAATTATGATATGCAAATTCCCCAAGGATTAGATCCCGCCTAAAGTCTTTACAAGGTGAAAGATTGTCTCTGCTTTGTTTTATAAGAAATATTTCTGTGTCTAGAATTACTAATTTCCTGTACTCTCAATGTTGTTTGATGTTTGTTGTTTTTTTTTCGAAAACCACTGCAAAACATCGGACTGTATAATGTATAGAAGAATGAAACTATGGAAGGATTTACCATTGATATTACACATTGTGACAAGAGACACTCTACACACAAAAAAAAAGTTTTAAAAAATATTTTAAGGAACACTTAATAGAACTATATAGTAAATGGTTGATTTTGATATTTGGAATGAATGTTAGGTTCATTGACTTAACTTTTTATTGTTTTTGATTAAATGTAGTATTTGTATTTAATTGTTGGGACCCCAGGAAGAGAAGCCTCTGCCTATGTACTGGCTAATGTACTTAAACAAATAATCTTAGATCATAGGAAAGACCATTTACAGCCAATACAGGCAATTTACTAAGGAACAATATTATTTTTTAAGTTTTTTTTTTTACAGTTAAGCACCTTGTCTTGCCTGATCTCCACCACTTTTATTGTCCTCAAAGTATATTGTCCTTATATTTATGAGAGCATAAAAATGATCCATGGGTGATATTGATTGGATTTTTTTTCAGTTCCTATCATAATTTTGACATTTGGGCATTATTTTTTAGCTATTTACCTATGGTTTCAAATTGCCTTTGTTTTTTGTTTGTCTCGATCGGACTAATGGTCTTCGAAGATAACAGTAATTTTTTAAGCTCTAAATGACATCGTTACAAAAATCAAAAGGCAAAACCTGGCATGTTTGGTATTGTTGGACTCGGCAAGGACTCAGGAGTATAAGGAGGTCAGTCCCGTGAAAAAAATGCTGGCTTGACAAGTCTCAGGCTCTTTCAGGGCATTGTGCCGATGACGTATACTGAGTTTTTTGAGATACGCCAATGTTCTCATAGAATATCAAGGTACCCTAGACAAAGACACTGCATGCCATCTTTCATTAGACTAACGTTTGGATGCGGTTATAACCATTTTCATGATTTTTTTCCTTGTTATAGCGCCACCAAGTGGCCAATCGTCGCCATTTTTTTCATGTGACCTCATGCTGTGCTCATAAACATGTGTCCCAAATTTAGCGAAAATATCTCTTTCCGTTCACAAGTTATAACCATTTTAGTAAAAGGGGCTCTGGTGCCATCAAATATTTTGGTTCCCCTTAGCAACCGACTAATGAAATTTAAATTTTTTTGGATGATTATTGAAAGTCAGACTCCATAGAATATTTCTGCAGTGGTTTGGTTCCGATCAGGCCAAAAACCTACGAGTAATTTGCAAAAGTAGGTTTTACACAAAAACGCGATTTACTCGAAATTGGAGCGGGAAGGGCTAGCCAATCCGAGGCATGCATCTTGTCCGTCTTGAGCCAAGGATTCCAACGATGTAAGACACTTGAGCCTACGCCCGACGGTTGAGGAGTTATGAGCCGTTTCGTACTTTTGTCCGCTGTAGCGCCCCCGTCAGGCCGATCGGGGCGTGCCTCGGTGACGCTGTAGGCCGGTGTGAGTACTACCAGCCCCCAAAGTTTCAAAGCTCTACGACTTACGGTTCGTTCTGCCCGATCAGTTTTATGTCTGAATGTTGCATCATGGGAAAATTTACAATAACAATAGGGTTTCAGCACTAAAGTGCTTGAACCCCTAATAATTAAAACAGTTTAGAATAAAAAATAAAATAAAGTACAGTAAAAACAGTTGGACGAACATTGGCACAGTGCTCATTCAGTAAATGCACAGCTAAACAGATGTGTTTTGAGTCTGGATTTGAATGTGACTACTGTAGGAGCACATCTGATCTCTTCTGGAAGCTGGTTCCAGCTGCGGCTGGCATAGTATCTAAAAGAAGACTCTGTGCTGTGATGCAATCGGAAACCAGATTGAAAATTGTCAAAGTAACCATTCAAGCTTAAGAATTTGTTCAGCTGATTGAAGACAACTTTTTCAATGATCCTGCCTATGAAAGGAAGATTTGAGATCGGTCTATAATTGCTTAATATGGTCTTATCTAGATTGCTCTTTTTCAGGAGGGGCTTGACAACTGCAGTTTTCAGGGAGTTTGGAAAACTCCCAGAGAGAAGTGAGGCATTTACCACTTCTAGGAGATCTGCTTCTAAACAGTTTAACACACTTTTGAAAAAAGATGTGGGAAGTGTGTCAAGGGCGCAGGTTGATGTTTTAAGGTGCTGTTCGGTTTCTTCCAAAATTTTGCCATCAATTTCTTCGAAAACAGACATAGTAACTACTTTCTCAGGTAGTGGTCTGATCTGTTTGACCCCAGCGCAACTTAAGGATGAGCTGATCACCTTTCTGATATTATTGATTTTCTCAGAGAAGAATGAAGCAAACTCACTGCACTTGAAGTCTGAGAGCATTTCACTGGGAATCTGGCTTGGTGGGTTTGTCAGTCTCTCTACAGTAGCAAAAAGAGTGCGTGTGTTGTTTAAGTTGCTTTAAGTTTAAGTTAAGTAAGCATCTTTCAGATCCATTGTAACAAACCAATCCCCGGGTGAATTTGCGCGAGGATATGTTTGATGGTTAACATTAGGGGGACCTGAAACCCTTATAATGTGATTTGTGCATACTTTTGAGTGTTTGACTGACTGTACAGGCATTTGCGTGTGGGGAAGTCAGTGTTACAACAGGGGAGGGGCCACCTATTTGTGGAGGACTGTGAACCCGTGTGTTGTGCTTGTGAAACATGCTCTTTTTGTGCTTTATTTGGGTCGCCGTGAAAACGGTGTTTGTTTGTAAAGACGTGCTTACTGTTGCGGGCCTGCTTACAGAAATAAAATCCCCATCCGCCTGAACTGAACAGGGGGTTGTGGGAAGTCTCATGGGCTTTTCCGAGGGTGGTCTGGCCGGCGCGGGACACTCACCCTCTCTCTTCGCGCCGCGTGCTAGGATGACTTCGGCGGTGCCGCGTCGGTCACGATGCTGGGCCGCGGGCCTTGGCGCCGGGGCATCGGGAAGCGCTTCACAGCTCTTGACTGGCACTGGGCATCAGCCGCAGGGCAGGGCTGTGTTCGGGCAAAGATGAGCGGCTACGGCCTCTTCTAAATGCGGCAATGCCTCATAGCCCTTCTCCACCGTGCCATCCACAGAGGAGAGAGTCGCGGAAACTTCTTCCTCGGCTGAAGAAGGGCCGAGGGAGGAGGCGCGGGTCAAGCGGCGTCTTCTTCCCTGGCGAGAGCTAGCTGAGTCCGCAGAGAGGAGATGGACATGCTCTCACAGGCCGCACATCCGCCGGAGGAGAAGGCCTCTCCGCGTGGTCAAGTCCCAGGCATGAAATGCATCGCACGTGGTGATCGGCCTCGTGCAGCTTGCGTGCGCACGTAGCGCAGTTCGAAACACGAGGCATTTGAAACAACGCCTCGCGTGTAGCAATAGAAAAGATATCGCCGGATAGCCACAGGTGAGACGGCGTCAGGAGACAAACGGCTGAAGAAGACGTAATCTGCTGAATAATGCTCGCTCAGGCTGAAGGGCTTGTTCGACGGTGAAGGCTCAAACAGACAAAGACGTATAGTTTGTCGCTGAAGGAGTAAAAATCTGCTATAATGGCGAATTCAAGGGCTTATATAGGCTAGGCCTCGCCCCTATGACGGGCTCTGACGTAGAGTGATCTCATTGGTCGCACGTCAGAGGCGCCCGCGCCATTGGATGTGCAGTTGCTGCAGCACAGCCTAGGAGTGAGCGAGACGCTCAATGTGCTAGCTGTGCAGCTGCAAATGCGTTTTACATAGAGGTTCAGTAAATCGAGAAAAAGGAGTTTTCCCACTTCGTATAGCTACACAATACGAAGTGACCGTTCGAAAGGGAACACTTTTTATGAGTGTTTGAAAATGGGACATGGTGTAAGTGATAGAAAGCACTTTGATGATTGGGGTGAGTTTGCCTTTACTTTTCTCCAAAACTATACAGTAAAATGACTTGAAAATAATAACAATTATAGCCAACGTCAGTCTGAACAGGAATCAAATGAAAAAATGAGCAAACCTATGGAGGAACACTTTTTATGAGTGTTTGAAAATGGGACATGGTGCAAGTAATAGAAAGCATTTTGATGTTTGGGGTGAGTTTGCCTTTACTTTTCTCCAAATCTATACAGTAAAATGACTTGAAAATAATTACAATTATAGCCAAGGTCAGTCTGAACAGGAATCAAATGAAAATATGAGCAAACCTTTGGGGGAACACTTTTTATGAGTGTTTGAAAATGGGACATGGTGTAAGTGATAGAAAGCAATTTGGTGATTGGGGTGAGTTTGTCTTTACTTTTCTCCAAAACTATACAGTAAAATGACTTGAAAATATTTACATTAATAGCCATGGTCACCCTGAACATGAATCCATTGAAAGAATGAGCAAACCTATGGAGGAACACTTTTTATGAGTGTTTGAAAATGGGACATTGTGAAAGTGATAGAAAGCAATTTGGTGATTGGGGTGAGTTTGCCTTTACTTTTCTCCAAAACTATACAGTAACATGACTTGAAAATAATAAAGTTAATAGCCAGGGTCACCCTAAACAGGAATCTAATGAACAAATGAGCAAACCTATGGAGGAACACTTTTTATGAGTGTTTGAAAATGGGACATGGAGAAAGTAATAGAATGCACTTTGATGATTGGGGTGAGTTTGCTTTTACTTTTCTCCAAAACTATACAGTAAAATGACTTGAACATAATTACAGTAATAGGCAGGGTCACCCTGAACATGAATCCATTGAAAAAATGAGCAAACCTATGGAGGAACACTTTTTATGAGTGTTTGAAAATGGGACATGGTGTAAGTCATAGAAAGCACTTTGATGATTGGGGTGAGTTTGCCTTTACCTTTCTCCAAAACTATACAGTAAAATGACTTGAACATAATTACAGTAATAGGCAGGGTCACCCTGAACATGAATCCATGGAAAAAACGAGCAAACCTATGGAGGAACACTTTTTATGAGTGTTTGAAAATGGGACATGGTGTAAGTAATAGAAAGCACTTTGATGATTGGGGTGAGTTTGCCTTTACATTTCTCCAAAACTTTACAGTAAAATGACTTGAAAATAATTACAGTAATAGCCAGGGTCACCCTGAACATGAATCCGTTGAAAGAATGAGCAAACCTATGGAGGAACACTTTGTTTCAATATAACATAATTCAATATAAATAATATAACATTATATATAAATTGTATGAGTGTGAGTGTGCGTGTGCGTGCATGTGTTTTTTAAATATCATGTGTTTCATTCATCAGGTATGAATGAATATTTCATAGATAGGTTTTTATTGTTCATATATGCAATTCAATGATAATTGACAGATTAAAGCCACCCAAAGCCTGTTGTTGTCACGAAACTGCACGGTGGAACAAGGACAGAGATGATCCAAATGCAGGCTTTATTGAGAGGAAAATCCAGAGACAGGTACAGGGAAACAGGCAGGGGTCAAAACCAGGTAAGCAGTCCAGATCAGCAAACATACAATGCAGGGATTAGGCAAACGGGAAAACCAGATACAGGCAGGGAGTCCAGGAACTGTGAAACTTGAAAACACGAAGAAACTAGGAACTAGCTAAACGCTCAGGATGCAGTATGACACTTACAATACTCAGCAATGGAACAAAAGGAAACTCAGGCTTAAGACAGGTGCGCTAAACAAGATAATAAAACACAGGTGCATAAAATCAACCATAATCAGTCCAGGGTAAAACATAATGAAAACAATAAACTAGGAAGGAGTGCCCTCCAGAGGCACAAGCGAGCACTCCAGCCGCAGATCGTCACATAACCCCCCCTCTAAGGAGCGGCTTCCAGACGCTCCTAAAACGATCCAGGCGGGGGGCAGAGCGAAGGCGATCCTGGGGGAGGGACGGAGGGCCAGGCCCGTGCAGGGGAACGGGACCAGGACACAGGCAAGGCGGGCCTGGGCCGTGGAGCATGGGCGACCAGGGCGGAGCCGGGCGTGCCGACGGCCAGGGCGGAGCAGGGTGTGCCGATGGCCAGGGCGGAGCCGGGCGTGCCGACGGCCAGGGCGGAGCAGGGTGTGCCGACGGCCAGGGCGGAGCAGGGCGTGTCGACGGCCAGGGCGGAGCAGGGCGTGCCGACGGCCACGGTGGTGAAGCCTCCTCGGTAGGCCATGGTGGTGAAGCCCTTTCATGAAACCATGGCGGCGCGGCCTCCATGGTCCTCTCGTTGAGCCTCCTACTGCCCCCCCCCAAAAAATACTTGGGGAAAACTAATGGTAGACCATCTGGGCTGGAAAAAGCCTCCCTGAGCTTGTGAGACGTAGGCAGGGCGAGGCGCAGAGGCGGGGCCGCCAGGGCGAGGCGCAGAGGCGGGGCCGGCAGGGCGAGGCGCAGAGGCGGGGCCGGCAGGGCGAGGCGCAGAGGCGGGGCCGGCAGGGCGAGGCGCAGAGGCGGGGCCGGCAGGGCGAGGCGCAGAGGCGGGGCCGGCAAGGCGAGGAGTCTGGGTATGCTCACCGGAGCCTGGCGAGCCGAACGAGTCCTCCTCCTCCTGCGACGTCGAGTCACTGGGCTTGATTCAGTTAATATGGTACTTGACTCGGTGGCGCTTGACGCACTTGACTCGGTGGCGCTTGACTCACTTGACTCGGTGGCGCTTGACTCACTTGACTCGGTGGCGCTTGACTCACTTGACTCACTTGACTCACTTGACTCGGCAGGCGGAATTGACTCACTTGACTCGGCAGGCGGACTTGACTCACTTGACTCGGCAGGCGGACATGACTCGGCAGGCGGACTTGACTCACTTGACTCGGCAGGCGGAAATGACTCACTTGACTTGGCAGGCGGAAATGACTCACTTGACTCGGCAGGCGGACTTGACTCACTTGACTCGGCAGGCTCACTTGACTCGGTAGACTCGGTGGAGCACGTGTGAAGCGCTGATTCTCCGGGAGACACTTGATGCGTGGATTCAGTGGGTAACGTTACCTTGTACAACGGCGAATCGTCGGGTCCTTTGTGAAGGAAAAGTTCCAAAAACTCCACAGTGAAAAGCGAACCGCTCATGGAAAGGGCCAGATCAATATATTGGGTAAGAGTCCAGCTTGAGCTCGGAAACGGTATAGCAGAGCCGAGCGGTTCAGACAGTCCTCCCCGAAAGAACATCATTAAACAAAAATCATCTAAGTAGGACTGACGACGAGATAGCTTCAAAAAATCCGCCACAAAATCCTTGAGAGGACGTTCTCCTTGACGGAGGCTTACAATCTGCGCTGTAGGATCCATGACGAGGTCCGTGTTTCTCTCAGCCGCTGGATCAGTGGTGGCTGAGTATTCTGTCACGAAACTGCACGGTGGAACAAGGACAGAGATGATCCAAATGCAGGCTTTATTGAGAGGAAAATCCAGAGACAGGTACAGGGAAACAGGCAGGGGTCAAAACCAGGTAAGCAGTCCAGATCAGCAAACATACAATGCAGGGATTAGGCAAACGGGAAAACCAGATACAGGCAGGGAGTCCAGGAACTGTGAAACTTGAAAACACGAAGAAACTAGGAACTAGCTAAACGCTCAGGATGCAGTATGACACTTACAATACTCAGCAATGGAACAAAAGGAAACTCAGGCTTAAGACAGGTGCGCTAAACAAGATAATAAAACACAGGTGCATAAAATCAACCATAATCAGTCCAGGGTAAAACATAATGAAAACAATAAACTAGGAAGGAGTGCCCTCCAGAGGCACAAGCGGGCACTCCAGCCGCAGATCGTCACAGTTGTATTATATTTGTCATTTACATTAACATGAAAAATGTAAGTAAATAAATAAACATTTATACATGATGTATAATAATTAAATGTATACTATATATATATATATATATATATATATATATATATATATATATATATATATATATATATATATATATTATATATACACACAAACATTAAAATCAACAATACAAATGTAAAATAAATGTATGATAATTAACATCAATATTACATTTCATTAGCATTAATAAAAATATTAATAATTAATTTATATAATATATAAACATTCAAATTAAATTAATTAAATTTATGTAAACATACATGGATGTGATACTGATGCATTTTTAAAGCTGTGGCATATGGTTATGGTACTTTGTGGATGTATTTGTCAAAAATGACCAAGAAAAACTGAATTATTGTATTAAAAATACTATATTTGGTATAACAGACACAACATCTCCAACTATATAGGCATTTAATTACAAGGTATTCAAATACACTCTCAGAAAAAAAGGTACACAGTGATACAAATAATGTTCCACAAAGAACAGCTTTGTATCTTTTCAATAATAATAGTACCTTTAATGGTACAGGAAAGACCTCTGACGAGACTGTTTGGTACCTTTTAGGTAGAATTGAAATGAGGTAGCCTACTTTTGTTCTCACATCAAGGGTACAGTGATAAGCCAAATTAATGTTTCATTCATGATTGGTTGATGTGAAGAGTATTTGGCATAGCAACAAGACGCGATTGGCTGCCTGAAATCGCTTCAGCCACCGAATTTCCGAACTGACAACGGGAAGCAGACTAAACGTTACACGACAGCGCGGTCAAGTTTATTTTAAATATCAAACTTGTAGAATACGAAATTTAAAGGTGAGTTCTGACCATTTATGTTTATATGTAGTTCACAAGTCGAAAATACAAAGGTTTCAGTCACTTACTTAGCAAGTTAAATTAGCTTTGCACCAAATGATTTTTAGCCATTTGATATGTATAAAGTTAACGTTACACTTTTCTATCTAATGTAATTATTGACTAGTATAAGTCATTGCGTGTAAATTTTGTTCTCCATTATCCACTATAAATGTTAACTTTGCTATTAGGCACAACAACATGAAACTGATTGGCGCTGCAGCCGTTATTGCATATGATTTCAAATAGACCGGAGAGCGGGAAGCCGATTACGAGCACGAGTGCGGAGCACCACAACAACCATGGCTGCCCTCTTTCTGTACGTTCACACCGCCGCCGACTTGAGCTTCCAAAGCGGCCGGAAGTCATTCATTTTCAATGGAAGCTGGCTTCTCTCAGCTGCAAGGAGCGTCAAATCCCCCGGCGTCGCGTTTTGGGCGTTTTGAGCGTCTTGAGCGTCAATCAGAAAGTTGAAAGTACCGTATTTTCCGCACTATAAGGCGCACCGGATTATAAGGCGCACCTTCAATAAATGACCTATTTTAGAAAATGTTTCATATATAGGGCGCACCGGATTATAAGGCGCATAAGATACTGCAGTCAAACGTTTGACTGGGTTTGCGTTATGCATCCACTAGATGTGCTAAAGCGAATGTCAACAAAACAGTCAGATAAAGTCAAACTTTATTAAGCATTCTGACAACTCCGTTCACTCCCATGGTAACGTTAACGCTGTTCAAACGTTAAAGGAGAACTCCGGTCAATTTTAACATTGAGCTAATTTTTTTTGTAAATTTGGAGTGTTGTCAGTACAGATAACAACGACAAAACCGGTGTTGCCTACACCGTGTTATCCTCTTATTAAAATTTGCACCCTGTTGACTTAAACGGAGCAAGTTTTAAAACAGCTTTTAGCTCTTAACAACCTTAATGTGCCATTACAAGTGCACAGCCATGTGAGTGAACACGGTGAATCTGACTGCAGTAAATGTGAAAGATATGAATAAAAATGATGTTTAGCCAGCTCACATACCCGTATTTTCTTCCTGTTTTCGGTCAAAGTCCACAGTAGGCGATTGTCGAGTGCACGCGTGATCATTGGTAACTAAGCAACAGATAGTTCATCCGAATCAGATGTAACACACAGAGGACGCGCGCGCGAATTCGACAATCAACTACGGTGGACTTCGACGGAAAACAGAAAGTAAATACAGGTATGTGAGCTGGTTGAATAAAGAAGAGATTATTCTCCTACCTTCGTGAAAGCTCGGATCTCAGTTGAGACTGATATATCAGCGTAGGCATCCACAATCCATTGGCAGATAGTGGCGTAAGTCGAGACTGATATATCAGCTTAGGCATCCACGATCCATTGGCAGATAGTGGCGTAAGTCGCCCGGCGCTGTCTCCCCGTCTTGGTGAACGTGTGTTCACCATCCATATATAAGGCGCTCCGGATTATAAGGCGCACTGTCGTTTTTTGAGAAAAATAAAGGCTTTTAAGTGCGCCTTATAGTGCGGAAAATACGGTAGCTCAACTTTATGGTAATGAGATATGGTATGACGCGGTTCAGCGGCAAGCAGCGGCAAAACGCAGCAACCAAAGGGGGGCGTGCAAAGATGGCCGAGTGAGTAGACGCTTTCTACCAAGCTCTGCAAACGAAAGTTTTGGAAACGGTAAAACTCATTTTTTTTGTCTCGCCACGCATTAAATTTTATTTTCATAAATATTACACCATTCGAAAAACGAACTTTTGAGCAATGTCAAACCAACGCGAAAGGAAAAGAGGCAAAGAGAGCGCCGGACGGAAGCTAATTCCAGATGATAGCAATGCTGCTACTCCTAAGGCTGGCAATGTTCTAGTTGACAATTGTCACGATTATTCCTCCGCTTCCCTTCCTCTCCCCACTGCGGAAAACTTCATGGAAGAATTTCCACTGCTGCCTATCACTCCCAGTAAGTCACCTGTATCGAAGAAAATGATGTGCACAGTCGGGTCTGAACATGCTAACGCTAGCGATATCGTAGCCAGCCTCTCAACCCTAATAAATACGCGGTCAGACAGCATTGAAAGCATGGTCAGTGCCAATGCACTTAAAATCGAACGACTTAAAAAGACAATTGACTTTGTATGTGCTGAAGTTAAGGATGTAAAGAGCAAAGTGTGTACACTCGAGGTGAAAATGGTCAAAGAAGAAAAACGAGTAGACGCATGTCAGCAAAGGGTCTCGGAGTTAGAAAGATATGCTAGGAGATGGAACCTTAGACTTTACGGAGTTGAAGAAACAGAAAAGGAAAACATACGGAGGAAGGCCATCGAGATCTGTCAGGCTGTTTTGCCTGAGGAAAAGAACAGGCTGGCTGATACTATCAACACTGTACATCGGCTCGGCACTAAGCGGCAGAATGACCACAGACCCAGAGGCATCATCATCCAGTTCGGCACTAAACGGCAGAATGACCACAGACCCAGAGGCATCATCATCCAGTTCATCGCACGTGTCTGCAGAGATGCCGTGTGGAAAGCTGCCAAGACATCACCATACCTGCGCAACAACGGCTTACGATTTGCAGAGGATCTTTCTAAGGAAGACAGAGAACGAAGGAGCAAACTATGGCCAGTGATAAAAAAAGCTCGAGAGGAGGGCAAACCAGCCTTCTTCATTGGAGGTCGCGGGTTTATCAACGGTTCAGAAGTTCCTTTGCCCACCTGAGAAACAGACTTGTTTGCTGTCTGTTAACACAAGGACGCCTACTGGTTTGATTTGCACTACATTCAGAGTTGATAGTGTATATTTATTGTTTTTTGTTATCCTGTAACTAGGTCTTTACAGAGTTTTTTTTTTTTTCTCAATTTACAAAATCGCTGCCATTTCTATTATGTTCTGTTTTTTAGGGCCATTCAATACCCAAGGAAGCTGATGTGCTATTTAGTTGGCCGGGACTAACATTTTTTTCCTTTCTTTTGTACCGATATATATATATTTTTTTCTATGATGCAGCACTCGGTCCCCTTACTTAGGAAAACTCTCCTAACACATTTGTTATTGGTTATTCTCTAGTTTATTCTTCGTTCGTGTTCTTTAATAACTTTGTCTTTGTCCATTGTTTCTTTAAATGCCAGGGGTTTAAGACAGATTTGTAAAAGGAAAGCCTTATTTTTATTTGCCAAACAACTTCGTACGGATTTTTTTTTTTTCAGGAAAGCCATTCCACATCTGCTGATGTCAATTTTTGGAAATCTCAATGGGGAAACGATATTTGGTTCTCTCAGGGTTCAGAGAGATCTGCTGGGGTAACCACTCTTAAAAATACTTTCACTGGTGATGTCCTGCACTCAGACTGTGACTCCTTAGGAAGCTACATATGTCTTATAATTAGAATTGACAACATTTATATTATAATTATTAATCTTTACGGTTATAATAACAAGCTCGAGAATGATAGATTACTTGATTCAATAGAGGAAAGAATCACATTCTGGCTCACTAGATATCCAAACTCACTTCTTCTAATTGGTGGAGACTTTAATATTGCTCTAGATAATGCTATTGACAGGTGGCCTCCAGGGCGGCCTTCCTCCATTAGCACAAACCTTAAGAGACTTTTGGGAAGATTTAACATTGTGGATGTTTGGAGAGAAAAATTCCCTGATAAAAGATCGTTTACTTGGAGCAACAGGTCAGGTTCCAGCCATAAAATTACAGTAAATATCCCTCACTGACCATAGAGCAATTCATATAAGCATCCAATTAAATGCATCAAGTACATTTCATAGATCTTGCTATTGGAAATTAAACAATTCATTGTTAAAACATGATAAGGCTAAGACTGAAATTATTAAGTTAATTACTTTTTTTTACAGCAAGGCAAAAAAGGAAAAATCCTACAAAACTAACTGGGAACTACTTAAATTTAAGTCAGGAGCATTTTTGAGACAGTATGGGACTTATATTGCCAAAGCTAAAAGAGCAGAAGAAGAAGAATTCATAAGTAAAATTTTATCAAAGAGCCCCTGATGAAGTTTCAGAGGAGGATAAACTACTTCTTTTAGAACTCCAAAACAAATTAGACGATTTATATCGACAAAAAGCAGAGGGAGCCTTTGTAAGGTCTAGGAAGAGATGGCTGGAGGAGGGGGAGCAAAATTCGGCTTACTTTTTCCGTCTTGAAAGATACCGGTCTAAAGTCAATTCCATCTATAATTTAAATATTAATGGGATTGTTACTGATGACACTAAATTAATCTCAGATTTTTGTTCTAAATTTTATAGTAATTTATACAGTTCAAAATTTAATGAAGAAGTTACATGTCAATTTCTTAACTCAATGAATAACATAAGACAGATTGATGAGGTAGACAAAGAGTATTGTGACACCCCTCTTACAATGGAAGAGGTCACTGATTCAATTGCTCTACTCAAAAACAATAAATCCCCCGGCACTGACGGTTTAACTGCAGAATTTTACAAAACGTTTTCTGATCACTTAACCCCTTTTTTACTGCAAGTTTTTATGGAAAGTATAGAGAATGAGACCCTTCCTCCTAGCCTCACTCAAGGGCTGGTCACTTTGATCCCCAAGCCTAGGGCTGCGTTCGGAATCGCATACTCAATGAGTAGGTACTTAATTTCAATGAGTACTTACTTAACGAGCGCTAAAAGAGTAGGTACTTTATAGCCAAATCTCGTTGAGTATGAATGCGATCCGGACATCATCGCCATGTTGACGTTATCATGTGACCTACGACGCGTTATCACAAGCGCAACAACTTAAAAGATATGAACGACACGTTTAATTCATCTATCTGTAAATATCTCGATATTGATTAAACTTGCTAATTTTGTGGTATTGTTGAAGAAACAGCTCTCCATTTATTTTGTGAATACATTTAGGGTTGATCTAAGTTGTTATATTTTAAACCATAATGTGACCCACAGTTTTATCCTTATAACGATATATTTTTTTAATAAGAAACCCCCAAATCTTGAATATGTTGTTAATTTCTTTATTTTATACCCAAAAAGTTTCTCATTTGTTTCCCTTTTTCTTGATGAATTTACCTCTCGTTTCATCCCTCAGACTTATAACAAAAACATTTTTTTTTATGTATTATGATACAACTATGGTATCTTTCCATTATCTTGTATGTAATAACTTTAAATTATATGAGTGACAGGTGCACTAACACTTCATAACATCAGTAACTCGACAGCCCTACCTAGAACAGTTTTCCTCGGCGTGTGTAATGTCTGCACAAAGGAGACGGGCAGCTGCTCGAAGATCTCTCCGTTGGAGAAAACTGTTGATTTTATACTCGAAAAATGTAAGTATCGCTCCTTAAAAATGTATATTACCTCAGAATGAATTGCATTGTTAGCCC
This sequence comes from Chrosomus eos, assembly GCA_036326025.1. Taxonomy (NCBI): domain Eukaryota; kingdom Metazoa; phylum Chordata; class Actinopteri; order Cypriniformes; family Leuciscidae; genus Chrosomus; species Chrosomus eos. The sequence continues at coordinate 19,853,348 of CM070824.1, read as the reverse complement.
ACCCCAAAACTTAAACAAAATAATAATATTAAATGCTGACCAATACTTAATTATATTACTTATTTAAATGTATATACTAAAAATGATATAATTTAATACACTCTTAGAAGAAAAGGTTCTATATAGAACCTTAAAATGTTCTATCAGGCGCTACTTATTTGGAACCCCTAAAAGGTTCTATACAGAACCCTTTTTAAGGGTTCAATCAAAAGAACCCTTTAGGGTTCTTTGTAACCAGGAAAAAGGTTATATATGGAACCTTTTAGGGGTTCATTCATTAATTTTGTTTTGTCAAATAATAGCCTAAAGAACCTTTGTGCCAAAAGGGTTCGTTCTTGTCATTTTTAGAACCTTTTTAGCATAAAATGTTATTTAGAGTAAAGAACCCTATGGTTCTATATAGAACCCCAATGAACTCTTTTTTCTAAGAGTGTAAAACAAGCTAAATGTAATTTGTTTTGTCATATGACATAGTTATGCATTAATACACACTAGATAAAGTCAAGCAATGAATTAATGCATACATAAATTAAATAATTATATTTTATATACTGAAAACAATAAGAAACATGAATAAATGAGTAAAAGAACAAATAAAAATAACCATCACAATAAACAAGTGCATATACAAGTCAACAACACATGAAACGAAGCTTTATTCAAACTACAATCATGTATTTACAAGCGCTGAACCCCACATCCTACTGCCATCTCAACACAGCAGTTCCCATTCTGCAGCTTTATTCTGATGAATTCACCAGAGGTGACCGTGCCTTCCTGCCGGAGCTTGTTGCTGCGCTTCACAATCTGAGGCGATAAGGGCCGGTGGAGTGATGGAGGGTCTCATAAGGGCCGGTGATGGAGGGTCTCATCCATGGCACCGTATCCAGGATTCAGCTCTGGGCTCCTCATCCTCAGTGCTCACACCAGTCTGCAGACATTTCAGATCCTACAAAAATGCACAAACATTATACAAAAGCAGTCATTTTAACAACACAATGTAATTTGATTTATGAATTAAAAGTTTAAAAAAAAAAAATGCTGTGATTTATCTGCTCAATACTAGCCTATATGCTGAGGTGTAAGTTAGCTGATGTGTTAACTCACTTTTTATCCAACTTAAATGTTCCTCAATTTATCAACAGTAATAAGGGACAAATAAAATATATAACATGTTTAGTTACTTTATAGATTTGTTTATTTACCTTATTTACAGCACATTTGTCTAATGTAAACAGTGTTGACTGACAGTGAATTATCCTACATAATAGCACACATACATCACTCAGATGCAATACTTATACAATATTTTCCTTTCAGATGTAAATAGACATTTTAAATAAGCGTGTTTAAGATGTATATGGTTATGTAAATCCACTTTAGAGACGTAACGTTACGTGTGCTTACTGGAGCTCCCCTGTTAGCTAGCTATAAATAAATAAACATGTTTTTACAGCAAAATCACAACTATACTATACTGTCTAACTCCTTTACACCTTCAACAGTTAAAACGTTTACTCTATAGTAGTTTAACACATACGATTTAACACAAGGAACCGTGTTTACTCACATTTGAAAAACCCCGCGTCGCTGATCTCCGTGATGTTTGATAATGACGTATGCTCTCGCGTGGCCTCCTGGGATAGAAGAGTATCCATCGGAGGAGCACTCAAAAACCTGGGCGAAAGCAGTAGATCATCCGGGACCTTCTCGCCTACTCTTTTAGGAATACTGATGTTTCGAACGTACTGCTTCTTTCACGTACTGTTTTCGCCTACTATATAGTAGGAAAGTAGGCATATTCGAACGCACTATCGTCCAAATCTCGCGATAATTAGTACGTCAACCAGGTAATTCTCGCCTACTCTTTTATGAATACTGAGGATTCGAACGTACTTTTTCGCTCGCCTACTCTTTTCGCCTACTATATAGTAGGGAAGTATGCGATTCCGAACGCAGCCTAGGAAAGATATACTTTTTATCGACAGCTGGAGACCCATTTCTCTATTAAATAATGACTACAAAATTATGGCGTTAATATTTGCTAGGAGAGTTAAAGAAATTCTTGACACAATTATAGATGAGACACAATCTGGCTTTATGAGGAACAGACACATCTCTAACAATGTTAGATTGGTGTTGGATGTTCTTGACTACTCTGACTTGATATCTGAAGATAGCTTTATCCTCCTTATAGATTTCTATAAGGCTTTCGATACGATAGAACACAAATTTATTTTTTTGTCCTTAGAGAAATTTGGTTTTGGGGATTTTTTCTGCAAAGCAATTAAAACCTTATATGTTAATGGCAATAGTTCTATCAAACTAAAAAATGGAACTTCCCCTAGATTTAATCTGGAACGGGGCATTCGTCAGGGATGCCCGATTTCCCCTTATCTGTTTTTGCTTTGTACGCAAATTCTTACAACTCATGTTGTTAATAGCTCTATACAAGGAATTTCTATTGCGGGTAGGGATATCATCATCAGTCAGCTTGCTGACAATTGTCATGAGGGTGCAGATAGACGAGCCCAGAAGCAGACGGAATGCTCACACACAGGGTTTATTTAAGCACAAAACTGAAAACAAAACCCACGAGGGGGTAAAACATAGACAAGACTAGGGAGCGAAACTAGGACTTAGACTAGACTGAAAACAAACAGTAACATGAACGAAATAATCTCTTAACAGTATACAGACAAGGTACTCACAGTATTTCTACGTCAAACAGTGTTAAACAGTAATCAACAATGAACCGGCACAGGACAGCAAATACACAGGGATTATAAAGGGAACACTAATGACGAAGACAGGTGAAACTGACTAGACAATAATCACAAGACGAGGATAACAAGGGGGCGGGGTAACGTAACGAGACACCACAAGCACATGGCCAAACAATTGGCCATGCGCTTGTACACAAAACATGGTTCTGTCATGATCCTGCCACAAGACTAAGAATAATCAATAACATGATGGCAGAATCATGACAACGATACTACAATCTTTTTAAAAAATGAAAGCCAGATACCCGTCACCATTCATAAATTAGTCAGTTTTCAGAGGCCTCTGGTCTATGCCTAAAAATTAATAAATGTGAGCTGTTGCCCTTAAAAGAGTGTAATATACAAACTATTTGCAACGTTCCGGTCAAGGAAGAAGTTACCTACTTGGGTATTGTTATCTCTAAAAATTAGAAAATGAGATGTCCTTTAAACTTCTCTCCGATCATTAAAAAAACTCAGAACAAACTGAACCAGTGGTTGCAAAGGGACTTATCTCTAAAACGCAGAGTGTTGCTTACCAAGGCTGAAGGTTTATCCCGGCTCACGTACGCAGCTCTCTCTTTACACCTTGACAATAAAATTTGTAAAGACATTGATAGAATGCTTTTTGACTTCATCTGGAAAAATCGGACCCATTATATCAAAAAAAGTGTTATTATGAATAATTATGAATCTGGTGGCCTTAACTTTGGACTTCAATACTCTAAACAATACCTTTAAGATTAATTGGGCTAAGCATTTTCTTAAAAACCCTGTCTCAATTTGGAATTTTATCCCCCATTATATTTTCTCTCGCTTTGGTGGTCTGGGCTTTATTTTGAATTGCAACTATAATGTGGACAAACTCCTTGTAAAATTGTCCAATTTTCACAAACAGGTCTTTTTAGCTTGGTCTCTTATTTATAAGCATAATTTCTCACCTCACAGGTGTCTAATTTGGAATAACAGAGATATTTTATATAAGAACAAATCACTCTTTTTTGAGAATTGGGTAAGCAACAAGATTCTGTTGGTGGACCAGCTATTTGATGAAGAGGGGCGACTTTTTTCCTATAGTGAATTTTTGTCTACCTATAACATTCCAGTTACGCCAAGAGAATTTGCAATTGTATTTGACGCCATTCCATCAGGCGTAATCATGCTTTTTAGGTGTTCTAGCAGACTTCCACTTACTTCTGTCTCCCTCCCCAATGTGGCTGAGTCACCAGTTGGGAAAATCTGTTTCTCCCAACTTCCTTAAAATAATAAGAACGTTCGTGCCTTATTTCAGAGAGAAATTGTCTCAATCCCAAATGTTACGTTTTATTGGAACCGATTTGTAAATACTATTGACTGGAAAAAGGTTTGGATGATCCCTCACAGATACCTGTTAGTAAACAAGGTGAAAGAAGTGTCGTTGAGGATAATTCACAGATATTATCCTGCTAGTCATTACATGGTTAAGTTTAAAAGAGACATAAATACAAACTGTTCTTTTGTGAGGACCACCCTGAAACTGTTTTGCACCTATTTTGGTATTGCTCACACACAAAAATTTTTTGGTAAAACCTCAGCAGATTCATCATTGACCATATTTATAAAGACTTTGCTTTATTGTGGAAGGATGTTGTTTTGTGTTTTTATAGAAGTTATAGTAAAGAAATGACGTACTTCATTATAAATTTGTGAATTATTTTGGCGAAATTTCATATTCATAAATGTAAATTCAGTGCTAAAAAAACTTTGTACTTTTTTTCAACGAAGTTGAACATTATATTAAGCTAATTTCTGGCTCCAACAACAAAAAGGCAATTAAAACTGTCAACATATGGTCCTTTTTTTCTTCGTAAAGCCCTTATGCTTCCCCTGGCGAAACTGTTTTGTATTTGTTTAAATGTTATATTTCTGTATATGGTAATGTATATTTTGTTAATTTTTTTGTGATGTGATTTGTACTATGTTTTTGCAATAAAAAATAAAAAAAATAAAAAAAAAACGCAGCAACCAATTGGAATATAGACGTGCTTCGCGCTGGCTGATTCCGGAGAAACATACGATGTAAACTTTCGTTCCTACCAAAACATTAGAATCTCGTCATCGAGCCACAGCTGCTGCACCAGCCGGTGATACTCTCCGAATAGGCTCCTTGCACATAGCAACCTAACGTCATATCCGCAACGGGTAAATACGGCTCGCTCTCTTCCTGTCTGAAGGCGTACAAACACAACGTAGACATTTTCCGCCTAATACTAGAAAACAGTACAGCATTATAACACGCATATTCTGTCAGCCCAGGATTGTTTATTAGCCTAATGTAAGCTAGCAAACTAACATAAGCCATAAAGTTTGAGATATATAGACTTACCTTCATATCCGTGGATATATGAAGAGGCATACATTTTAACCCTTAGGGGTCGAAAACCGCATCCACGCCTTTTGCTGGATTTTTTCCTTATCAGTGCAAAAGAGAATCAAATTACTCTGTTGATTTTGATCTTAAATATAAGTGTTGTACATCATTAGATCCTGTTAAGTTTCTATTTTTTTTGTGGATACTCACAATAAAAACAAAGTGTTGTGCTTTTCGTCAAATAAAGAAAAATAAACATGATGCGCGTTTTAACTTGTCTCTGTCAGTGAGGTCCGTTCTGAAACGCGTCCGAAATATTAACTTTAACTCTCTCAATACTTGTCACAGAGATACGAGATATGTCTCTTTATGAAGCTGAGATTCTCTTCTTTTAAATGAAGTAATTTATTTAAAATATATATATTTACACTTTATGTAATCCGTTTGAAACAAAGGAGAGTTACAGTTTTTTCGCTCACCCTTCATTATAGTTAATCAGGTGAGCCCGCCACACCCCCAGCGCTTTTGACATGGTAAATCTATGCATCACACGCGGCAGAGGATTATGGACAAATGGGAATAATTCACCTTTTTCTCAGTGGAATTTGAAACTCAGACGAAGAACGTTCCATTTTGAAGAACGAATTAACCCCGAGGATTCAAGTTCGGAGTAAGTTGTTTATAGTGTTTTATAATTCCTTTTCTGATCATAGAGCTCAAATGCATTTTCATATTTTGCATAGTAATTACCTCAACACAACATTCGTGTAGCAGCTAGGCCTATACGCTACATATTTTTTAGCGTATATGACATTATACGCTATAACTTTTTAAATAACTGCTTAGGTTATAATGATTTAGTGAAATATATCGATCTGTGAGTGTTGTTTGAGTTCTTCTGTGGTCTAGTGGTTAGATCACTTGCCAACCGTGTCAGAGGGTACGGGTTCGAAACTGCCCCCGGCATATTTTTTTCTCTCATCAAAACCGAATATGTTCATCAGTGGTACAGTCTATATCAAGCACACACGTATATAGGACACCCGTTTGTGTGCGTTTTATTTTGTGATTTCACCGGAATGAATAGTGTCCGCAATGGCAATAGATTGAAGAGCACGTCCTAAGAGCGAGTGAAGACTGCGCGCGCGTCGCCACAAGAGACTGTATCCATGACACTGATAGCAGGACACGAGCGCTCAGCTTGAGTTCAAAAACAAAACATTTTAGCTCTAGATCTCTTATTTAAGAGCGGACTAAATGAATGCTCTGCTAGTTAACTGGGGATGTTTTATTTGTATTAGGTACAGCCGTTCATTGAGTGTATCAGTAAATGCGTGCGGTCTATATGGGCCATAAACAGATACTCGCGGTTACGCGGTCTACCCATCAATAGATGTTTCTCTGTCCATCAACAAATACATTGTGCATCTATTATCATAATTGTCCATCAGTTTACTTTGGATAATGTGCTAAGAGTTTTTTGCTTTTGTTTTGTTGTGTTTACATCGTCACCATCAGTCTTCAGAAATCATTCTGATATACTTTTTTTTTTAAATCAATGTTGTAAACAGCTGTGCTGCTTAATTTTTTTTAACCTGTGATAGTATTTTAGGATTCTTTGAATGCACTTTTTTTTTAATTTATATAACCACTATATAAGCAATATTTTTTTATATATAATAAAATTATATATATATATGTTTTAATATATAAAAAACAAGTTTGGTCTTTTTATGTTTTTTTTTTTTTGAAAGGAAGTGTTAAGTGATATGAATGACTTTAAGTCTTTATGTTCTTAGGAAAGATTTCTATTTTGAATTAAAGCTGCAAGCAGCATTGAAAGGGCCCTCGCACCCGTGCCATCGCCACCTGGTGGCTTTAGGAAGACAGACCACGGTGGGCAATGTGCATTTAAGTAGATAAATATAGTGGGAGTATGTCAAAGTCAGTTACAAAAATGTCCTTTATTATGGGTATAATAGCATGCTGTTAAACATGTCACTTCCTGTTGCCAGCAGGTGACGCTATGACTGTAACTGAATATGAGCATGCACATGTGTTCAGGACAGAACTCTTATCAAACATGTGAAGTTTGGGGCAGATTGGACATTGCCTTCTTAAGTAACAACAACTTTTGATAAGAGTCCTGCCCTGTTCATTTCATTAGCATGCTTTAGCACTTAGCTAAGAATTGCTAGCATGTTTTAACATGTTTATAACATGTTTTTTTACTCAATGGCATATTTACTATGTTGCCAGTACTGCATCACACTGTTAAACATGTCACTTCCTGTTGCCAGTAGGTGGCGCTATTACTATAACTGAATATTGTCATGTAGATGTGTTCAGGGCAGGACTCTTATCAAATGTGTGAAGTTTGGGGCAGATTGGACATTGCCTTCTTAAGTAACAACAACTTCCTGTTTCATTTCATTAGCATGCTTTAGCACTTAGCTAAGAATTGCTAGCATGTTTAACATGTTTATAACATGTTTATAACTCAATGGCATATTTACTATGTTGCCAGTACTGCATCACACTGTTAAACATATCACTTCCTGTTGCCAGTAGGTGGCGCTATTACTATAGCTGAAAATTGTAATGTAGATGTGTTCAGGGCAGGACTCTTATCAAATGTGTGAAGTTTGGGGCAGATTGGACATTGCCTTCTTAAGTAACAACAACTTCCTGTTTCATTTCATTAGCATGCTTTAGCACTTAGCTAAGAATTGCTAGCATGTTTTAACATGTTTATAACATGTTTATAACTCAATGGCATATTTACTATGTTGCCAGTACTGCATCACACTGTTAAACATGTCACTTCCTGTTGCCAGTAGGTGGCGCTATTACTATAGCTGAAAATTGTAATGTAGATGTGTTCAGGGCAGGACTCTTATCAAATGTGTGAAGTTTGGGGCAGATTGGACATTGTCTTCTTAAGTAACAACAACTTCCTGTTTCATTTCATTAGCATGCTTTAGCACTTAGCTAAGAATTGCTAGCATGTTTTAACATGTTTATAACATGTTTATAACTCAATGCCATATTTACTATGTTGCCAGTACTGCATCACACTGTTAAACATGTCACTTCCTGTTGCCAGTAGGTGGCGCTATTACTATAGCTGAAAATTGTAATGTAGATGTGTTCAGGGCAGGACTCTTATCAAATGTGTGAAGTTTGGGGCAGTTTGGACATTGTCTTCTTAAGTAACAACAACTTCCTGTTTCATTTCATTAGCATGCTTTAGCACTTAGCTAAGAATTACTAGCATGTTTTAACATGTTTATAACATGTTTATAATTCAATGACATATTTAATATGTTGCTAGTACTGCATCACAGTGTTAAACATGTCACTTCCTGTTGCCAGTAGGTGGCGCTATTACTATAACTGAATATTCTCATGTAGATGTGTTCAGGGCAGGACTCTTATCAAATGTGTGAAGTTTGGGGCAGATTGGACATTGTCTTCTTAAGTAACAACAACTTCCTGTTTCATTTCATTAGCATGCTTTAGCACTTAGCTAAGAATTGCTAGCATGTTTTAACATGTTTATAACATGTTTATAACTCAATGCCATATTTACTATGTTGCCAGTACTGCATCACACTGTTAAACATGTCACTTCCTGTTGCCAGTAGGTGGCGCTATTACTATAGCTGAAAATTGTAATGTAGATGTGTTCGGGGCAGGACTCTTATCAAATGTGTGAAGTTTGGGGCAGTTTGGACATTGTCTTCTTAAGTAACAACAACTTCCTGTTTCATTTCATTAGCATGCTTTAGCACTTAGCTAAGAATTACTAGCATGTTTTAACATGTTTATAACATGTTTATAATTCAATGGCATATTTAATATGTTGCTAGTACTGCATCACAGTGTTAAACATGTCACTTCCTGTTGCCAGTAGGTGGCGCTATTACTATAACTGAATATTCTTATGTAGATGTGTTCAGGGCAGGACTATTATCAAATGTGTGAAGTTTCGGGGTTTCGGGGTTCGAAGTTACAGCAAATTACTATTTAATTGCAGTAATAGCATGCTTTAGCACTTAGCTAAGTGTTTGCTAGCATGTTTTAGCATGTTTCAAGTATGTTGATAGCATGTTTAGCACTTGCTGGCACTTTTTTATATGTTATTAGGAGTCCACAAAAGTGTTAAACATGTCACTTCCTGTTGCCAGCAGGTGGCGCTATGACTGTAACTGAATATGAGCATGGACATGTGTTCAGGACAGAACTCTTATCAAACATGTGAAGTTTGGGGCAGATTGGACATTCCATACCTGAGTTACAGCAAATTCCTATTGAATTGCAGTAATAGCATGCTTTAGCACTTAGCTAAGTGCTTGCTAGCATGTTTTAGCATGTTTCAAGTATGTTGTTAGCATGTTTAACACTTGCTGGCACTTTTTTATATGTTATCAGGAGTCCACAACAGTGTTAAACATGTCACTTCCTGTTGCCAGCAGGTGGCGCTATGACTGTAACTGAATATCAGCATGCACATGTGTTCAGGACAGAACTCTTATCAAACATGTGAAGTTTGGGGCAGATTGGACATTGTTTGCCTGAGTTACAGCAACTTCCTGTTTCATGGCGAAACATCAAAATTTGTCAGGCCGCCGAGGACACGGCCTTCGATGAAAACTCAAGATCTTCGCAATTTAACGTCGCAAAGGCCTTAAGATTACACTCACCAAATTTGAAGATGATCAGATTAAAACTGTAGGAGGAGTTCGTTAAAGTACGAGGCCTGAAAATGGCAAAAACTGCACAAAAATCTGAGAGGAAGTTCAAAATGGCTGACTTCCTGTTGTGTTTAGGGCTACGCTCCAAGAGACTTTTTTGTAGGTATTGGGCCATTACATGTATGTACCGAATTTCGTACACGTACGTGAAACGTAACGCGAGGCGCACTCCGTTGAACCTTTATAGGTGGCGCTATCGAGCCATTTTGGCCCGCCCAATTTTGAAACGCATATCAGATGTAAATTTTCGCCAGTTCTGACGCGTGTGCAAATTTTCGTGAGTTTTCGTGCATGTTTAGGCCCTCAAAAATGCGATTCATTGCGGAGAATAATAATAATAATAATAATTAAAGCTGCAAGCAGCATTGAAAGGGCCCTCGCACCCGTGCCATCGCCACCCGGTGGCTTTAGGAAGACAGACCACGGTGGGCAATGTGCATTTAAGTAGATAAATATAGTGGGAGTATGTCAAAGTCAGTTACAAAAATGTCCTTTATTATGGGTATAATAGCATGCTGTTAAACATGTCACTTCCTGTTGCCAGCAGGTGGCGCTATGACTGTAACTGAATATGAGCATGCACATGTGTTCAGGACAGAACTCTTATCAAACATGTGAAGTTTGGGGCAGATTGAACTTTGCCTTCTTAAGTAAAAACAACTTCCTGTTTCATAGCATTAGCATGCTTTAGCACTTAGCTAAGAATTGCTAGCGTGTTTAACATGTTTATAACATGTTTATAACTCAATGGCATATTTACTATGTTGCCAGTACTGCATCACACTGTTAAACATGTCACTTCCTGTTGCCAGTAGGTGGCGCTATTACTATAACTGAATATTGTCATGTAGATGTGTTCAGGGCAGGACTCTTATCAAATGTGTGAAGTTTGGGGCAGATTGGACATTGTCTTCTTAAGTAACAACAACTTCCTGTTTCATTTCATTAGCATGCTTTAGCACTTAGCTAAGAATTGCTAGCATGTTTTAACATGTTTATAACATGTTTATAATTCAATGGCATATTTACTATGTTGCTAGTACTGCATCACAGTGTTAAACATGACACTTCGTGTTGCCAGTAGGTGGCGCTATTACTATAACTGAATATTCTCATGTAGATGTGTTCAGGGCATGACTCTTATCAAATGTGTGAAGTTTGGGGCAGATTGGACATTGCCTTCTTAAGTAACAACAACTTCCTGTTTCATTTCATTAGCATGCTTTAGCACTTAGCTAAGAATTGCTAGCATGTTTTAACATGTTTATAACATGTTTATAACTCAATGGCATATTTACTATGTTGCCAGTACTGCATCACACTGTTAAACATGTCACTTCCTGTTGCCAGTAGGTGGCGCTATTACTATAACTGAATATTGTCATGTAGATGTGTTCAGGGCAGGACTCTTATCAAATGTGTGAAGTTTGGGGCAGATTGGACATTGGCTTCTTAAGTAACAACAACTTCCTGTTTCATTTCATTAGCATGCTTTAGCACTTAGCTAAGAATTGCTAGCATGTTTTAACATGTTTATAACATGTTTATAATTCAATGGCATATTTACTATGTTGCTAGTACTGCATCACAGTGTTAAACATGTCACTTCGTGTTGCCAGTAGGTGGCGCTATTACTATAACTGAATATTCTCATGTAGATGTGTTCAGGGCAGGACCCTTATCACATGTGTGAAGTTTGGGGCAGATTGGACATTCCATGCCTGAGTTACAGCAAATTACTATTTAATTGCAGTAATAGCATGCTTTAGCACTTAGCTAAGTGTTTGCTAGCATGTTTTAGCATCTTTCAAGTATGTTGATAGCATGTTTAGCACTTGCTGGCACTTTTTTATATGTTATTAGGAGTCCACAACAGTGTTAAACATGTCACTTCCGGTTGCCAGCAGGTGGCGCTGTGACTGTAACTGATTATGTGCATGGACATGTGTTCAGGACAGAACTCTTATCAAACGTGTGAAGTTTGGGGCAGATTGGACATTCCATACCTGAGTTACAGCAAATTCCTATTGAATTGCAGTAATAGCATGCTTTAGCACTTAGCTAAGTGCTTGCTAGCATGTTTTAGCATGTTTCAAGTATGTTGTTAGCATGTTTAACACTTGCTGGCACTTTTTTATATGTTATCAGGAGTCCACAACAGTGTTAAACATGTCACTTCCTGTTGCCAGCAGGTGGCGCTGTGACTGTAACTGAATATGAGCATGGACATGTGTTCAGGACAGAACTCTTATCAAACGTGTGAAGTTTGGGGCAGATTGGACATTGTTTGCCTGAGTTACAGCAACTTCCTGTTTCATGGCGAAACATCAAAATTTGTCAGGCCGCCGAGGACACGCCCTTCGACGAAAACTCAAGATCTTCGCAATTTAACGTCGCAAAGGCCTTAAGATTACACTCAGCAAATTTGAAGATGATCAGATTAAAACTGTAGGAGGAGTTCGTTAAAGTACGAGGCCTGAAAATGGCAAAAACTGCACAAAAATCTGAGAGGAAGTTCAAAATGGCTGACTTCCTGTTGTGTTAAGGGCTACGCTCCAAGAGACTTTTTTGTAGGTATTGGGCCATTACATGTATGTACCGAATTTCGTACACGTACGTGAAACGTAACGCGAGGCGCACTCCGTTGAACCTTTATAGGTGGCGCTATCGAGCCATTTTGCCTCGCCCAATTTTGAAACGCATATCAGATGTAAATTTTCGCCAGTTCTGACGCGTGTGCAAATTTTCGTGAGTTTTCGTGCATGTTTAGGCCCTCAAAAATGCGATTCATTGCGGAGAAGAAGAAGAATAATAATAATAATAATAATAATAATAATAAACAGAGCAATTCCAAGAGGGTCCTCACACCATCGGTGCTCGGGCCCTAAATATAGCTGCGAGCAGTGATTACGGGCCCAAGCCGGTGGCACCGCAACCCTGGTGCACCAGGGTGGCGGTACCGCCGGCTTTGGCCCTTCATCGCTGCTCGTAGCTATATTTATTTATATATATATATATATATATATATATATATATATATATAATATATATATATATATATATATATAAAGCCGGTGGCATCGCCACCCTGGTGCCTTTAGGGTTATTGTGCACAACGTGACACAAAATATCTGCTCGCTATCTGCCGAACGGCTCTGGTAGTCCCGCTTCAGCACTGATGATGTTGTAGAAATAGTGTGCTCTGGTTGGTCTGGATTATTCGGGATTTTTTATTTTATACAGAAATAAGTTATTTATAATTCAGATGAGAATAAGTCAAGTCAAGTCAAGTCAAATATATTTATATAGCGCTTTTCACAATACAGATTGTATCAAAGCTGCTTTACAGTATCAATCAAAACAACTCAACAATGTTTGTTTATTACTGGACATCCAAAAAGGACATCCAAGTTTGGTAGAGCTGATCAATGGTATGATTGTTTAATTAATTTGAATATCCCCAACTGAGCAAGCCAAAGGCAACAGTGGCAAGGAACCGAAAAGCTCCATCAAGTGACCCAATGGTGTCCTAAAACTCCATCAGATCACCCAATGGAGAAAAAAAAAACCTTGGGAGAACCCAGGCTCAGTCGGGGCCAGTTCTCCTCTGGCGTTTATGAACTAGAGGCCGAATTTACAGTAACTGTAAGATAAAAATTTATATGAATGCCTGGCTAAATAGATGCGTCTTTAGTCTAGTTTTAAACTGGGAGAGCGAGTCTGAGCAACGAACAATATCAGGAAGGCTATTCCAGAGCTTCGGAGCTAGATGTGAAAATGCTCTCCCTCCTTTGGTGGATCTGGATATCCTAGGAGTGACCAGAAGCCTCGAATTTAGTGATCTTAAAGAGCGCGATGGATTGTAAGGCGATAGAAGATCCGTTAAATAGACTGGAGCTAAACCATTTAGAGCTTTATAGGTCAAAAGCAATACCTTGTAATTAATACGGAACTTTATAGGTAACCAATGAAGTGATGATAAAACTGGTGTTATATGATCATATTTTCTTGATCTAGTAAGAACTCTAGCGGCTGCATTTTGGACTAACTGTAGCTTGTTTATTGAGGATGCAGGACAACCAGCTAATAAAGCATTACAGTAATCTAGTCTCGAGGTCATGAATGCATGAACTAACTTTTCTGCATCAGAAACAGATAGCATATTACGTAGCTTAGCAATGTTTCTAAGGTGGAAAAAGGCAGTTTTTGTAACATATGAAATATGCTTTTCAAAAGACAGGTTGCAGTCCAATATAACCCCCAGGTCCTTTACCGTAGCGGATAAAGTAACAGGGCATCCTACTATGTTAAAGTTGTGTTGTGAGAGGTTTTGTAGACGGTTTTTAGAACCGATAAGTATTACCTCTGTCTTATCTGGATTTAATAAAAGAAAGTTACGCGTCATCCAATCTTTTATATCTTTAACACAATCTGTCAATTTGGATAATTTAGCGTATTCATCTGGCCGTGATGAAATATATATTTGAGTGTCATCAGCATAGCAATGGAAACTAATTCCATGTTTCCTTAGAATATTACCAAGTGGCAGCATATATATTGAGAATAATAAAGGGCCTAACACAGATCCCTGCGGCACTCCATGGTTTGCCGAAGTCATGATCGATTTTTCTCCATTTAAGTAGACGAAATGGTAGCGGTCAGATAAGTATGACCTGAACCAGCTTAATGCTTGTCCTTGAACACCAGTGTAATTTTGTAGTCGATCTAAGAGTATTGTGTGATCTATAGTATCGAACGAAGCACTAAGATCAAGTAAAACTAGTACTGAGATACAGCCTTGGTCCGAAGCTAAAAGTAGATCATTTATGATTCTAACAAGCGCAGTTTCAGTGCTATGATGTGGCCTGAATCCAGACTGAAACTTTTCATAGATGTCGTTTTCTTGCAAGAAAGAGCCGAGTTGAGCGGACACAACTTTTTCTAATATTTTTGACATAAATGGAAGATTCGAAATGGGTCTGTAATTTGCTAGGTTATTTGGATCTAATTGTGGTTTCTTAATAAGAGGTTTTATAACTGCCAGCTTGAATGCTCTTGGAACATGACCTAAAGATAAAGACGAATTAATAATATTGAGAAGAGGCTCTTCCACTATAGGTAATACTTCTTTCAGTAGTTTAGTTGGTATAGGATCTAATAAACATGTTGTTGTTTTAGATGAAGTGATAAGTTTATTTAACTCTTTTTGTTCTATGGTTGTAAAGCATTGTAATTGTTCTTGCGGGGTGATAATTGCGGCTGAATTATAAGGCGCGAGCAAAGATTGAACGTTTACGATTTTGATTCTGATGCTTTCAATTTTCTCGGTGAAAAAGTTCATGAAATCATTACTACTGAACTGTAACAAGGTATTTTGTTCAGACGACTTCTGTTTATTTGTTAGTCTAGCCACGGTATTAAATAAAAACCTTGGATTATTTTGGTTAAAACCTTGGATTATTTTGGTTGTTTTCTACTAACTTAATAAAGTTAGTGTTGATTAAAATGAAGGAAAACAAATATATTGATCTGAAATATAGCACATTCATTTTACATTTATTTAGGTTCAATTACCAAACATACAATCTTAATTTAATTTAAAGCAAACTATACATTAAAAATACATGGGTTGTATGCACATTTTTTTTTTATAAAAAATATATATATATCCAAAAAGACAAGGCTTAAAAACTCTTGTCACTGTAACAGACACAATCTCTCTCTCTCACACACACACACACCACACACACACACACACACACACACACACACACACACACACACACACACACACACACACACACACACACACACACACACACACACACACACACACGTCAAGTCACATTTTAGATGCAATATTGAATAAGCAGAAAAATCGGATTTTCTGCTCTGAAAATATAAATAAGCATACAAATTGAATAAGCACTTTGAATATTCTAAACAGAATAAGCATTAGTCGCTAATGAATAAGTACTAGTACTTAATGGAATAGATACTAATATCTAAAAAATAAGTACTAGTAGCATGAAAATAGAGACTAGTATGTTAAAATGATTAAATGTTAAAACGGCTTGCCATATTGGCTCAGAGAGAGAGAGAGAGAAAATGACATTTTAGATAATAGTACCTATTAATAGATACTAGTATTTATTCAATAAATACTACTTCTAAGTCATTACATACTAGTACCTATTAAATAGATACCAGTACTTATTCATTAGCTACTAATACGTATTCAAAAGAATATCTAAAGAATAAGCACTACTATCTAAAGAATAGGCACTAGTACTAAAGAATAAGCACTAGTCGCTAATGAATAAGTACTATTACTTAATGGAATAGATACTAGTATCTAAAAAATAAGTACTAGTAGCATGAAAAAAGAGACTAGTAGGTTAAAATGATTAAATGTTAAAACGGCTTGCCATATTGACTCAGAGCATCAAAAGCATCAAACAAGAATATTAAAGTTTGATGCGTTGCCACAGCAACAGTTTCAAAGATATCAAGAATCCCTTCACAGGTCTTCATCTGCAGTGTATTTACATTATACAGATGAAGTTTGAAGCAAATCGGGTAAAAATAAGAGGGTGATTTCAAAGCCTTTAGGAAGTGACACACTTCCTGCTGCCAGTTGGTGGCGCTATAACTTTGACTCACAATAGTCACATCCATGTGATCGGACTCTTACAGCGAACACACTGCTGAAGTTTCATCAAGATCAGTTAATGTATGCAGAAGTTATAACACACTTCCTGTTTCCATTATTCGCCATAAATTCGTTTCCTCGCCACGGCCAAACCGTTCGAGATATCAAAAATCCCCTGGCAATTTTTCATCCTCAATGTCTTGACTTCATGCTGACTGAGTTTCGTGGCGATTGGTTGAATTCTCTAGGAGTAGTATATCGAATTCCAGGGGCATACGCTTTCAAACAAACCATAATAGCCGACTTCCTGTTGGGCTGGGGTAAAAAGTAAAAGTACAAAGGATATATGAATCGATGAGATCTATATGTGTACCAAGTTTCATATTATTACATGCAAGCGTGTTTGATTTATGGACCAAGTTTTCGGACCCCGTTCCAGGGGGCGCTGTCGAGCCCCCCTGCCACGCCCGGGTACCAGCTTCAGCCCGGCCCTGATGGCCGCGGGTTCTGACCCGTGTGCAAAGATTCAAGAGTTTTTGAGCACGTTAAGGGCCCCAAAGGTGCGCTGAGAGTCTCAAAAGTATCCAAAAAGAATATTAAAGTTTGATGCATTGTCACGGCAACAGCATCTAAGATATCAACAATCCTTTCACAGGTCTACATCTGGCGTGTGTCTACATTATACACATCAAGTTTGAAGCAAATCGGGTAAAGCCTGTTTGATTTATGGACCAAGTTTTCGGACCCCGTTCCAGGGGGCGCTGTCGAGCCCCCCTGCCACGCTCGGGTACCAGCTTCAGCCCGGCCCTGATGGCCGCGGTTTCTGACCCGTGTGCAAAGTTTCAAGAGTTTTTGAGCATGTTAAGGGCCCCAAAAGTGCGCTAAGAATCTCAAAAGTATCCAAAAAGAATATTAAAGTTTGATGCGTTGTCACGGCAACAGCATCTAAGATATCAACAATCCTTTCACAGGTCTACATCTGGCTTGTGTCTACATTATACACATCAAGTTTGAAGCAAATAGGGTAAAGCGTGTTGGATATATGGACCAAATTGTCGGACCTGTTCAAGGGGGCGCTGTCGAGCCCCCCTGCCACGCCCGGGTACCAGCTTCAGCCTGGCCCTGATGGCCGCGGGTTTTGTCCTGTGTGCAAAGTTTCAAGAGTTTTCGAGCACGTTAAGAACCCCAAAAGTGCCCGAAAGCATAAAAAAGCATGAAAAAGCTTAAAAAAAGGAATATTAACCCGTTTAATCCCAAATTTTTTCTTGCAATTTGAGTACATGCATTTTACTCCTTAGACCTCCCTAACACTCAAATTGTATGCCCTTTTTGATTTTATGTTGGTTAAGTTAGTGAAAAAATAGGTTTTATACTCGGTCACAATAGTGACCGGTGGGAAACACCATAGTCAGAATTCATACAATTTCTTTAATTAGACCTATTTACACAATACATTCCAAGACATCCAATACCTCGTTTTTTCATTTCATGAAGGAGACTTATGAGGTGAAAAGGTTGTCATGAACAAAGTTACACCCTGGAGGAACTTCTGCTTGTTCGGCTAGACCCCTATGGGCTAGACCATGACTACACTTGGGCCCTGTCCTATGCCAGTTTTAGGGAGATGCATGTTCATTCAGTGCACTGAAGATGGGCCGCATGTTGTAGAAAGGGTTGTTGGGTTGTTTGGGGTCATGTGTGGGGCACACCAATTGGTTGTCATGAACATCTGCCTAATCCTCCAAATATTTCACTTCTGCATCGCCATTCAATGCCTGGCAAATGGGCCATTTCACCCTGGTACTCACTATCTAAGCCCTCACTGTCACTTTCAATTTGGGTGGGGGATGGGGGGGTTGGGGGGTTGTCACATATCTCTAGAAGGTCCAACACATTGATAGTTTCTGGGATACTGATAACTACACTGAAGAAAATTATAAACGCAACACTTTTGTTTTTACCCCCATTTTTCATGAGCTGAACTGAAAGATCTAAGACTTTTTCTATGTACACAAAATGCCTATTTCTCAAAAATATTGTTCACAAATCTGTCTAAACAAGTGTTAGTGAGCACTTCTCCTTTTCAGAGATAATCCATCCACCTCACAGGTGTGGCATACGTTCAGTGTAGGATTAACAGCCAAAACCTGTATTTTCAATTGAAATACTGTGTTATACTACCGGTCACAATTGTGACCGTAAACGAATTTACACGTCTTACGAACAAAATATATATGCAGGAGTATAATTCTCAAAATATATCAGTAGTAGACCCTTTAAAGAATATATGTACAAAATATTATAGTTCTATCTGTTAATTAAGATGTTTTACATAGTACTTGTTTTAGTAGTCTGAGGAAGACATCTTCTTCCAGATGTGCAAGCAAGAAGTAAACTGATCTGGTCATGTGACCTTTCACACTAGTCACATGACATTAATGGATTTTAATGAAGACAATCTATTTTTTCATTTAAAAGTTGAATTTCTTGCCCAAAGCCAATAACAACATTTTTAGAGCTTCTAGAAATAAGAAAAAAGTTGCGGTCACAATTGTGACCGGTGG
Source organism: Chrosomus eos (assembly GCA_036326025.1). Taxonomy (NCBI): domain Eukaryota; kingdom Metazoa; phylum Chordata; class Actinopteri; order Cypriniformes; family Leuciscidae; genus Chrosomus; species Chrosomus eos. The sequence continues at coordinate 19,834,260 of CM070824.1, read as the reverse complement.
GATTAAACGGGTTAATGTTTGATGCATTGCCATGGCAACAGTGTCTAAGATATCAATAATCCTTTCACAGGTCTACATCTGGCGTGTGTCTACATTATGCACATGAAGTTTGAAGCAAATCGGGTAAAAATAAGAGGGTGATTTAAAAGCATTTTGAAAGTGACACACTTCCTGCTGCCAGTTGGTGGCGCTATAACTTTGACTCACAATAGTCACATCCATGTGATCGGGCTCTTACAACGAACACACTGCTGAAGTTTCATCAAGATTAAGATTAAGATAATTTCGTTTCCTCGCCACGGCCAAACCGTTCGAGATATCAAAAATCCCCTGGCAATTTTTCAGCCTCAGTGTCTTGACTTCATGCACACCGAGTTTTGTGCCGTGTGTTTGAATTCTCTAGGAGGAGTGTTTCACATTCCATTGCATGCGTTTTCCAAACAACCCTTAATAGCCGACTTCCTGTTGGGCTGGGGTAAAAAGTTAGAGTGCGAAGTATATATGAAACGATGAGATCTACATGTGTACCGAGTTTCATATTATTACATGCAAGCGTGTTTGATTTATGGACCATGTTTTCGGACCCCGTTCCAGGGGGCGCTGTCGAGCCCCCCTGCCACGCCCGGGTACCATCTTCAGCCCGGCCCTGATGGCCGCGGGTTCTGACATGTGTGCAAAGTTTCAGGAGTTTTTGAGCATGTTAAGGCCTCCAAAAGTGTCCAAAAGGTAGTAAAAAAATAATTAGAAGAATAATAAATAATCCTTAGGAAAACAATAGGGCCTTCGCCCTTAGGGCTTGGGCCCTAATAATAAACAGAGCAATTCCAAGAGGGTCCTCACACCATCGGTGCTCGGGCCCTAATAAACAGAGCAATTCCAAGAGGGTCCTCACACCATCGGTGCTCGGGCCCTAATAATAATAATAATAATAATAAACAGAGCAATTCCAAGAGGGTCCTCACACCATCGGTGCTCGGGCCCTAATAATAATAATAAAAAGAGCAATTCCAAGAGGGTCCTCACACCATCGGTGCTCGGGCCCTAATAAATGCTGTTCTTTTTAACTTTTTATTCATTAGTGAATCATTCTTAGTTCAGGCTGCCTCACAGCACCTTGATGGGCCATTAGACATTGGGGGAGTGTCTTTAGTCTTCCCAGGTGTAAATCGCATTAATATTCATGGGCATTAACACTCCCACGCATACAGCACTGCTGACCCAAAAACTGATGTAAGAAATTCAAATCGTTATATTGATCTTTCTGAAAGAGTGGTCAGAATGATTTTCACTTCATTTTGAAGTAAAAATTCTAGCCTACAAGAATAGTAACTCAACAGTATTGTTTACAACTATTCAGTATGTGTTAAATGGCCTTATTGCGGTGACATTTTTTTTCCCAAAACGTACTAACCACGCATATTATTTTTTTTCTATAAATGCAAACATGTACATCCATTTTGCTCACATATTATTGTAGCAGAGTTTGTGCTGAATACAGCAAATTTATATGTTGGCAAATGGTATGTTTTAAGTAGCTGAAATAAGCACAAATGTCAGGGCATGTCAAAATACCGAAAGAGCCCCAAAGCTCAGACCCTAAGGGTTAAAGCCATTCTCTCTAATTTGCTGGTAGGTGATTTGGAGGAGGACTTACAAAGGCGATATACGTCCGTTATTGTAAGTTTCGGCAACTCTTGTAAACATCTCATCTCATAGTGTAGAATAGCGCCGGAAAAGACGAGGCCGCATTTCCGGTAAGGAAGTAGTTACGTGCAAGGAGCCCATTGATAACGGTCCTGGAGGGTATCATGAACCCAAAATCTCCAAACACAACAACTTCGCGATTTTCCATAATGATCCAGTGATACACATTTGAGAATGAGCGCAACTTTTATTTGAAATATTTACGAACGCTCGTTTTAAGCGGGAATGCAATTCATTTGCTCACGATGACAACGATTTGACCAATTGCACTAATGCAAATAATAGCCTAATGCAAATAATAATAATAGCTAATTAGGGCCCAAGCCTGAAAAGGCGAAGGCCCTATTGTTTTCCTAAGGATTATTATTTATTAGGGCCCAAGCCCTAAGGGCGAAGGCCCTATTGTTTTCCTAAGGATTATTATTTAGGATTATTATTAGGGCCCAAGCCCAAAGGGCGAAGGCCCTATTGTTTTCCTTAGGATTATTATTATTATTATTATTATTATTATTCTAACGACTATTCGGGCACTTTTGGGGCTCTTAACGTGCACGAAAACTCTTGAAACTTTGCACACATGTCAGAACCCGCGGCCATCAGGGCCGGGCAGAAGCTGGTACTCGGGCGTGGCAAGGGGGCTCGACAGCGCCCCCTGTAACGAGGTCCGAAAACTTGGTCCATAAATCAAACACGCTTGCATGTAATAATTTGAAACTCAGTACACATATAGATCTCATCGGTTCATATATACTTCATGCTCTTACTTTTTACCCCAGCCCAACAGGAAGTCGTCTATTAAGGGTTGTTTGGAAAACGCATGCTATGGAATTTGAAATACCCCCCCTAGAGAATTCAAACACACGGCACGAAACTCGGTCAGCGTGAAGTCAAGACACTGAGGATGAAAAATTGCCAGTGGATTTTTGATATCTCGAACGGTTTGTCCGTGGCGAGGAAACGAAATTATGGCGAGAAACGTTAAACAGGAAGTGTGTTATAACTCCTGCATACATTAACTAATCTTGATGAAACTTCAGCAGTGTGTTCGTTGTAAGAGCCCGATCACATGGATGTGACAATTGTGAGTCAAAGTTATAGCGCCACCAACTGGCAGCAGGAAGTGTGTCACTTTCTAAATGCTTTGAAATCACCCTCTTATTTTTACCCGATTTGCTTCAAACTTCATGTGTATAATGTAAACACACGGCTGATGTAGACCTGTGAAAGGATTTAATCTCTAAAATATTGTTGCCATGGCAACTCATCAAACTTTAATATTCTTTTTTTATGCATTTTAGACTCTTAAAATGCTTGAAATTGCATGAAACTCGACAGACACATCTCATTTAATAGCCAGGAGACATGTGCAAAGTTTCAGAAACGGACGTGGTGAGGGGCTCAGTAGCGCCACCTTTAGTCAAAAATGGGGTATTAGTTTTAACTACAGTAACAAAAATCGGTATGTATATTTTTCTCCTCGAGCCGGACAGCTTTCTAATTAACAATCATTAGCTCGGATCAACAGGAAGTCAGATATTTTGGTCTGAATGTGGATTTTTGGCAAAATCAGCCTCTGATTTTTTACCCACTCCTCTTAAAGGGTCATGAAACCCCAAACCAAATTTTCTGAGATTTTAACAGAGGTATGTGTGTTGAACACCATTGAAGACAATGTTAGCATCTGTTAGATTTAATAATAGGGTTAAAATGGTTAAATTTTAGTTTTTTCCCGCTTTTTTCGTCTTCCGGGTTTAAAATCTTCATCGTGTCCACGTCACAGGCTGTGATGTGGCCGTGCTCTGTGAGTGCTTGATGACTCATCGGTGTCTCATAATTATTAATGAGACTGAGTTCATATCCTATGAGAAGACACTGTCTCTTAATTATTCATGACACCACGTGGATCTTTCCAATGACAGACATGTCAAACTGTGATATCGCGTAGTAGCCTATAGATGAGAGAGACAATCATGGGACGCAACAAGTGTTTGTTTTCGTGGTGCAAAAGTCCAAGTGGGTTGAATATGTTTCCTGCGATGCTGCCAGGGCTGGACTCTGGCTCCGGGCGGCTGGTTTGATCAACAACGGACACATCTAAACTATAGCGTGTGACGCAAACATTTTTCTCGAGAGAGAATGGTGGACTTCGCCTTGTTGACGACCAATGCAGGTTGCGTCTTGCGAGTGATGCGGTAACGTTACCAAGTCCCGAGGACTTTTCTATCCCTTCAGAGGTATGTGTGTGTGTGTGTCTAAAATGAGAAGTCCTCCACCTCCACAGAGCCATCTTTATCATGGGAGTTCAGCGGGCGCGTAGATCTAGGCTATGCACGGAACGTTTTTTTTTAAGTGGAAAATTAATTATTTTCAAATATATGCATTTAGTGTCTATATAAACAACTATATATTTTATAATGACATTATAATTATACATGTAGCCTACATTAATATGTTTTAAATAGAATTACGATTACTGTAGGCTAATATATTTAGCAGGGCATTCAGTTACTTTTGAAAGGACAATAATAAAGTGTCAGTGTATTTCATTAGACATTAACTTTGCCAGCTATAAAAAAAATCTAGCATTTCCTCACGTTTTACCACTGCTTTTTAGTTACAGTCGATATGCATGGGCCACTAGCGATGTGATGGCCAAACCACACCCACTCCCTCCCTTCTCACAGCATCCACGCCCATTTAAGTTGCATTTTTCAAAAAGTTTGTGAGCTAGACTTGAGCTGAAAGAGGGGGGTTTCATGACCCTTTAAGTGGTTTATTTAATTCCCACCAAACTTTTTTAACATGATGAAAATACATTAAAGAAGCTAAATTGTGAATGGCTATTGAATATCTCAAATTGTTTTGCTATGGCGAGGTATTAAAGTCATGTCAAAAAAGTAAACACTAAAAGCCTCATATCGTCTAAAAAATAATTATACACCATTTATTTCTAGATAGAATTATACAAATATCAGAACTAAACCCATTTTATTCTTGTTTTCAATTTAAGAATAATGTACAAGTTTAAAAACAGCCAGAATGCTCTATTCAGTTAAAAAAATAAATACATCAAGTAATACATAGGGCTATACTGCCCTCTTGTGTCCAAACTCAGTACATAAAACAGGTATGGCTATTGTAGTTATATATTATATATATAATAGGATCTTTTCCCACGGTTATTTGACGTGTAACACCGCCGGGGGCTTTTAAATCGCTAAGTTAAAAGTGAAAGTAAAGTAAGGACATTTATAGTGGTGGCGCTCGCAGTGCGCTCGAATGAATTTCTATGGAAGTAGAAATGAAAAAACGTTCGCTCTGTTTTGCTTGCTCGTCGCCATGGACGCACACCGTTATGAATGCCAGTGCAGCCGCATACTTTTTAGTGTCACTTTAAAATTAGCGCCATATCGGGGCGATTGCTTCCAGTTTTCAGGGAAAACATAACAACAAAAGAGTAAATGACAGATTCGCTTAAATAGGCGCTTTTACACAAAATATTCCGTCATCATTTTTTCAGTCAGCTCTTCACTCTCGTGATTAATGAATTTTGACTCCTGTTGCTGATCTTTGCTGCAACTTTCGTTTTGCTCACAATTTAGTAAGCAAACACGTTCAAGTTTTAATTGTAGTGACTAAATGATTGTATTATACACACACACACACACACACATCAAATTGACGGTGGTATATTTAAATCTGCATATTGTAATATCTGCAGGGCACCCCTAGTCTAGTCTTATTAAATGTATGCTTCATCTTTCATTTTTAATTTGTAAATTTAATCAATAAATTCAATTATTTAGAATAATAAGACACTATATGGCTGTCCAGAGCGCGCTCCCCACTGAATCTCAAGATGGAAAGCACTGCGTTCATACTTCGTACTTTTCGTGAACGTATGAGGAGATGACACCTTCGAACACGAATAGCCTACAGGCTACTATAAACCAGTCCCCAGGTCGAATGTGCGCGAGCACCTGTTTTATCGTGATCATTTTGAACGCGCGTTTATCAAGTCTTATGCCACTCAGTACCAATTGAACATACTCTGTTTACCGCTATGAAGGTATTTTGTCATATCTAATGTACTATTAATAATTCCACCAGAATGCAACCAAAGCACAGGATAGTATTCGTAAACAATAATTTTTTTTTTTTTTTTTAATGCCATGATCACTAGATTTTATACAGGTGTTAGGCTACTATAATGATTTTATTAATGGTTAATGCCAATAGATAGCCCAACATAAAAGGTGCTCGCCATAGAAAAGCACCTCTTCAGCAAAAAAAATCTTCTAAAGAGGTGCTTTTTTTATGTGCAATGAGCGAAACAGAAGCTGCTATTGTTATGGTAAGAAGACCAACAAGAAGCTGAGCTTGTGAGGCACTGTCAAAAGCTGTTATAATTTTATTTTTTACGTAAGCGAAAATTATGTTATATAGCCTAGTGTTCATCCAAAGCATCACTTAATTATTTAAATATTTTATTTATTTAAATTAAACGTTTAAGTTCTGGTCTATTATTTTCTCTTACTGTTATATAATGCAATGACATTACAAAGTTAAACTATTTCTGTTTTTCATTGCGACTAGTGCTTATTCTTTAGTACTAGTGCCTATTCTTTAGATACTAGTGCTTATTCTTTAGATATTCTTTTGGATACGTATTAGTAGCTAATGAATAAGTGCTGGTATCTATTTAATAGGTACTAGTATCTAATGACTTAGTACTAGTATTTATTGAATAAATACTAGTATCTTTTAATAGCTACTAGTATCTAAAAGGTCCTTCTCTCTCTCTCTCTCTCTCTCTCTCTCTCTCTCTCTCTCTCTCTCTCTCTCTCTCTCTCTCTCTCTCTCTCTCTCTCTCTCTCTGAGCCAATATGGCAAGCCGATTTAACATTTAATCATTTTAACCTACTAGTCTCTATTTTCATGCTACTAGTACTTATTTTAGAATTAGAATATTTTTTAGAATATTAAAAGTGCCTATTCAATTTTTATGCTTATTTATATTTTCAGAGCAGAAAATCCGATTTTTCTGCTTATTCAATATTGCATCTAAAATGTAAGTGACTTGACGTGAGAGAGAGAGAGAGAGAGAGAGAGAGAGAGAGAGAGAGAGAGAGAGAGAGAGAGAGAGAGAGAGAGAGAGAGAGAGAGAGAGAGAGAGAGAGAGAGAGAGAGAGAGAGATTGATTGTGTCTGTTACAGTGACAAGAGTTTAACCCTTTAAGGTCTTGTCTTTTTGGATATATATCTTTTTTTTATAAAAAAAAAAGTGCATACAACCCATATATTTTAAATGTATTGTTTGCTTTAAATTAAATTAAGATTGTATGTTTGGTAATTGAACCTAAATAAATGTAAAATGAATGTGCTATATTTCAGATCAATATATTTGTTTTCCTTCATTTTAATCAACACTAACTTTATTCTCATCTGAATTATAAATAACTTATTTCTGTATAAAATAAAAAATCCCGAATAATCCAGACCAACCAGAGCGCACTATTTCTACAACATCATCAGTGCTGAAGCAGAACTACCAGAGCCGTTCGGCAGATAGCGAGCAGATATTTTGATATTTTGTGTCACGTCGTGCACAATAACCCTAAAGGCACCAGGGTGGCGGTGCCACCGGCTTTATATATATATATATATATATATATATATATATAAATAAATATAGCTGCGAGCAGCGATGAAGGGCCAAAGCTGGCGGCACCACCACCCGGTGCCTGTAGCTAACTAAATACACCGGGGTTGCGGTGCCACCGGCTTGGGCCCGTAATCGCTGCTCGCAGCTATATTTATTATTATTTTACTACCTTTTGGGCACATTTGGGGGCCTTAACGTGCTCGAAAACTCTTGAAACTTTGCACACATCTCAGAACCCGCGGCCATCAGGGCCGGGCTGAAGCTGGTACCCGGGCGTGGCAGGGGGGCTCGACAGCGCCCCCTGGAACGGGGTTTGAACACTTGGTCCATAAATCAAACACGCTTGCATGTAATAATATGAAACTCAGTACACATATAGATCTCATCGGTTCATATATACTTCATGCTCTTACTTTTTACCCCAGCCCAACAGGAAGTCGGCTATTAAGGCTTGTTTGGAAAACGCATGCAATGGAATGTGAAATACTCCTCCTAGAGAATTGAAACACACGGCACGAAACTTGGTCAGCATGAACTCAAGACACTGAGGATGAAAAATTGCCAGGGGATTTTTGATATCTCGAACGGTTTGGCCGTGGCGAGGAAACGAAATTATGGCGAGAAACGTGAAACAGGAAGTGTGTTATAACTACTGCATACATTAACTAATCTAGATGAAACTTCAGCAGTGTGTTCGTTGTAAGAGCCCGATCACATGGATGTGACTATTGTGAGTCAAAGTTATAGCGCCACCAACTGGCAGCAGGAAGTGTGTCATTTTCAAAATGCTTTTAAATCACCCTCTTAATTTTACCCGATTTGCTTCAAACTTCATGTGCATAATGTAGAAACACGCCAGATGTAGACCTGTGAAAGGATTATTGATATCTTAGATACTGTTGCCATGGCAATGCATCAAACATTAATATTCCTTTTTTTAAGCTTTTTCATGCTTTTTTATGCTTTCGGGCACTTTTGGGGTTCTTAACGTGCTCGAAAACTCTTGAAACTTTGCACACGGGACAAAACCCGCGGCCATCAGGGCCAGGCTGAAGCTGGTACCCAGGCGTGGCAGGGGGGCTCGACAGCGCCCCCTTGAACGGGTCCGACAATTTGGTCCATATATCCAACACGCTTTACCCTATTTGCTTCAAACTTGATGTGTATAATGTAGACACAAGCCAGATGTAGACCTGTGAAAGGATTGTAGATATCTTAGATGCTGTTGCCGTGACAACGCATCAAACTTTAATATTCTTTTTGGATACTTTTGAGATTCTTAGCGCACTTTTGGGAGCCTTAACATGCTCAAAAACTCTTGAAACTTTGCACACGGGTCAGAAACCGCGGCCATCAGGGCCGGGCTGAAGCTGGTACCCGGGCGTGGCAGGGGGGCTCGACAGCGCCCCCTGGAACTGGGTCCGAAAACTTGGTCCATAAATCAAACAGGCTTTACCCGATTTGCTTCAAACTTGATGTGTATAATGTAGATACAAGCCAGATGTAGACCTGTGAAAGGATTGTTGATATCTTAGATGCTGTTGCCGTGACAATGCATCAAACTTTAATATTCTTTTTGGATACTTTTGAGAATCTCAGTGCACTTTTCTGCCCTACAAAGGCAAAGCGCAGTAACTACACATTTGGTCAAAAATGAGTTAAGACTTGTAATGGGCTTTATGACATGTGTTCTGTCTTGTGAAAAAATATCTGGGTTAAATTATGTCCCGTTTCGGAGATGCATTACCACTAATCTACCCATAACATGTTTGACTGGCTGGTATAAAAAACTTCAAAGGCCTTTTTCTCAGTTTCTTTGTTTGCGTAGTTACTGCACTTTGCCTTTGTAGGGCAGTTTTGGGGCCCTTAACGTGCTCAAAAACTCTTGAATCTTTGCACACGGGTCAGAACCCGCGGCCATCAGGGCCGGGCTGAAGCTGGTACCCGGGCGTGGCAGGGGGGCTCGACAGCGCCCCCTGGAACGGGGTCCAAAAACTTGGTCCATAAATCAAACTCGCTTGCATGTAATAATATGAAACTTGGTACACATATAGATCTCATCGATTCATATATCTTTTGTACTTTTACTTTTTACCCCAGCCCAACAGGAAGTCGGCTATTATGGTTTGTTTGGAATCATATGCCCCTGGAATTCGATATACTCCTCCTAGAGAATTCAACCAATCGCTACGAAACTCGGTCAGCATGAAGTCAAGACACTGAGGATGAAAAATTGCCAGAGGATTTTTGATATCTCGAACGGTTTGGCCAGGGCGAGGAAACGAAATTATGGCGAGAAACGTGAAACAGGAAGTGTGTTATAACTACTGCATACATTAACTAATCTTGATGAAACTTCAGCAGTGTGTTCGATGTAAGAGCCCGATCACATGGATGTGACTATTGTGGGTCAAAGTTATAGCGCCACCAACTGGCAGCAGGAAGTGTGTCACTTCCTAAAGGCTTTGAAATCACCCTCTTATTTTTACCCGATTTGATTCAAACTTGATGTGTATAATGTAAACACACAGCAGATGTAGACCTGTGAAAGGATTATTGATATCTTAGATACTGTTGCCGTGACAACGCATCAAACTTTAATATTCTTTTTGGATGCTTTTGAGACTCTTAATGCACCTTTGGGGCCCTTAACTTGCTCAAAAACTCTTGAAACTTTGCACACGGGTCAGAACCTGGGGCCATTAGGGCTGGGCTGAAGCTGGTACCTGGGCGTGGCAGGGGGGCTCGACAGTGCCCCCTGGAATGGGGTCCGAAAACTTGGTCCATAAATCAAACAGTCTTTACCCGATTTGCTTCAAACTTGATGTGTATAATGTAGACACACGCCAGATGTAGACCTGTGAAAGGATTGTTGATATCTTAGATGCTGTTGCCGTGACAACGCATCAAACTTTAATATTCTTTTTCGATACTTTTGAGACTCTCAGCGCACTTTGGGGGCCCTTAACGTGCTCAAAAACTCTTGAAACTTTGCACACGCGTCAGAACCCGCGGCCATCAGGGCTGGGCTAAAGCTGGTACCCGGGCATGGCAGGGGGGCTTGACAGTGCCAACTGGAACGGGGTCCGAAAACTTGGTCCATAAATCAAACACGCTTGAATGTAATAATATGAAACTCGGTACACATATAGATCTCATCGATTCATATATCCTTTGTACTTTTACTTTTTACCCCAGCCCAACAGGAAGTCGGCTATTATGGTTTGTTTGGAAGCGTATGCCCCTTGAATTCGATATACTAATCCTAGAGAATTCAACCAATCGCCACGAAACTCGGTCAGCATGAAGTCAAGACATTGAGGATGAAAAATTGCCAGGGAATTTTTGATATTTCGAACAGTTTGGCCGTGGCGAGGAAATGAATTTATGGCGAATAATGGAAACAGGAAGTGTGTTATAACTTCTACATACATTAACTGATCTTGATGAAACTTCAGCAGTGTGTTAGCTGTAAGAGTCCGATCACATGGATGTGACTATTGTGAGTCAAAGTTATAGCGCCACCAACTGGCAGCAGGAAGTGTGTCACTTCCTAAATGCTTTGAAATCACCCTTTTATTTTTAACCAATTTGCTTCAAACTTTATGTGTATAATGTAAACACACGGCAGATGTAGACCTGAGAAAGGATTATTGATATCTTAGATACTGTTGCCATGGCAACACATCAAACTTTGATATTCTTGTTTGATGCTTTTGATGCTCTGAGCCAATATGGCAAGCCGTTTTAACATTTAATCATTTTAACCTACTAGTCTCTTTTTTTCATGCTACTAGTACTTATTTTTTAGATACTAGTATCTATTCCATTAAGTACTAGTACTTATTCATTTGCGACTAGTGCTTATTCTTTAGTACTAGTGCTTATTCTTTAGATATTCTTTTGAATACGTAATAGTAGCTAATGAAAAAGTACTGGTATCTATTTAATAGGTACTAGTATGTAATGACTTAGAACTAGTATTTATTGAATAAGTGCTATCCGACTAGTGCTTATTCTGTTTAGAATATTCAAAGTGCTTATTCAATTTGTATGCTTATTTATATTTTCAGAGCAGAAAATCCGATTTTTCTGCTTATTCTATATTGCATCCCCTTACGAAAATTAACCATGGTTTTTTTGTAGTAACTATGGTTTTTTCGTAGTAACCATGGTTTTACTATGGTTTTTGTAGTAAAACCATAGTAACTACAAAATGAACCATAGTTTAACTATGGTTTTTGCAGTAAAACCATAGTAACTACAAAATGAACCATGGTTTTACTACAATAGCCGTGGTTAAACCATGGTCTTTTTGTAGTAACCATGGTTTAACTATGGTTTTTGCAGTACAACCATAGTTACTACAAAATTAACCATGGTTTTGTACAACCATAGTTACTACAAAATTAACCATGGTTTTTACTATAGTAAAAACCATGGTTAATTTTGTAGTAACTATGGTTGGCATTATTTACATTATTTATACCATCGTGTACCTTTTTTTCTGAGAGTGAATTTTAACAAAATTAACCATGGTTTAACATATATGTTATTTTTGTATATAAATCATTATTACAGTGGAACAAATTGCTATTTTTTTATTTGTAAATTAGCAACTGCATTTAACCATTGCGCAGCACCACTTTATTACCAATAATTTTGCATTACTTTGTAGTCAAATTATTGTTTTATGTCACATGTGAAAACAAATGCAAGTTTATATTTTCTTTCAAATTGTCATTTTTGTAATAAAGTCTGTATTATAGAATGATAACTTCTTGCTGTTGTTATTTTGTAGATGTTTGTTGTAATTAAATGGCTTAAATGTAATTCAAGATCATTTAGTAAAACTGCAGTTTTACTATAATATTACTACAATATAACTGTAGTACAACCATGGTATTAAAACCATGTTTTTTAAAAATTCCAGTTACTACAGTCATAGTTACTATGGTTTTACTATAGTATTACTAAAATACAACTGTAGTAAAACCATGGTATCAAAACCATGGTTTTTAAAAACCATGGTTCGCACCAAAATACCACGGTTACTACAGTCATAGTTAACTACAGTTTTACTATAGTATTACTACAATATAACTGTAGTAAAACCATGGTATTAAAACCATGGTTTTTAAAAATACCAATTACTACAGTCATGGTTACTATGGTTTTACTGTAGTATTACTACAATATAACTGTAGTAAAACCATGGTATCAAAACCATGGTTTTTAAAAACCATGGTTCGCACCAAAATACCGCGGTTACTACAGTCATAGTTAACTACAGTTTTACTGTAGTAAAACCATGGTTAATTTTCGTAAGGGTCTAAAATGTAAGTGACTTGACGTGTGTGTGTGTGTGTGTGTGTGTGTGTGTGTGTGTGTGTGTGTGTGTGTGTGTGTGAGTGTGAGTGTGAGTGTGAGAGAGAGAGAGAGAGAGAGAGAGAGAGAGAGAGGAGAGAGAGAGAGAGAGAGAGGAGAGAGAGAGAGAGAGAGAGAGAGAGAGAGATTGTGTCTGTTACAGTGACGAGTTTTTAAGCCTTGTCTTTTGGATATATATATTTTTTATAGAAAAAAAATGTGCATACAACCCATGTATTTTAAATGTATTGTTTGCTTTAAATTAAATTAAGATTGTATGTTTGGTAATTGAACCTAAATAAATTTAAAATTAATGTGCTATATTTCAGATCAATATTTTTTGTTTTCCTTCATTTTAATCAACACTAACTTTATTCTCATCTGAATTATAAATAACTTATTTCTGTATAAAATAAAAAATCCCGAATAATCCAGACCAACCAGAGCGCACTATTTCTACAACATCATCAGTGCTGAAGCGGAACTACCAGAGCCGTTCGGCAGATAGCGAGCAGATATTTTGTGTCACGTCGTGCACAATAACCCTAAAGGCACCAGGGTGGCGGTGCCACCAGCTTTATTTATATATATATATATATATATATATATATATATATATATATATATATATATATATATTATATATATATATATAAATATAGCTGCGAGCAGCGATGAAGGGCCAAAGCCGGCGGTACCGCCACCCTGGTGCACCAGGGTGGCGGTGCCACCGGCTTGGGCCCGTAATCGCTGCTCGCAGCTATATTTATTATTATTATTCCCGACCAAATGTGACCAAAACGGTTATAAAAATGCTGTCATTATAAAAGGTTTCTTCAATGTATTGCTTGTTTTTTCTGTTTATTACATTTCATGTTATGATACTTCTCTTAACCCTGCTACGTCAGAGCGTCCAAAGCGTCAACGAGCTTCTCCGTGCTTTTTGACAAGCGTCCTTGACAGAGCGGCCAGAGCTTCTTTGACGCTCAAGTCGGCGGCGGTGTGAACGTACAGTCGTCAGAAGAACTTAGGTTAGGAAGAATAATTAGGTTAATGTAAGTAGCTTCTTGCAATACTCTCCTAAATGAGTAATAAAATCTACGTGCAAACATTACCGCTTTAATGATCGTCCTTTATTTTTCAGTGCATTTGTTTTACAATATGGCTATTACTGTAATTAATTACTGTATTACTGTTCTATTTAGGGCCCGAGCACTAAGGTGCGAGGTCCCTCTTGAAACTGTTAGGATTATTTATTTATTTATTTATTTTTATTTTTTTCTGCAAAGTAAGCCCCATTTTCGAGGCCGCAACATGCTCGAAAAGTCACCAAATTTTGCACACATGTCAGGACTGGTGAAACATTTTGTATTTTGTGGGTTTCGCGGATGGGCGTGGCAAAATGGCTCGCTAGCGCCACCTAGAAAATTGAAAAAAATTAGCCCCTCGTCCACGTTCGACCTACATGCACGAAATTTGGTGGGGACGTGTATCATATCAAGACGCACAAAAAAGCCTCAAGAAACCATACCCTAAACTCGACAGGAAGTCCGCCATTTTGAATTTGGCGGCCATTTTGGGACGATTTACACATACCGTACTTTAACGAACTCCTCCTAGGAATTTAGTTGGATCGACTTCAAATTTCTGCTGTGCCTTCTAAAGGCATTGACGATGAAAATTTGTGCTCTCTGCGCGTTTTCGTCAATAGGCGCGTCCGTGGCATCGATGATTCGCCATGAAACAGGAAGTTGGAGTAACTTTGCTGTACATGCTCAGATCTGCACCAAATTTTGCATGCTTGACAAGAGTCCCGCCCTGAACACATGTACATGCCGACATTCACCCCCAGGACTGAGTGTGTAGCCTTGGGGAAGGCAAAATCCTCACCTCACAGTGTCACCTGTGGGGTCCCCCAGGGTTCCGTACTCGGTCCAACCCTTTTTACTATTTACACGCTTCCCCTTGGTTGTGTCGTCAGCAGGCATGGAATTCACTACCATTGCTCTGCTGACGACACACAACTTTATCTTCATATCACTCCCTCCGGTTCCCCCTCTGCCATTATTTCCCGCCTCACCTCCTGCCTGGAGGAGATCGGGGCATGGATGAATCAAAATTTTCTGCAGCTGAATGGCTCTAAAACAGAAGCCATCCAAATTGGAACGCCTCGCCAATTACGTTCGTCACCTATCACACTCGTTTCTTTTCTTGGTAATACTATTTCCCTCTCTCCCTCCGTTACTATCCTTGGGGTCAAGTTTGACCCATACCTTTCTTTTGACAATCATGTCACCTCAATTTGTAAAACCTCGTTTTTTCACCTCCATAATATCTCCAAATTGCGCTCCTTCCTTTCCTTCCCAGATGCAGAGAAGCTCGTCCATGCCTTTGTCTCCTCCAGGCTGGATTACTGTAACGCACTCCTGTGGGGAATTTACTGATAGTTCATCACATTTTGAGGATGGCAGCACGCTACTCCTTCAGAGGATTATGGACAGCGGGGAAGAATTCACCTTTTCCTCAGAGGAATTTGAAACTCGGACGACGAACGGCTGCAATTTGAAGAACGAATTGACCCCGCCGAGGATACAAGCTCGGGGAAAGTTGTTTAGTGTTTGTAACTTTTCTGATCATAGAGCTCAAATGAATTTTATAGACTATATTTTGCCTAGTTTTGGCTAGCTTTTGACATAGGAAATATTACCTCACAATATCCATAACATTCGTGTAGGCCTATACACTCGTGTAAACTTTTTGAATAACTGCTTAGGTTATAATGATTTAGTGAAATATATCGATCCGCATATTTTGCTTGAGTACTTCAGTGGTCTAGTGGCAGATTTTTTGCCAAGCGTGTCAGAGGTTACGGGTTCTAATCCGCCCTCGGTTTTTCTCTCACCAAAACCGAATATGTTCATTAGTGGTTACAGTCTATATCAAGCACACACGTATATAGGACACACGTTTGTGTGCATTTTATTTTGTGATTTCAGCGGAATGAATAGTGTCCGCAACGGCGATAGATTGCAGAGCGCGTCCGAGTGAAGACTGCGCGCGCGCCACCACAAGAGAACACTGTATCCATGACACTGATAGCAGCGGACACGAGCGCTCAGCTTGAGTTCAAAAACAAAACATTTTAGCGCTAGATCTCTTATTTAAGAGCGGACTAAATGAATGCTCTGCTAGTTAACTGGAGATGTTTTATTTGTATCCGTGCGGTCTATATGGGCCATAAACAGATACTCGCGGTGATGCGGTCTACCCATCAATAGATGTTTTCTCCGTCCATCAACAGATACATTGTGCATCTATACCCATTAATTGTCCATCAGTTTACTTTGGATAATGTGCTAACAGTTTTTTTGTTTTGTTTTTTAGGAATGTGGCTGCAGTGCTCAGTGCGATCGAGAATCATACTGAGTAAGTGCATAGATGTAATATTTTACAGATGTAATGTAGCCTAATTGTGTTTACACGTCACCATCAGCCTTCAGAAATCATTCTGATATATTTTTTTAAATCAATGTTGGAAACAGTTGTGCTGCTTAATTTTTTTAACCTGTGATGGTTTTTTTAGGATTCATTGAATGCATTTTTTTTTTATTAAAAAAACAAGTTTGGTCTTTTTTATGTTTGTTTTTTTGAAAGGATGTGTTAAGTGATAGGAATGACTTTAAGTCTTTATGTTCTTAGGAAAGATTTCTATTTAGAATAAATGCTGTTCTTTTTAACTTTTTATTCATCAGTGAATCATTCTTAGTTCAGGCTGCCTCACAGCACCTTGATGGAACCATTAGCCATTGGGGGAGTGTCTTTAGTCTTCCCAGGTGTAAAACACATTAATATTCATGGCCATTCACACATACCACGCATACAGCAGTGCTGACCAAAAACTGACTTAAGAAATTTAAATCGTTATATTGTTGTTTGTGAAAGAGTGGTCAGAATGATTTTCACTTTATTTTGAAGTAAAAATTCTAGCCTACAAGAATAGTAACTCAAAAGTATTGTAGACAACTATTCAGTATGTGTTAAATGGCCTTATTGCGGTGACATTTTTTTCCCCAAAACGTACTTACCAGGCATTATATTTTTTTTCTATAAAATGCAAACATGTACCTCCATTTTGCTCACATATTATTGTAGCAGAGTTTGTGCTTAATACATCAAATTTATATGTTGCCAAATGGTATGTTCTCTTACGAGAGGTTCTCTCGTATTGCGTAAGCTAGCTTACGCTACGGGAAAGATTCCATCTTTCTGAGAAATTGAAGCCAAAAATTATCCTATAATTTTGTATCCATTGTCAACGCAGTTCAGCTGCAGCAGACCATGAGAAGGCTAGCTAGCCGCTCATTGGTTCGCTCACGGAGAACTGCTTAAGCCTATGAGGGAGCGCGGATGAACCCGCGACCAATGAGAGTCTGACTCGCTCTCCCTACGTCACCGCCCCCGAAGCGGGCGCGAACGAGGCTATAAATACCCCGAATAGGCTGAATAAATCTGATTTTTTCATCCTTCAGCGACGCACCTGCATCTGCTGATCCTGAGAGAGAAGCCGCCGTCGTTTGAAAAGGCACCTTCTAGCGAGCGTTTGGGAGACTGAGGAAGCCGGCCGTCCTCGCCACCTTCAGCCGTCCTGTGAGCTAGCGCCATCCGACGGAGCGTATCCTTTTACTCAGAGCTTTATAAAAAATCCTATTGTATCTAAAAGAGCGAGCGTCTTTTTAAAGATGTCTCGAAATTCCTGCGGCTCCTGCCGCGCTCCTCTCGAGGCTGGAGACCGCCATGTCATCTGCGCCGTTTGCCTCGGACCGGAGCACGCTGAAGTCGCCCTCGCCGACGGCGGCTGCGACTTCTGTGATTCTATGCCTATGTTGACCCTGCGGGCTCGACTGTTGGCTGCTAAAAGCGCTCCCAAGCCACCTCTGTCTGCGCCGCGGAAGAAGAAACGCCGCGCCCAGAGGCCGCCGGAGCCCCAGCAAGAAGCGTTCATCCCGCCGGAGCCTGTAGCCTCCCGCTCTCCTTCTCCGCCGCTTCCGGACGAACAGTTGCCGCCGAGTGGCCGCTCTGTTGCCTCCGATGACGCCGCGGACATCAAGGACTCATGTTCGCTTCTCGCTTCCGACAGTGAGGATTGGTCCGGTTCTCAGGTCTCGTCGAACCGCGAATCCTCCAGGACTCGCGCGGGCATTGAAGAGGAACTAATGCGCCTCCTCACGCAGGCCGTCGAGCGCCTCGGTCTCGAGTGGTCCCCTCCCCCCCAGCAGACCATCAACCGCATGGACGGCAGCTATTTCCGCCAGCGCTTGACTCCCGCTGCCAAACGGGCTGCGCCCTTCCTGCCCGAGCTGCACGCTGAGCTCTCAAAGTCTTGGAATGCCCCGCTCTCTGCCAGGTCTAGCTCTGATTCTTCCACCCCGCTCCGCGTTGTGGACGGAGCCGCAGAGAAGGGCTACCTCACCATCCCGCCGGTTGAACACTTGGTCGCCGCACACTTATGCCCGCCCTCTGCTAGATGGCGCTCATCACCTGTGCTTCCCTCGAAAGCCTGCAGAGCGACTTCAAGTTTTCACGGCCGCGCATACTCAGCCGCCGGCCAGGCAGCGTCTGCGCTTCACTCGATGTCTGTGCTGCAAATCCTGCAGGGCGATTTGCTGCGTGAGTGGGATGAGGGCGGGAAGAACCCCCCGTCAGTCGCGGATTTGAGAAGCGCCACGGACCTTGCCCTTCGCGCTACAAAGTCTGCTGCTCTAGCCTTGGGGAAATGCATGGCCGCCATCTGCGTGTCTGAGAGACACCTATGGCTCACTCTCGCCGACATGGGAGATTCCGAGCGCGCCGCCTTTCTCAACGCCCCGCTCTCTCCAGCCGGCCTCTTCGGATCCGCTGTCACGGGTATCGTCGATCGCTTCTCCGAAGTACAGAAAGCCTCGCAGGCCATGGACCTCTTCCTGCCTCGTCGCGCTAGCTCCTCTGCAGGCCGCCCACGTGATCGGCCTCCTGCACGAGCCCCACCCCAGCGCACAGCTCAGCACAACCAGACTGCTCAACGACGCCAGGGCGGCCGCCCGCGTTCCCGCTCCGACAGCCGCCACAGACCGCCGCCTCCTCGGGGGCCTCGGCCTAGAATCACGTTGAAACCTGAGCAACCAAAGTCTGCCTAGCACAGCTGAGAAGAAAAAGACGGCGCTCTCCCGCTGCGGCCGGACCGCCGTCAAAGCTCTGCCCTCTGTTAGTCCCCGCCCAGGCGGTTACTACAGCAGTGTTTTCTGCCATAACCAAGCCGGTCTCACTTCCCGCTTGCATGAGCACAAACGCCGTTTTCACGGCGACCCAGAGAAATCTCAAAAAGAGCATAAAAGCCTCTTGTGTACGAAATGTGCCCGCAACACTGTGTTCACTCATACACAAAAGCACTCCAGTTCCCCTGTCTCACACAGAGTCCACTCTCATAAAACGGGCCAAGCCCGTTCGAGTCCCAGAGTACATAAGCACGCCCACGAGCCCGTGTGCGCGTCCCACCTCTGCTCACTCTGTTACAGGGCCCTTAAGCTCCTCTCCAAGTGTAAGTCCCGCTGTTATAAGCACTATCAGCGCGCTCACGCAGCCCGCGAAGTGCGACAATGGGGACCATGTAGCCATTCACCCCCTAGCGTCACGCTTCAAGGCGTGGAAAGCTATTCCGGGAATCTCCCAGTGGGTGTTAAACACAATAAAGCTAGGCTATCGCTTACAGTTTCGTCGCCGCCCCCCTCGCTTCCGAGCGCGGCTAGAAACTACGGTGAACCCAGAAGCAGTGTCACTGCTCCGTTCAGAGATAGCAAGTCTGTTGTGCAAGAAGGCTATAGAGAGGGTGCCTCTGGCTATGAGCGAGTCGGGGTTCTACGGCCGTTACTTTCTTGTTCCCAAGAAAGACGGCGGTCTCAGACCAATATTAGACCTCAGATTTTTGAACAAAGCTCTCATAAAGAGACCGTTCAAAATGCTCACTATCAGAAAACTCCTCGCGCATGTGCGCCAGGGGGACTGGCTCATATCACTAGATCTGAAGGATGCATACTTCCAGATCCAGATAAATCCCCTTCACAGGCCATTCTTACGTTTCGCCTTCGAAGGCCAGGTTTATCAATACACCGTCCTCCCGTTCGGCCTATCCTTGGCACCCCGTACGTTCACGAAGTGCATGGATACGGCGCTCGCCCCCCTGCGGAGTCAGGGGCTGCGAATTCTGAACTACTTGGACGATTGGCTGATTCTGGCACAGTCTCAGGAGGAGTTACTGTCTCATCGTACAGTTCTCCTCGACCATCTGAAAGCTTTGGGCCTCTCTGTCAACTGGACAAAGAGCGTACTACAACCCAGTCAGACTATCTCCTTCTTGGGTATAGAGCTGGACTCGGTCACGATGACGGCGCGTCTATCGACGCAGCGCGCGCACCGTGTGCAGCGCCTCGCCGCATCTTTTCAGATGAACAGACTCACGCCTTTGAAAACTTTTCAGAGAGCGTTGGGTTGTATGGCCTCAGCCTCTGCGGTGCTCCAGCTGGGGTTACTGCGCATGCGCCCGCTTCAGCTCTGGTTGAAGAGCCGTGTGTCTCACCGAGCGTGGACCTCGGGCCACCAGCTGATAAGGGTAACGCAGACCTGTATTACAGCTCTGCAGCCATGGTTAGTGGCAGAATGGTTTCAGCGCGGCGTCTCTATGGGGACTGTTTCATGCCGAATAGTCATCTCGACAGACGCCTCCAACACGGGGTGGGGGGCGGTCTGCGAGGGCTCACCGGCCTTCGGCCTTTGGTCAGCTCAAGAGAGCCTCCTACACATAAACTGTTTGGAGATGTTGGCGGTCGAGAACGCGCTCAGGCGGTTTCTCCCGCGCATTCAGGGCCATCATGTGCTGATCCGTTCGGACAATATGTCCGTGGTCTCCTATCTAAACCGTCAGGGCGGAGTCAGATCCAGGAATCTTTTCCGGCTGACAGAGCGCATTCTAGTTTGGTCTCAGTGTCACCTGCTCTCGCTCAGAGCGTCGCACGTGCCGGGACAGCTGAACGACGGTCCAGACAGCCTGTCCAGGAACCCCATTCCCCCCGGGGAATGGTCCCTGCACCCTCTTACAGTCCGGTTATGCGAGGTTCCCTCCTTACTAAATTTTCTCCAAGAGATGCTGGACAAGGGCAGATCCCCGTCCACTCTCAAGGTATATGTGGCAGCCGTCGCGGCGTTTGCTGAACCCCGACGCGGCCAGTCACTGGGCAAAGACGGGCTGGTAGTCCGCTTCCTCAGGGGAGCTAGAAGGATGAATCCCCCGCGCCCCCCTTCGGTGCCGATCTGGGACCTTTCCATAGTTCTTGATGCTATGAAAGCTCCCCCATTCGAACCGTTAAACACCGTGGACCTAAAGTACCTGTCGCTAAAGACCGTTTTTCTACTCGCGCTCGCGTCAGTAAAACGGGTGGGAGACCTACACGCGCTGTCCACCAGCGCGTCCTGTCTTGAGTTTGGACCTAATGACTCATTAGTCGTTCTTAAACCTAGGCATGGCTATGTCCCCAAGGCGATTGGCACCCCGTTCAGGGCACAAGTTATATCCCTATCGGCGCTGCCTGCTTCCGATAGCGAATCGGATTCTAATCTCCTATGCCCGGTCAGGGCTCTGAGATTATATGTCACTCGCACAGCTCCGGTCAGACGATCCGAGCAGCTTTTTGTTTCGTTCGGCGGGCGCACCAGAGGGTTGGCCGCCTCGAAACAGTCCCTATCCAGATGGATTGTTGATGCCATTGCAGCAGCATACGCATCGAAGGACCTGCCATGCCCTTTGGGCATCAGGGCTCATTCCACTAGAGGCATGGCCTCATCGTGGGCATGGTCCAGTGGGATTTCCATTCACGACATTTGCGTGGCAGCGGGATGGGCTTCCCCCTCCACCTTTGTCAGATTTTACAATCTGGAAGTACCCGCTTTGCAGGCTAAACTACTAGCAGTCTAGTATGTTTCAGCTCTTCTGGTTGAGCTGCACTATAGGGGGTTAATTCACACAGACCGAGTTCGTTCTGTCCCTCTCTTTTATGTGCTTATGTACTACACAATCACCGGCCCGCTCCGCTGGCCGTTTGTCACTGATACATATATTCATTCCCACTTTCGGTGTTCCCCGGGATGCCCCGCGGGACTAATAGTGGATGCTTAGCACGCACGGCGTTGACAATGGGTTCCCGTAGCGTAAGCTAGCTTACGCAATACGAGAGAACCTCTCGTAAGAGAACGAATCGGTTACCTAACGTAACCTCGGTTCTCTCTAGATGAGGGAACGAGTATTGCGTTCCTGGCCGTGCTTGTGCTACTGGCGATGTTCGCTTCAGAATTGAAAAAAAACAGATTTATTCAGCCTATTCGGGGTATTTATAGCCTCGTCCACGCCCGCTTCGGGGGCGGTGACGTAGGGAGAGCGAGTCAGACTCTCATTGGTCGCGGGTTCATCCGCGCTCCCTCATAGGCTTAAGCAGTTCTCCGTGAGCGAACCAATGAGCGGCTAGCTAGCCTTCTCATGGTCTGCTGCAGCTGAACTGCGTTGACAATGGATACAAAATTATAGGATAATTTTTGGCTTCAATTTCTCAGAAAGATGGAATCTTTCCCGTAGCGTAAGCTAGCTTACGCAATACTCGTTCCCTCATCTAGAGAGAACCGAGGTTACGTTAGGTAACCGATTCGTTTTAAGTAGCTGAAATAAGCACAAAATGTCAGGGCATGTCAAAACATCTCAAGGGCCCCAAAAACACCTCAGACCCCAGAGGGTTAAGGTTAGAAACAGTCCAGGCCCTAATCACATTGGTGGTAGGCTGTGGAACTGAGGAACTGTGCAGAGCAGCTTTCAGGGACATATTCATTTATTTTTAATAAATCATTGCAACTTTCTAAAGTCCCTCGTCTATGGAAAGATCCCAGAGTGGTGCCAATTGCGAAAAAAAAAAAAGATCTTTCTCTTAATGATAATAGGCCTGTTGCACTTACTTCTTTGGTTATTAGATAATTTGAAAAAATAGTAAGGAAAGTGCTTTTAACCTTTACACAGTCAGCACTTGATCCTATGCAGTTTGCATATAGATCAGGTAGAGGAGTGGATGATGCCACCTGTACCCTACAAAATATGATTTTAAGACATTTTGAAGGCACAAAAAAATCATGTACGTTTGCTTTTTGTTGATTTTTCCGCTGCTTTTAATTGTGTTCAACCTCATAATTTGGCAAAGAAACTGATTGATGATTTTCATTTAGACTTAAACAACTGTTTTGGTTGGTGGATTTTTTAACTAATAGATCCCAAAGAGTATGTGTCAATGGTGTGTTGTCTAATGCATTGTTTTCTTCAACTGGTACCCCACAGGGTTGTGTTTTGTCCCCTCTGTTTTCTTTATATACCGATGACTGTCGTAGTATTTTAAATGGGAGACGCATTGTTAAATTTGTGGATGGCTCTGTGATTGTGTCTCTACTCATTGAGTTTGAGTCAGATCCTGGTCCAGTGTTAGATCATACTATTCAATGATGTGATGCTTCATTTTTAAAGGGTACCTATTATGGCATTTAAAATGTTCCTAATATTGTTCTGGGAGTCCCCAACAACAGTTTTACATGCATACAATGACAAAAAAACACTTTTGTTGTCTTATAATATGCATTTATTTTTACCTGATTTGCTCACCGACTCCCTAATGATTCGTTTTTCAACTCATTTTTCAAACCCCGCCTTTGCGTGACGCTAATCTGCGGTGATTGGTCAGATCATATGATATGACCCAGTCAGTTATTGTTTGTGTTAGCCCAACGCATAAACATAT
The DNA here is from genome assembly GCA_036326025.1 of Chrosomus eos. Lineage (NCBI taxonomy): Eukaryota > Metazoa > Chordata > Actinopteri > Cypriniformes > Leuciscidae > Chrosomus > Chrosomus eos. The sequence continues at coordinate 19,810,672 of CM070824.1, read as the reverse complement.
TGATAAAGCAATGCAGTACTACAAAGTATTGCTCTATTCTTTATGATAACTCCAATAACAGCGACAAACATTTCACATATTTAAAAAAAATTGACATTGGAGACCTAGAAGCTGTGCTGAGCGTAACTTTTTTCTGCAAAGAAAAAACACACACACACACACACACACACACACACACACACACACACACACACACACACACACACACACACACACACTTACTGAACCTTCCCTCATCGCGCCCCCGACGCTACAAAACCCATAAAAGCAACAATTAATATTAACAATACTTACAGGTTGTGATTCGGAGAAGGAAGCTGATCCAAATAAACCCGGTACTGAACCTTCATTTAGTATCAGCCGGCTCGCAAATCCATACTTTATAGCATTTAGGTTTGTGAAGCAATCATCTTCAAAATGATGCGAACACAGAACAAGGTCAAAGTCCTTTTAGGCAGGTTCGGCTTCTGTGGTATAGTTGTATATATGAACTGTAGCCACTTAAGGCCATTGCACACTGAGTCTGAAATTCGCATCCGAAATTTTCGCACGTTAAAAAAAAAAATCGACCTCACGTTATGTCAATCACGCTTGCACACTGCCTCCGAAACTTTCGTCCATCAAAAAAAAATTCGGATCAGGTTCGATTTTCTGCGTTTTTTCGCATCCACAGCCAGCATTTTGAGAGTTTTTGGTTATTCAGACCCACCGTACAAGCGAACGACACAATCCAGAATGGCATCTGACAAGTTGATACACTTCGTCTCGCAGCACAAAGTACTGTATGATAAACAAACCATACAGCTGTTCTTTATGCCCAGCATTTCTGCCGGCCGTGTGTGTGTGTGTGTTTTCTTTTTTGGTGGTCTTCTTTTTAATATGTGGCTCCAGTATCGCTAGCAAAGCATCAAACTGTTCCATTGACATTCTAAGGTAAATTTTGAATCGCTCGGGTCCTCGGGATAATTGCGCAACTCCTTGATGAGCTGAAACTCTCCTTCCTCTTGGCACAAGATTGGATGGACCCTCTTTTTCTTCTTTTTCTCTTTTAAAGAAGAGAGGGGCAACAAAATCATCCTCACTGCTTGACGAATCCATTTTGTATTTTTTGCGTTTTTTTTCCGCAAAGGTTTAATAAATACGCATCGGACTCAGTGTGCAAGGTTTCTGTGCGTGACGAATTTTTAGGCTGATGAACACGAAAAAACGCATACGAAAAAATCGGACTCAGTGTGCAATGGCCTTTAGTCTTCAAATGCTCCTCACTGGGCAGATGAAAAAAGTTTGCTTTTGCGTCGCACTTCAAAACACAGCGTCTCGTCGACATGATGTTAGTTTTCCCTGCCGTCTCCGAACGCAATAAGTGGGCGTAACTTATTCAAATAACTTGTACAAGTGACGTCGTAAAGTTAGAGAAAAAGCATCGTTTGTCGAACGATTCATATCAGCGACTCAGAGTCGACTCTTACTTTTGAGAGACAATAACTTTGTATACGGTGAACTTTCATGTTTAAAACTTTGCAGGATGTTTTTGTTCTCTTAGATCTATGTTACACACTACATGAAGGGCAATTTTCAAAAATCCATAATAGGTACCCTTTAAATATTAATGCTTTAAAAACAAAAGAGATGTCCAAAAGAGATTTCTGTAAGAAGAGCTCTGTGCCTGTGTTGCCTTCCCTCATAAAGGGACATCAGGTAGAAGTGGTCAAACAGTATAAATATTTAGGGACTGTATTTGATGATAAACTAAAATTCGAGGCAAACACTGATATTATCAGTGGAAAAGTTCTTCAGCGTATGTATTTTCTAAGGAAACTTCAAACTTTTAATATGGATGCTTCCTTTATGAAAATGTTTTATACTTGTTTTATTGAATCTGTTATAAGTTTCCCCTTATTTGTTGGTATGGCAATCTTAATATCAAGAATAGAAATAAGTTGACTAGTATAGTTACAATGTGCAGCAAGATAGTGGTGACCGACTTAAGGACTATCACACAAATTTATGAGCATAGGGTGACAAGGAAGGGCCAGTTAGTCCTTTCTGATGTCACTCACCCATTGTGTACTGAACTTCAACTGCTTCATTCAGGATGGAGATTTAAACTCCCCTTGTGCAAATCAAAAAGACATAAGAATTAGGTTAGTAAATGATTTATTATAAATGTGTGTTATATTGTATTTATATTGATTTATTATAAATGTGTGTGTGTGTGTGTGTGTGTGTGTGTGTGTGTGTGTGTGTGTGTGTGTGTGTGTTGCTGTATGTGTATGTATACTGCTGTCTACATAAAGAATTGCCTTTAAGGGCAATAAAGTTTACCTCCTCAATGAAAAGAATCAATTTTAGCACTAAAACTGCCAGATTCACATTTGAGGTAGGCCTACCACATGTCATTAATGCAGGTAACAGCTCTGTTTTACACATATTACAACAAATTAGATACCACCATAAAAATCAGTATGAAATTTGTAAGAACATACCCTAAAATATTATTTAGTGTAACTAGCAACATGAAAACCTACAACATACAAAGCATGGTGACTGACTCAAACTCGTGGACCACGTGCCCTACAGAACTACTTTGTACATGGTCAAATTGTTATGACTTTGTCCACATATATAGCATTGAAAAAGAACAGTTAAATTAAATCAGTTTATTTGTTAAACTTTCCCAACATATGCTGCTTTGTATTTTGTTCAGGCTTACACATGATTATATAACATTTTGGTGCAAATATGCAGAATAGTAAACCAAAGCTTGAAGCTAAAATGGCAAATATCTCCACGGCTACAGTAAATTTCCCAGGAGAACTGACATAAGATGGGATAAATGTGATCCATACTGCACAGAATATCAGCATACTGAATGTGATGAATTTGGCTTCATTGAATTTATCAGGCAGCGTCCGAGCCAAAAAAGCCATCATGAAGCACAAGACAGCCAGTAGACCAATATAACCCAGAGCAGCTGAGAAACCTATAGTAGAACCCAGACTGCACTCAAGTATGATCTTTTCTTTGTAATATTTCATATTTTTGTAGGGAAATGGAGGAGATACTGTTAGCCATAGCACAGAGATAAGAACCTGTATAAGTGTAAAGGCAAGAACACTAAGTCGTGTTTGTGCAGGGCCAAACCATTTCATGACATTACTTCCTGGAAGTGTAGCCCTGAAGGCCATTAACACCACCATTGTTTTCCCCAGAACACAGGAGATACAGAGGACAAAAGTGATCCCAAACGCTGTGTGACGCAACATACAGGACCACTCAGTAGGTTGACCAATGAAAGTAAGTGAACAGAGAAAACACAGAATTAATGAGAAGAGCAGGAGGAAGCTTAGCTCTGAGTTGTTAGCTTTTACTATGGGGGTGTCCTTCTTGCTGTAAAACAGGATTCCCACCAGTACAGTCAATCCAACTCCAAACAGTGAGAAAAAGACTAGCACTATACCCATAACTTCTGTGAATGACAGAAATTCTACAGCCTTTAACACACATTTATTTTTCTCAGCGTTAGACCAATATTCCCCTGGACACTGCTTGCAGTTACTAGAATCTGGAAAGAAAATCGTGATGTTACAAACAAAAATAAATAAATAATTGTATTTATGCGAAGACTTTGCATGCCAAAACTGCAAGAGAAGGGAAAGACAAAGGAAATAATTCCTTTTTTTTTAAACTGGTCCGTGTACCTTCAAATAACTTTTCTAGTTTTGTATTCTAAACAGAAAAACAAAGAAACCATTAATTTATCACAAATCTGACCCTTTTCATCAACATAAATAAACAAATCTTGCGTAGTTTTTTCATATTTTTATTTTCATCACACTTTGTTCTAATCCGCCAAATGGAAAAACACTAAAACCAAAATGGATAAACAGCTTGAATATTCGATCTTTACATGGGCGGGAATAAATGCCCCTTTCCGCTGATTGGTCAACCAGATTTTAACAGTATGGATTGTTTAAAAGCAGCTTTACAGTGATAAAATAAATTACCGTAACAGATTGTTTAGGTTTTACCACAGCTCTAGGACAAAGTTATTGTCCAGCTAAAGATAGTCTCGATTGATTCACTTCCGTTGCAAAGATCATTAGTTATTTAACTTAGGGGCCGCTAACACGACACCGTTCTAACAGAAAAACCCAAAACGCGCTCCGGCCACCCATCCGCACAAAACAGTGCCTGGTGTCTCGAGAACACACTCCCTGAAATAGGTTTGAAGGTGAAAACGATTATCTGTTTTCTCTGTGCAAACCACAAAAACGCAAACCCACGGAAAGCACGTGCATCACGTGTTCAGTCGATAGGTGTGCATGTTTGAATATATATGTGCGCAGGCGTGTAGTCCTTCTTTACAAATCAACCCTCAACAAACTACTTGTCTGGCCTTAAATATTTATAATACATACATTTTTGCCGCGTCTGCGCAGCAACGCAAACCGGAATTATCCTGACAAAGTTTTATCTGTACAGAGGTAAAAGGAAGGAGGCCTTCACAGGGGAGAGACAAGTTGACATTTCAGGACTGTGTAGTGGAAAATTTGAATCTTATGTTAATCTTACATTAATATTATGATAATCAGTAGTTAATTTACTAGATGGATTTGAGTTATGTGTTTTCTGATGATTTTGAAAGAACATGAACTAAACTCTGTGTACGTGCATAGTGTGACATACAGGAGCAGATGGAAGGGGACCTTTGACCTTAGGGCCTGGTCAGCTTTTGACCAGTGTATTTCTGTATTAGGCTATGGTCTGAAGAGAGGCAGAGGCGCCTGTTGTGCCCCTAAAAAGACATAACAGTTCGCTCATATCTGTAAACTTAGCAGGAAAGGTCCTTGAAAAGAGTACTTAAACCCCCCTCCTGCTTCTCTCTGTGTGTCACTCCTCACACGAATTGAACTTTGTGTGTTTGGACTGAACCTATTCTTGCAAGAATAAATATTTCTCTTTTTATTAATTTGACTCTGAGTGTCTCTTACGCAGTGATGATGTTTAACAGAAGTTTTGTCACAACAATTTGGTGTCAGAAGTGGGATCTTCACGTAGCGGGCTACTGGGAGTTAATCGATCTGCAAGGAGCACTGAGTGCGCCCTCTCTGATCTGGGGTGACGGGATCAGATCTGGTGGAGACGTCCATCAGATTATTAGACGCAGCGTCGAACGGAAAATCCACAGAGTAACAGAAACAGCCACTATGGGAAAATCTCAGGGTAAGCATGCCAAATTTGATACACCGGTTTTCTGTAAAATTAGGAAAAGTATGGGGGGGTAATGTATGTTAGACATTGAAAAACTGATAAAATCTGTCAAAAAAATTGTAAAATCTGTAAAAACTACTGATAAAATACCATGATTTCCCCAGGGAGGGAACATTGAACACAACTAGACTAAGAGTGTGCGAGAATCAGTTGAACAGGGCAGCGGGACAAAAGGTTGTTGTGGCTGGGTTCAACCTGTGTGTAAAAAATGTGAACAGATAATGAAATGTTGGCTTGAAGATAAAATGTCGAACTGCCAGGAGAAATAAAGTTTTTACTTCTTCATCCAGTAAATGGGTGCATGACATTAGATGTCTAAAGAACTTAAATTTATATGATATGGATTGAAGTAGCAAGCAACAATAAGGCTGTCTGTGTGAAATAGAGTGAAACGGTAAGTTTAGACTTGGTGGAAGAGGGAAGTGAGGGAAAAACAAGAAGGTTGGTGTGTGGGGATTGTGCAAACAATCATGTACTGGTTAGATAATGAAGGAACTGGCATGTTTGAGAAAAGAAAGGAGAGGATACAGAATGAATGTTTTAAGCAGTATGGGGAACAATTCTATATTTTAATGGTAAAATAATGATTGAAATTAGGTTTAGTTTTAGTTTGACAATCATTGCAAATTAGTAAAATGTAAAGACGGCTATGTCCAAAGATATTTTGTGGATATTAAGTCATTGAAGCGAAAGATATTGAAAACAAATTAGAACATAATGAGCATTTCCATGCAGCTTATGAAAATTTATGTTGTGCCAATAATAATGATGAAGATTTTGATTCGGCTATTGTTGTATCTGCCACTGGTGGACTGTAAAAAGAATACAGAGAACTGCTTATCAGTGGCTCTGTTTACATTCCTGAATGGAACACACTGGGTGTGCAGGGTGTGCAGTAAGTTAGAGCAGACAGAGAGTGTTTTAATTGTGGTCAGAAGGACCATTTAACATTTAAATGCCCACTGAGAAGGTGTTTGAAAATGTGATAATGACACATTTCAGGTAATAATGTGGGTTTGAAAGTAGATCAGTGTTTAAGTGAAGACGATATTAACATTTTCGTCTGAGAAAGAATAAGAGATAAAAAACAAGGTCAAAAGATTGAAGTCTTAAAGTGAATCCTTTGAAAATATCTATAATAGTAATTTTTATAAGTGAATTGATGAATAAAATTGGATGTAAAATTATGGATAATGACAACAAATGTGAGTTGCAGGAAGGAAAAAGTAACTAAAAGGATGATTGTGTTTTTAATTAAACATTTTAAAAGGATTCAGGATATATAGAGAGACAAATCTCACAGATGATTTATAATGACTGCAAAAGATGCAGAGTAGCCTTGTCAAATTTAGTGTGAATCCTGATTGGAGATTGATAAACTCCTAGAAAAACTTTGAAGTCAGATATTAAGCTATGGTAATTGAGAACTTGACAACTAAAATTGAGATGAAATGTGAAACGTAATGGAGAACTAGAATAATTATTTTTATTTAAGATCGAATAAGCAGAAGCAGTAGGCTACTGAATTAACAGTTCCTAAATGTAAAATGTAAAAGGCATCTGATTAAACAAACAGCTTGAAAAGTGTTGACCATGAAAGAACTAGAAGCTGATGTTTTGCTTTCAAAAGATAAGTTTGTTATTGGCTTTAATGAAACAGTTTGCTTATCTGAATCTGATGTGTGCTGTGGCTGTAAACGGCCAGTAAGACAGAGACTCAATCTGAGTGGAAATATGTAATGTCTAAATAAAGACAACTATAACATTGCAAAAAAGCTTAAGCAAAGATGCCTTAACCTGGGATAGTTAAAAAATGATAGATAAAAGTTTGATGTTAGAAGTTTATGAGAGTACAGTGTACCATCCTGAAGGTCTCAGAGTCTCTCTGTCAATTTCAGCTAACAGGCTGTTATCTGAGTGTGTGTCATAAGTAATAATAAGCTATTTATAGTAAAGCACAGTGTTTCAGTTGAAAAATCAGACACAGAGATGTTAAAGAAATCATTGCCATTAAGAGGGCAATTTGTATTTGTGAATGTTTTAAATGTAAAACTGAATGACTTTAAAGAAGTCTTTAAAATAATGCAGATCTTAAATGATAGAAGTGACATTTTATTTTATTTTAGGACCAGTAACTTCTTTGTCTTATCTTAAGTCTCCACCATTGAAACAGGCCCGATGGCTCCGGCTACAGATGTACAGCTAGGTTGATGATTTTAAGATGGTCAATGGATTTAAGATTAAATAATGCCGTTATTAACCTGTCTCCCTGTGTGAACACTATTAGGCAATCGGAATGGCTCTGGTGACTCTTGAACGTGCCTTTCCTAAGCTCCAGAAAACAGCTGAGTTCTGTTAAAGAAAACTGATTTGGTATTGGGAGAGAGCGGCTACCAGTGTTCATGAGATGGCTACTCGACGACGGGTAAGACTCTCTTTGGCCAGACAGAGGGCAACCTAAGGCAGATGGTCATCGCCGACGCTGGGCACCTCCAGAAGGAGGTGTTATATGTGAGAAAAGGTATGAGAGTTGAGCAGGAGCTGTGAGGCCAGCAGCGTCCTTATAGCATTGAGAGGTGAGATGCGCTGTGAGGAGTTATGGCAGTCTACCCCATAAATGCAAAGCTCCTCTATGCCACTCACCAGAAGAAACCGCATTAATGGTATGACTTGTTTTTCATTGTGACAATTATCTGCAATTATGCCAGGGGACAACACCCTGAGGAGAAAATTATAGATAAAGAGCCAAGGGGGAGGGGCTTTCAAGAGCCAGCTGATAACATGAGGGGATTGCCATTATTTGTTGTGGAGACAGGAACAAAACTTTTTATGTATTGGCTGCCTCATGGGCAAGAATAAGAAAATGTATAGAAGTGTTGATTTTGAACTAATATGTTTATAACATAGTTTTAACTCCTGAAGGTCATTTGACATGGTGGAGGGCTAAAGATGAAGACAGCTTTTGATTAAGAAAAAAATAAAAGTCTGGATAACAAAATGTAATGGTAAAAGGTTAGTGATGAATTTAATACTGCATTCTGTCTAAAATATACTCTTAGAAGACTGTTGTAATATTATTTGTTTATAGTGAGAGAGAGACTTCTCGAGTGGAGGAAGGCATGATAAACTGTGTCTGTCTTTCTGTTGTCGGCCTGCTAGAGCAAGCTGAAGCAAAATAATGATAAGGAAAATTAAACAAAGCAACCCAGCTGACTTGTCTAAAAATCTAATGAAAAATGAACAGACAGGCTTTGGAACTGGTTAAGAGACCATGTAAAATTAGGTAGAAGCTACAGGAAAATGTAAAGTTTAAAATCTTATTTAAAATTTAAATCTTTTTAGCAATAATATAAAGAAAAGCGAACATTGAAGATGAGCAGTTAACATATGTGTAGGGATGTCCCGATCAGGTTTTTTTGCCCTCGAGTCCGAGTCCGAGTCATTTGATTTTGAGTATCTGCCGATACCGAGTCCCGATCCGATAATTCTATATTACATAAAAAAAAAAGAATAAAGAAGAGCGAAAAAACAGATCCAGGATGTTCCTTATTTGTTATTTAATTCACCTTATTTTATCATTTAAAAACTCTGTTAACAAACAGAGCACTTCTGTGAGGTAGCTTGAACAATCAAGTAATAAATAACATAAATTATTCACTTTTGGACTTTAGTGCAACAGTAAATGTATCTAAAAAAGTCTAATATAAAAACAAATAGCACCTCAACTTTAAAATACCCGGCAGGCATGTAAAAAAATAAAAAAAATAAGTGTATAAAAAATTTATGAGAATATACATTAGGGGTGTAACGGTTCACAAAATACACGGTTCAGTCCGATACGATACAGTGGTGTCACGGTTTGGTATGTTTTCAATACAGCAAAAAGAAAGAAATTCCAGAGAAATGTCCTATTTGTTAAAAGAAAAAATATTTTTAAATAAGTTTGAGTTTTCCTACATCTAAAACTTTCAGGTTTAAAAATGGGGGTAATCTTTGAAGGATGAACAAATAATGTTTTGGTCATCACATTTAAATATATTTATATATATAATATTTAGATAATATTTGAGTTTTGAAGTGCTGGGAAAAGATGTGTGAAGTACTTGAAAGCATTTCACTATTCCAGGCAAACTTTCATGGTTACAGTTAGTGTTACTATATTAAATCCATGGTGAATCTTGCTGATCTGTGGACTTAAAGCCTATATCTAGATTATTCACGGCACAATGTTTCTCCTGGTTTCCACGTCAGCGCTATAGAGATATAATAGAGATCTACGGTTAATAACGGAGAAATTTGAATGCTTCTCGCACCGATGTTATTACTTCAGTGGCGAATTCAAATGCTTTATTGACTGGATCTCTAATAGCGCTGTGTAGTAACAGTGTCGCTTGATCAAGATCGGCTCGCGCTGCACAGATGTTGATGGTCCGAACTGATAAACGGTCCATACAAGCACAATATAATGAGTAGCGCAGTTTCGTTCCGCTTTCATTACGTTCGTCATTTGATGTTGCGCAACGTTGTGGTGTTCACACCAGCGCGGATTTTGTCGGCAGGAAAAAAGATCCAAGGACCTGGTTTGGTTTGTATGCGTACCGAACCGGAAGCCTCGTACCGAAATGGTTCAATACGAATACGTGTATCGTTACACCCCTAATATACATATATATCCGAGTCCTGATCGGGAGGTGACGTCCGATTCCGATCGAGTCTGAAACCACGTGATCGGGCCCGATTTCCGATCACTTGATCGGATCGGGACATCCCTACATATGTGTGTCTAGTATGAGTGTGTGTGATGGTGACAGCACTTTAGGTCTTGTATGCATTAGTTTGGGGTACTAATATTCCGCCTGAATAGTGAGTATATTGTTTCATCATTACAGATGGGTTAAGGCAAATGACACATTTTAAAGAAGGCGATAATTGTGAGTGGATCCGATGAAAGATGATACAGAACATAGCACAAGCTTTAAATTGATTGGTCATCAAGCTCTGTCTGGTATTAATTACTTTTGTCTTTTGTGATGTTGATTTGAATTACGTTCTGGATCAGTTTAAGTATTTGTGTAAATTGGAATTGTGGAGTTGTAGATCACAATCTGGCATGGGCTGAGATAAATGAAAATGTTATAGATTTGATGGCAACAACAAAGTAACAAATGGCAAAGTCAAACATGAAATTATCAAGAGAGCCCCTAAAAATGTATGATTATTGTGGGCAGAAGGATGAGAATGTTATTTGACTGACATTGACCAAGTGACCAAGTCTGTACACCACGACTTAGAAACAATTGATGACTTTGAAAATGCTTGTAGATGACTGAATTAAGAGACCAAACAACAGGCCTGAAAAGCGGGATAAGCTGTGAGACTCAGGGTCTTTGCCCTTCAAATACTTCGTTGAGCAGATGAGATTGTGGCTTTAAGGGAAGAATGTAATATCTTGACAGAAAGATGTCTGGAGGAAATTTGGCTGAAGGGCAGTGCTGATGGCTTACTTTGATTATCCAAACACCATTATGTTAAATTGATGAACGAGTTGACAAAATATGGTTTATTTAAGGGACAATATATGTTGGGAGGACACTGGGTTTAATTGGGTAAAAGGCCATCCCAAACAAAATTTGCTTTCTGTAAATGTATTTGCAGGACTGTTTTCAACAGGAAACGCCGGGGCAGATGTGGCAGCGAAGGACGCGGCAACACAGCAGACAAAATAAACTATGTGTACTTTACTATTTGAAAATAACCTCGACATTTTGTTTTCTTTACAGAGGATGGAGCGGAGCATATCTTAAAATTTTCCTTTCACAGAATGTCAGGATTGGATTGCAGCAAACAGGACTGATTCTGTTCCAAAATGTATTAATATTGTGTTGTTGACATGAGTAAAGTGTGTTGAATGTTAATATAATAGTTGAATGAGTGCTATTAAGTGGGCAAGAAATTATCCGGTGATAATATGTTTCAGGTTGCTGAATTGGCCAGATGTTGAGAATAAATTTGGAACTCATAATGTACATAATCAGTAAACAAATGGTGAAAATTCCACAGGTCACACCAGAAGGACAAGCGGCTAGACAAGCGGTCACTAACAAAATACTTAAGGTCTCCATTCACAGGTGACAGCAGTTAGGAAATGGTCCACTCCACAAACAAGGTTGCAAGGATGGAGATTGCAACACCACCGTCCAAACATCTCACCTTAAACAACACCAACGAGATTTGATTGGTCACTGATTCATTAGAAAATTTGATTAATCTCTGGGGGTTGGGATTTCGGGGGTAGGATTGTCGATATTGTGTGTTTCCAGCTCAGTACAGAGACTGGTAAGAGCAGGGATGTTTTGTTAGATTGGTAAAAATGACAGTTTTATCCAAATGATGATGATGATGATACAAGTAGTGGGAGCTATAGTGAAATGAATTAAGTTGGGGTATGTTTTCGTTGTCTTTTTCTTTCTTTTTCTTCCTATGAATGTTTTTGTTATGAACAGATGGTTAAAAGCTGTGCTTATCCGCTATGTGATAAGGTACAAGGAGAGGGTTTTGAAATGAAGGGTTTTTATTATACTTTCCTATACTTTGTATTTTGATGTGACCAGTGTGGATTGATGATTTGTTGTTTTTTTCTAAATAGTCTGTACACTATTTCTTATTTAACTAATGTGACTGTTGCGGCGATCTGCTGGGAGGTGTGCCTGCGTGTGAGTGCAGCGGCCTTGTTTCCACATGCACGTGACCGCAAGTGCAGCTCTGTGCGCGCCTCAGCAGGTGCGCGAAATTAGACTAATTAGCAGAGACGCTAGAAAGCTTCAGACAATGAAAGCAGGGCATGTGTTTTGTTCAGCTTTGCAATGCAGCTAAGAGTAGTGGAAGAAGGAAGAATTCGCTAAATAATCACGGATAAAACTCATGGGAAAAGGAAAAGATCAAAGGGGCTACCGGTAAGCTCACATCTCTTTACTGGTCTCTGAGGACTGCAAATGGGATCTCTGACTATGTTGTCTGGATGGCACGCGAAATGTGTGGTCTGTTAAGTGCATTGTTAATTCATTGTTAATTGCACTATTAAAAGTTTAAGGCTAAATATTTTTGTACAAAGCTATTTAACCATTCCTGCTAATCTACAGTAATATCGTTTGAAATGGTTTTTCATGTAGGTTTGTAATTATGAAATACGTCTATATGACTTCTGTATAGAATGATCTAGGGTAAACAAAGACAGGTTAATTTAAGAAGAAATGGGTCTAAAAGTAGAGCTGGCTTTCTGGAAATGTAATGCCTGATTTACACTGTTTACCTGGTGTGATAAAAATTGAAGAAATGATTAATTGATGTGTTAAACCAGCTTATCCTTTGCTTGTTGTATTTTGCTGTGCTTTATTGTATTTGATGGGAAATATTGAACTTTATTTAATTTGTTATTTTTGTATGTTTAAAGGTTTTTCACCTTCCTTGTTACTGGTCAAATAAATTGAAGAACGAGTGAAATCCTGAGTCTGGTCAATTCCTTCCCTTGTCAAGTGTGGGAAGCCATGATGTTTTAAATACACTTGACAGTGACTGAGGGTAAAGCTATGCTTGGGGTACAGCAGCAGTGTTTGCTTATCCAGCCCGGCTTTAGTTGAATTCTTTACTTGCTTGCTAATATTTAAGGGACTATCCTTACAAAATAGCCTAAGCTTTTTCTTTTCAAATGCTATTTTTCACAAATTTTTAAGTAGAGTGATCATTTATGCGAAAATCAGAGATGAAGATTATAAGTGTGATGATAAGACTTAAAATTTGTCTTTTTGGTTTTATTATTCTGATTATGGGTAATCTGAATGATAAAAAGTGGGGATTGTAGTGGAAAATTTTAATCTTATGTTAATCTTACATTAATATTATGATAATCAGTTGTTAATTTACTAGATGGATTTGAGTTATGTGTTTTCTTATGATTTTGAAAGAACATGAACTAAACTGTGTGTACGTGCATAGTGTGACATACAGGAGCAGATGGAAGGGGACCTTTGACCTTAGGGCCTGGTCAGCTTTTGACCAGTGTATTTCTGTATTAGGCTATGGTCTGAAGAGAGGCAGAGGCGCCTGTTGTGCCCCTAAAAAGACATAACAGTTCGCTCATATCTGTAAACTTAGCAGGAAAGGTCCTTGAAAAGAGTACTTAAACCCCCCTCCTGCTTCTCTCTGTGTGTCACTTTTCGCACGAATTGAACTTTGTGTGTTTGGACTGAACCTATTCTTGCAAGAATAAATATTTCTCTTTTTATTAATTTGACTCTTGAGTGTCTCTTACGCAGTGATGATGTTTAACAGAAGTTTTGCCACAACAACTGCGTTGTCGTCGTGTCCAGGCGCTGGTCCTTCCTCACATCTGGATACGGCCTGGATACGGCGGACTGCGGTAAACCTCGGGATAAACAGAGAGACTAATATTAGCGTAGACGTCATCCTTCTTATGATGTACCTTGTACATCAGGATTTATGGAAAGTGTTCCCGGTCCCGCCTGATCTAAACTATGCATCCTAACATTTAATTATAGAAGTCTATAATGTGCTATGTGTATGCTAGGCCAAAGAGATGTGTTTTTTAGTCTAGATTTGAACTGACAGAGTGTGTCTGCTTCCCGGACAATGTTAGGAAAATAATTCCAAAGTTTTGGTGCTAAATAGGAAAAGGATATACCGCCAGCAGTCGATTTTGATATTGAAGGTATTATCAACTGGCCGGAATTTTGAAATCGCAATAGACATGAAGGACTATAATGCGTTAAGAGCTCGCTCAAGTACTGAGAAGCTAAACGATGTAGTGCTTAAGTAATCAGCAATATTTTAAAAATTATACAATGTTTAATAGGGAGCCAATGTAGTGTTGACAGAACCGGGCTAATATGGTCATACTTTCTGGTTCTGATAAGAACTCTAGCTACTGCGTTTTGGACCAGCTGTAGTTTGTTTATTAAGCGTGCAGGGCAACCACCCATAATAGCATTACAATAATCTAGCCTTGATGTCATGAACGCATGAACCTAACCGACGACGAGGACTTGACAGAGGAGCCATCAAGCGTTAGACAGTTTCCTTGGTTATTACGTGAGGAAGTTTTTTGTCCAATAATTAGAATCTGTTTTTTCAGAATTTAGTAATAGGAAATTGCTAGTTATCCAGTTTTTTATATCTGCTATGCATTCCGTTAATTTTGTGAATTGGTAAGTTTCATCAGGGAGTTAAGAAATATATTCCTTAGTAGCATCAGCATAACAGTGAAAACTAATGCCATGCTTCCTAATGATAAGGGTAGCATGTACAGAGTGAACAGCAACGGTCCTAGTACTGAGCCTTGTGGGTCACCATACTGAACTTTTGACTGATAAGACATCTATGAAAGCTTTAGCATAAGTTCTGCCAGGAAGACTTTAATACTACACCACTTATTACCTTCTCATCTATCCAATCATGTCCTTATACTCACTGTATAAAAGATCAGTACTTAACACACGTTTGAGTTCGCAGATGCTGACGCGACAACTCATGTTCTTGTTCAGTTGCTAGCCAACATGTCTCAGGACACGCTTATTGTTTACAATTATCAAGTTCCGACGATGAATTCGTTCCGCCGTCTCTCCTGCTGCACGTCACAGATCCCACATTCAGTGCCGCATCTCCCCATGGGCACAGCGGTCTTCGGAGAGTTTGATCAGCCAATCAAGAGAAGTCCTGCTCCTTTTAGGCCCAAAACACCCTGGGTAACCAATCAGTTTCCATTTCCACAACATCAAAAGCCTCAAAATCGTCAGCTCAGCCAAAATAATCCGGCAAGAAGAGAACTGCAAAATCATCCTCAACTTGTCCAGCAAAAAGAACCTTGCTGTCTGCACGGGTGCCATTTGTTCCGGAGATCACGATCCCACCGACATGAATCAACAACTCAAGTTCAAGCTCCACTTCCAAGGCTTTCAAGTCGTTTTTTCAAGCTTCCACCAGCTACTGTTAATATGTCCCCTCTAGCATGATTAAACGGTAATGCTTCCTTTTACAGTACAGTTACCCATGTACATACTCGGTACTTATTACATACTTAGTACTTACTCAGTACTTATACTTAGTAATTACAATTCCTGGGTAATAACTAGGTACTGACCCTGAACCTACCCCTAAACCTACCCCTAACCCATGTACTTACCTTATATTAGCCAGTACTTTCTAGTCAAGTACACTAAGTACTGTACTGTAAAAGTAAGCGTTACCGATTAAACTTCATTCAGGTAAGTATTTAACTTAGCTACTCCGCTGCTTCCTACACTAGCGGCAGAGTTCAAAGTGGTGACTATGGTGACGTGACGTGTTCCTAATAACTGCTGATCTGCAGACTGCAACACAACATACTGCAACGCTTTAAAGAGCAGGGCCAGATAGCTCGCCTTAATGTTTGTAACAAAGTGTAAGCAAAGATTCGAGTTACTGATATTCCACAGTTAGGGTGACCACCCATCCCGCATAGCGCGTGCGCGCACAGCGTTTGAAACCCAATTAATGCGTCCCGCAAATTGAGACCATGTCCTGCATAATCAATGCTTGCTCAAATAAAAGTTGGTCGCTCTATATCCTCGAGCCCCAGGCAGCCAAACGAACATTACTTTTGACCACACCCACGTTACCCACCCCTCAGTTGAACTGCTGACTAGGTTGTCGTAAACTTTTTTGTTGTTGTCATGACAGCGCACGCACGTGCATAACAGGCACACTGGGAAGGAACTTTTAGATGCGCGCTTTCCAATTAAAAAAATGGAGAAAGAGACTGAGTCTGAGGCACCACCATAATCAATTAAAAATAGAAGGTGTGGGTACAAGAAAGACTGGGAAAGGAATATTTGTGGCTGAAAGGTGTTGAGGGGGATACAGAGAGGGCTTTTTGTGACCTTTGCAAAACGTCCTTCTCAATCGGACATGGATGGGAAAACGATGTCAAACGACACAGACTCATGGAGACTCAAGAAACGTGTCCAACAGAACCAAATGTCCCCAAAATCCTAAAGGTGTCCCCAGAACACTGAACAGTTTTTTTCCCCCTGCGCCTGCCTTTACTAACATGCAAGTTCACCATCCTTCCTCCCCCTTCTCGTTCCGTGAACCTCTGGAGTTGTGTGTTAAGACTTTTTTTTTTTTACTGTTCCTGTGGTGTTGAGCAACTACAATTCCTGTTAATCCTATAATTTTATATTACAATTTAGTTAAAGTTAATAAATTGTAAATAAAAATAAATAAAATTAAATAGCTAAAGTAAATTGTAAGTGGAAGTGCATCTGTCAATTCATTGAATGTTCAAAATATTATGAATCTTTATTTAAAAAAAAATACACATTGGTTGGCCTATTCATGAGCATACAATTGTTGAGGGGAATATGGCATTATTAATATACCATGTAAGGTGTCATGCGCTAGAAAAGGGTAAACCACTATCAGTGAGTCTGCCCGTGGGGTGGGGGCACCACCGCGCCAGGCAGTGTCCCACTTTGTCCCTCAGAAACATACCACTTGTCCCCCCTTGGGCTTATTAGCAGGTGGTCACCCTATCCACAGTGCAGTGGTAATCTAATAATATCAGTGTCGTCGATCCCACGCTCACATGGGCAGTTTGCAAAATACTCACTAACAACTATGAAACTGAATAGAAATAAAATAAACTTAAGTGTAACAGAATATTAAACTGGCTTAAATGCATATGCCATATTCACAGGTTGCGCTCCTCATAACGTCTGCTCACTCACCAGTGTTCGGTAATGTATACAATTTAAAAAAAAAGTAAATAAATAAAAAATATCTGAAGAGGAAAGAAGCTGAGCTAAAAGAGAGCAAGTTTGGTCATTGGCTGTCATGCATATGTTGTAGTAGATATCTCTAAAATGGCAGTAAGTGTCATATTTACATAAGTGTTGTAATTTCACAAACAATTATTTTACACCATATTTACTTAAAATTCATATTATTAAGGTCCTTTTATACTTAAAATTTAGATCTACAATATTAGCCGTCACGTTACTTCAGGTAAGTATCATATTAAGAAGTCACATTTAGTTGGTTATATTCATATTAAGAATTTCCATGACATTCCATGACATCCCAACATATGTTTATAAAAAAATAAATAAAATAAAAATTGTCCAAAATGAATTACTGGCCTGGTTGATTCACTTCCGTTCATAAGTTGGGGTCAGCAGGATAAGAGTCAAACCCTGTTTTAGATTTCGATATATTAATGTGTGCTTAATGAAAGATTCTTTAAAAATAATCTGAAATTCTTTTCAAAAGAATTTGAAAGAAAAAAAATTCTAAGCCTTATATGCTTCTGTTCGTTCACCTAAATTCCGCTATGAGTATCATTCAAGACAGCATGTATCTCTCGTCTGTTAACACTGGATAATTTAAGCAACCTGATCCAGCTAGACGAAGGGTGTATGTCTAATCTCAGATTTGGATACCTGGATCAGTAAAGGCCAGAGGAATTTACCAAGCTCACTCAAGCTTTGTTTCAGCTGCGCTTCACAAAGATTTTCCTATAATCGTCGCCAGCGTCTTTGGGGGTTTGACGTGGTCACTAAACGTCTCAGGTTACTATTGTAACCATAGTTCCCTGAGAAACAGGGAACGAGACGATGCGTCGAACGACACGGTGGGAACGCCTCTTGCGTGATTGCGTCTGAAGCATCTATGCCAACTAGTCCAATGGAATGAGAGAATGAGCGTCACGGGCGGGTGACGTCATGAACCAGGAAAGGATAAGAGCACTTCCGCTGCTCGCCGGCATTTAGCTTCGACAGTTGCCGAAGCAAGCCGATCGCAGGGACGCAGGAAGTATGGCAGGGGGACGCATCGTCTCGTTCCCTGTTTCTCAGGGAACTATGGTTACAATAGTAACCTGAGACGTTCCCTTTATCGAAAAAGGGAACTTCGAGATGCGTCGAACGACACGGTGGGAACGAGAATACCCAACCCGCCATAATTACAAGTACCTGAGTGTCAGTCTGTTGATCTAAGCACTCAGCACCTGAGAACCTGGGGCAGCATCCAGGTCCAAACTGTAAAATCTCACGAATGTGAGCGGAGAGGACCAGCCCGCCGCATCACAAACATCTTGAAGAGATACCCCCTGCAATATGGCTTTAGAAGCCGCCATACTCCTGGTCGAGTGAGCTCGGACCACCAAAGGACAAGGCTGGCCCGAGTACTCGTATGCCAGTGAAATAGCCTCGACTATCCACTTACTGACTGTCTGTTTGGAAGCAGGAAGACCTTTCTTAGGTGATCCAAAGCAAATCAGTAATTGGTCGGACTTCCTGATTGAGGATGTCCGACGTACATACGTGTCCAATGCTCGCACTGGACACAAGAGGTGCAGTCTTTCCTGGTCCGCAGTTGCAAAAGGAGGACAGAAAGCCTGCAGCACAATAGGCCTCGGAGTCAAGGTTGGAACCTTAGGGACGTATCCCTGTTTTGGATATAGGAATGCCTTGACCATCCCCGGTGCAAATTCAAGGCAGGTGGGGGAGACCGAAAGAGCCTGAAGGTCACCAACTCTCTTTAGGGACGAAATAGCTAGCAGAAAGAAGTCTTGAAAGTAAGGAACTTTTCTGAGACCGAATCTAAGGGCTCGAATGGAGCCCTAGACAGGCCTACTAGAACTACAGTCAAATCCCAAGCTGGCACCTTAGTGCGAATTGCAGGCCTCAGCCTCAAAGTGCCACGAAGGAAACGTGTAATCAGGGGGTCTAGACCCAAAGATATACCTCCCACCATGGTATGGTAAGCCGCAATGGCTGCCACGTAAACTTTTAGTGTGGAAGGACATAGACCTGACACAAAGCGCTCCTGCAGGAACTCGATTACTGTGTTGACAGAACAATTAACCGGATCCCACTGATGTCGGTGACACCATAAGGAGAAAACTCTCCATTTAAGCGCATACAGTTTCCTCGTAGCTGGAGCTCTGGAGTTTAGGATGGTCTCAACAGCCTCAGCTGAAAGACCACTATCTATAAGTTGGGCCCCCTCAGAGGCCAAACCCAAAGATTCCACATGTCTGGTCGAGGGTGAAATATTGTGCCCCCGGCCTGAGACAGAAGGTCCCTCCTCAAAGGGATCTCCAATGGAGGCCCGTCTAGCAGAAGGATCAGGTCCGCAAACCAGATCCGACTTGGCCAGCGTGGTGCTACTAGCAGTAGGCTTATTCTATACCGACGGACCCTCTCCAGAACTCCTGGGAGCAGAGCAACAGGGGGAAAGGCGTACAGACGTAGCCTCGGCCACGTCTGCACCATGGCGTCCAGCCCCATGGGGGCTGGGTGCGACAGAGAATACCAGAGAGGACAGTGCGTCGTGTTCTGAGACGCGAACAGATCCACCTCTGCCTGACCATATGCCTCCCAGATTTTCTCCACCGCCTCGGGGTGGAGACTCCAATCCCCTGGCCTCAGCTCCTGCCTCGACAGGATGTCTGCTCCTATATTTTGGTCCCCAGGAATATACACTGCCCTCAGGGAGAGTACCTTCCCCAGAGACCACAGGAGGATCTGGTGCGCCAGTTTGCAAAGCGGACGCGAGCGCAGACCCCCCTGGCGGTTCAGATAAGAGACCACTGATGTGTTGTCTGTTCGAACGAGCACATGATGGCCTCTTAGGTCCGGAAGGAAATGTCTCAACGCATTGAAGACGGCCATCATCTCCAGGCAATTTATGTGCCAAGAAAGATGATGGCTTTTCCACAGACCCTGAACCGAGCGGCCTTCCATTACCGCTCCCCAGCCGGTGAGAGAAGCATCTGTCGAGATCACTACTCGATGGCAAAGAGCTCCCAACACCGGACCCTGGGTTAAGAACCAGAATTTACATATAACTAAGGCACGAAAGCATCGCCGCGTGCCTTGATATGCAAAGTGGGTTTCCCCTCGGGGAGAACCTTCTGGTCCTGAGCCAGCACTGTAAAGGTCTCATGTACAGCATGCCAAAAGGAATTCCGTTGGACGCTGCTGCCAGTAGACCCAACAGTCTCTCGAACTGTTTTACAGTGCGTGACTGGCCTAGCCTCAGCTCTTCTGTGGCTGTTAGGATAATAAATCCCATACCACACCAAGGAAAGTGGTTCTCTGTACTGGAGAAAGTACACTATTCTTGGCATTGAGCCTCAACCCCAACATCTCTATATGAGCGAGAACGACACCTCAGTGCCGAACCGCCAACTGCTCTGATTCCGCTAGAATCAGCCAGTCGATATAATTCAGAATGCATATGCCCTGAAGCCTGAGAGGGGCTAAAGCTGCATCCATGCATTTCGTGAATGTGCGGGGTGACAAAGCTAGGCCGAAAGGAAGAACCCGATATTGGTATTCTTTGCCCCTGAAAGAAAACCTCAGGAACTTCCTGTGCTGAGGGAGGATGGAGATATGGAAGTATGCATCCTTTAGATCTATCGTGACGAACCAGTCCTCGGATCTGATTTGGGTCACGATCTGTTTGAGGGTCAGCTAACTTGAACTTTAGTTTCTGAACTGACCGAATAAACAGGCGAAGATCTAAAAGGGACGCAACCCTCCATCCTTTTTTGGAACAATGAAATAATGGCTGTAAAAACCCGACTCTCTGACGGGTGAGTACACCTGTTCTATAGCTTCTTTGCTAACAGGGCCTTTACTTCTTGTCCCATTACCAGAGCCTGCTCGGGATGCACCACTGTGGGCAGCACCCCGCTGTAATGAGGAGGACGAGAGCCAAACTGGATTCTGTAACCCTTCTCTACAAACTGCAGGACCCAATGAGAAATATTCGGCAGAAGCATCCACGCTGCCAGAAAATTTACTAAGGGAACCAGCCCCTCGAGGCTGGTCTCTGGTGTTACTGAGGGAGCCAAATCTGGAGCCTGAAACATAATGGCAGGAACTACCTGACCTGACTACTCAAAAGCCCCCCTCAGAGGGCGCGAAACCAATGCTGTACCGCAGCATAGCATCAGCGACTCGCTGGAGACCGCTGCGCCCTGAAGCACCGGAGGTGGCAGGGTTGGCAGGAGGGTCTCGTGAGGACCCCGAAATGGAACGGGCACCGTGAAATGAGGTGTACACCACTCTACTTCGGTCGGGGCTGTCCTCACAGGCCTGATGCCTAAGCATCAGGACCTTTTTTTTTTTTTTGAACCGAAGCTTTCTTCGCCTGAAGAACGGTCCTCAGATCCGGCTTAGGCTTAGGCGACTTCGGTTGAGAGGGTTGCGTCTGTCTCCAGTATCTACATGGAGGAACAAGAGACGCAGCACTCTCTTTCTGTGCACATAATATGATGAACTCGACGGCTGGGGCTGCTCACGCCCAGCAGCCCCAGGGGGGCTGGACACAGCGAGGGAGAAACCTTATTATATATATTTTTTTTTATATATATATATATCTTTTATCACCTAACAACGACCGCATTTCTTGGAATGCGTCGCCGAAGAGACCCGAAGGCTCAAATTTCGCTATATCCAGAACCCCAGCAGATCGGCCTGATAAGCCTGGAGCATTATAATATAGATTTCTATAAACATTCTCCAGCTGACCTGCTGCCGTATAAGCTTTACCCATAAAACCAAAGTAGTTCTGCTTAAACCTACGCGCTGCCTCGGCAAACGCGAGATCCCAGCCACAGAATCTTATTTTTGCAAAATACACTCGAAATCTAAGCGGTGCCTCGGCAAACGCGAGATCCGAGCTAGATTCTGATTACAACATTAAACCTACACGCTGCCTCGGCAAACGCGAGATTCTTTAGTATAGGCTTATGAGCAAAGCAGAGACTTAAATGATGATACTGGACCAGGTGAAAAAATAGCATTTTCCTATTTTTATTTCTGTTCAGCCTGGGGCATCATATCATAACCGTAATCTTTCAACCCTCTAATCTTGAATAAACATTTAACACGAGGGCTGAAAGTAGTGATAAATACGGTTTATTCCATAATTTAAATATTCAGTGTGTAAATCAGGGAAAAAATGGAAGCCTCGTGGTGGAGATAATGTGATAGAAATAAGAAAACGCTCGTCAAGTTTCTTAGGACGAGCGTTCCTTTTTCTCAGCTGGCCATTAAATATTTAATTTACTAACAGCACGGGACAAAACCTCCACCAGTTCATCATATACTGGAAAAATAGATGGCGAATCTAATTCAACAGTGTGTGTGCTTGCTTTCACTTTCAATATTCTCAACACAAACCTCCTCGGAGGAAGAAATGAAGGAAAAAAGGGCTCTCTCTCCCCGAGCGGAAGAAACCGCAGAGCGTGCTTCCAACACCGGGGAGATAGAGCTGGATCTTCCGGGCAAGGAAGAAGAAAAGACCCTCGGACCGTTCTCCCACCCCTCCAAAAGATCCTTTTGCGATCCCCAGGAATGCATTCTCCGCGCCGCCTCGGCAAACGCGGGTCCTGCATCCCGTGAGAATCGCGAGCCTGCCACTATCATACAGAGTGACAGGCGAGAGCAGAGCATGCTAATCTGGTAGTTTCACTTTCACAATGTTAGCACTCAGCATGCTCTTACTCTCAAACAAAATGCCACAAAGCTGTGTGTGTCCCACCCGTTTAAATAAACGCGGGCAGGGAGGAACACACTGTTTGTACATTTGTTTCGCCATAACGTTTCCGACAATATTGTAACAGACAACAATAAATAGACAGAGACAGTTTGACACAGATCGCTTGCTGAGGCAACAGAAGCTACAGTAGGTAGCCAACCAGAATGCCTATTGCCGCCGCGGCGTCTGCCGCGGTGAATTCACCGCGGCAAAAAAAACCCAGTCGCATTTCTAAGTCATTCGCGAAATGACCGCCAGGTGGCGCAAAGGGACATTTAGCGAAAGCAAAACGTATGTAAAAGTAGCCTACATTTTAAATAGAATATAGCAAACTTTTAGAGCAGAACATTTTATGAATCAAAATTTAAAAGAGGCCTATCTCGCAGTCAGTGAAAATAAATTAGGTGCAATCAATGATGCTAAACTATTGAGGAATGAGAAGATTGAAGAGTGCATCAGTCGTTTGTGGGCACACTGACGCTTAAACAGCCGAACTTGTGGTCGAGTGGTAGAGCTGAAGGTTTAAGCAGTACAAAGACACGGGTTCGAAACCCGAATAAATATGTTTTTTATATAATTACCATGCATTTCCATTTTACACTAAGGAACAAATCTCATCCAACAGATTGACTAAATTTACGTCTTCAAAAACAGTTCTGTTAAAAAATAAACAAACAAACAAACAAACAAAAAAACTTCACGGACAGGACAGCAGACAGCAGGACTGGAATTCTTTCAGAAATAATTTTAAAAAACATGGTTAAGCAAGGTGCGATTTGCCGGTGGGTGATTTCCCCCCTCCACAGTAGGCTATAGCGAATAGGTCTACCCTAAATAGACCTTATCAAATATAGTAGCCTATATATATTTTTAAATATAGCCTAAAACACGCACGTTTAAACAACAAACAATAAAATCTGAACCAGCGCTTCTGCTCCTGTATTGAGAGATAACATGCAGCGCATTTCAGTTACGATCCTGGTTCCAGTGGCATTAATACATTCACGGCTTTTTAAAATGTCACAAAGCGTTTTGATGTGGTTTTGAACGAAATATTGAAGTTTATATTTAAGTATTTTGACACACCACGCCTAGTGCGTATTCTAAAATGGGGTTTTCTTCTGCCACTGAATTAAGTTCGACAAACGCAGCAGCGCGTTCACTTGAATTTATTTTTCTGCTAAAATAACAGGCTATAGCCTACTTCATTATTTTTGGTCATACAGATTTTTTTTGCTTATATTTATAAAATAATATTACCATGCATTTCCATTTTACACTAAGGAACAAATAGGCTATGCAACAGAACGACTTTAGATCTGTAGCTAATAATACCAATTGTTCAAAAGCAGTGTTGTATAAAAAAAAGATATATAGGCCTATATATATCTATATTTGTTTTATTCCCTATAACCTACATAGAGTTTTTAAAAACATGGTTTTAAGTAAAGTTTTCGACAAACGAGGCAGCGCGTTCATTTGATTTATTTTTCTCATAACAGCTAAAATAACTTAATAGGCTATAGGCCTACGTGATTTTTTTTGGTCATACAGATAAGAGTAGAGTAGCCTACATCGTTCAAAACTGTAAACTTTTTTTAGGCTAATGACAAAAGTTTATATGTCGTCTCTCTCGGTCTCCGGGAACTGCGCGTCACAAAAATTAACCGAAAGCCACTTGCCTCAGCTCAGTCAAGATAGGAAATCGGCTATGTCTAAAGCCTTTAAATGTCTAAATATTTAGGTTAATAAATGTTATCTGATTATGTAATCCATATGAAAACGAGAGGTACAGAGAATCTGCTCAAATATGTTTATGATGTGATTGTGAGCGCCTCGCAATGAGAAAATGACAAGGTGAAAATCTCGTTTAATTAAATGTAGAGACTAAATCGCCCTGAATTAAAATGTAAAAACAGATCAAATCATTTATTCGTCGAAGTGTTGCTATATTGTTTCATTTAAAGTTCATAATTATTATCTAAATGTTATTTAGTTTATCAGCAGTAGGCTACCACGAAGCACCGACATGTATTTGAATAATAATAATTTAAAAAATAACTAATTCACATTTTGCATGCCTGGACCCAAAGATCCCTGTAGAATTTAATATTGAGTTGAGCATTTTGTTCATGACAACAAAATGAACATGCGTTTGATGATTAGGCTATATTTAGTTTTGCTTGGAAAAAGCTGGCCCAAACCAGTTTTATTTCTTAAATTATTTAAATAATGAAATATTTAGTAATAAACTTTTATGACAGAAATACCACATGTAGCTTAAATCATTTAATTCTTTCATTATCAACACTTTAATAGCCTAATGCTAGAAGAGCGATTTAAGTGTGAATTGCGACTTCCCTTTATTTTAAGTCAGACTCAGACAGCCTGTGGGGGGTTTGGAGGGACAGACAATAGGTGTTAATGTTCCTCATTCATATGGAGAGTGTCGGATAGCCAGCCCGATGGCAAAGGCAAAATTATTTTAAGGATAGGCTACATCTCTCGATGTGTCCCCATATTTGATTAAATTATAAATATTGTAGTTTATTTATTGTAGCCTATTTAAAGTGTTTTCACACACAAATTTAAATTGAAGTGTTCAATCCAGTTGTTTCAACTGGTTCTGTAGAGTTTAAGAATGTTTGAGCAAGGGAGACTAAATAAACTTGCTGAGATCCAGCGCGAGAGAGGCAAAACTCATGTCTTTAATTTATGTTGCTTTGGACTATTTTCGATTTGTACCGTTTCGTTTAATTTAGCTGCAATTTCTTTGGCAAAACAAATTTAAAAATGTAGCAAGAATAAGATTGTGTGTTTCTTTTTTGCATGAAATAAAGTCTAAATGCAAGTTAGGTTGCCACCGGTCCCGGTTTTACCGGGATTGTCCTTCTTTTTAATAACCTGTCCCGGGAAATTTAAGCACTCTCCCGGGACAATGAATGTCCCTGTTTTCGAAAGGCTACGTGATTATGCAAGTTCAAACCATAGACAGGTTCAAACTGTGTAGCGCGCGGCCGCTTGCACGGCAGAGAGAGGGAGAGACAGAACACCGGCTAGATCCCCCCTAACTACAGATGGTAGTTGCCGCTCAAAGTGTGGGGCGCGCCCCTCTATGGGTGGGAAATAGCCTAGAGAAGTGACAGGTTGGGCGCGCCAACGGGAGGAACTTTTCCTTTTTATGCCTTTATATCTTTATTCGTTCATGGCGAGTCTACATCGCATCTTCATCTTTGCAGCGACGCAGAAAACACCAGTTTATTAATAAACAATTAAATGTCTCCTTGCTATTTTTGTCTCCGGCTCGTGCGCTTGAGTGCAGCTTTATAACACTCACTCATTACCCTGTATAGCCTATTTAAGTTATTAAATCAATATAAAGGGGTGATTTGTCCACTGATGGCTTAAATAAACAACTAGGCTACTAGTTGACTAGAAAAAAACTAGTCGGAGACAGCCTGAGCGCGCGACCCTGAGCGGAATGAGCGAGCTGAGGAATATCCAGAAATGCTCTGATCGGAACAAAGGAATTTTGACATAATTAATCATTAGTTTATATCTCATGCACTGCCCATAATTTTAATCCCATATCAAACACATTAGCCTATGTTATGTCTGTTTGAATTTTTTAATTTTTTTGTCTTGCCAAATGGATTTCTCTTCTTTTCTTTTTAACATTTTGAAACAGCAGCACTTTTATTTTCTCTATTTTTGTTTTTGTTTGTTTAGTTTGTATTTAGATACTAGCCTACTTGTTACTTCAATAAATTGGAACATTTTAAGCTTGTTGAGTATTTCATTAGCATTGCGTTGGGGCGATGGGGGCAGTGGGGCTTGAAAATTATGAGTCTATCCATCGGGTGCAGAAAAAAGATAGCATGTGTGTGCTAGTGTGCGTGTGTTTATGAAGCGAATGTAAGAAGCCCCCCCTTACAACCCCCCAGCTCTACTGTAGCAATGTTGTAATATGCCATTGATTATTAAAAAAAACGCTTGACTTTAAATAAATAAACAGTTAATAAACTCGCAAATAAACAGTCAACTATTTAAGCATCAAGAACGGTTAAAGATTAATGCTGTCGGCCAACATGTTGTTATATTGAGATTAGATCTCGGGCCTCTTGGATCTCCGTGTCGTTGCGTTAACCACAGAGTCACCGCCTGAACGTTTACGTCAACGTCTTATACTCTTTCAAAGCCTTGATGTAGCCTAATATGTTTCTATTGCAATGTTTTATATTGAAATGTTTTCATTATTTATTCAATTTAATTTAAGTATTGTGATGAATTATTTTAACTACATTTCACTTAAATGCATCTGCTACCAGCTTTCAATCGCTCTGAATGAGCCGCGACGCAGCGGCAGATTACGCAATAGAGAGAATAAACGGACACTTTTCAAAGTCTGTGATTGTAGCGCCTCTTAGCGGTTAACCCTCTGGGGTCGGCCGTCACGCGGCCGTGATCTGCTCACTTTTTTTCTCATCAGTGCAAAAGAGACTCAAATTACTCTGTTGATTTTGATCTTACATGTAAGTGTTATACATCATTCAAAACTGTTAAATGTCTTCTTTTATTTGTGTACACTCATAATAAAAACAAAATGTTGTGTTTTTCGTAAAATAAAGAAAATGAACATGATGCGCGTTCTGCCGTCTCTCTAAATGTAAAGCTCATTCTGAAACGCGACAGAACATGACCTGTAACTCAGCTAATACTTGTCACTGTGACATGAAACATATGTCTTTACAACACTTTGAGTCTCTATTTTTAAATGATGTAAATCATATCAAAAACAAATATTCTCTGTTTAAGTAATTCGTATGAAAGCAAGGACGTACAGTTTCTCCAGCCTGACCTCATTAAAGTTAATGTGACCACGCCCGCGCGCAACAGCTGCTCGCATACTAATGAGCCATGTGGAGGAACGCAAACTGTTAACGACCTCAAAACAGATAATCCGCGACTTCAGTCTTCAGTCCTGCTCTTCACGTGTGCTGTGCTGTTTATCTTGGATTTACATCAGACGAGTTAGAAGAACACAATTTGATTATAAGAAGGATTTATAAGGTAAGACATGTCTTTGTTAGTAGCATGTTAGCAGCATGTTATTGTTGCATAAACTTGTAGCTACTAGTTAAACTGGTGCCAGACTAAAATGTACGTTATGAAATGTGATTGGAGTAAAACATGAAGCCTAATGCTAAATGTATATACATAAAAACATATGTTTGATAATTAAACAGCACGATACAGAAGGCTCGTATGATTGTGAATATTATGTTTAGACTTGTGTTTATTGTGTTTGTGGATATCTGCTCACACGAAGGTATGTATAATTATGTAAGAATATGCGATCGAGCCGGACCAAAAAACTATGAAACGTTATATAATATAACGTTTCATAGTTTGGTCCGGCTCGATCGCATTCAGTAAATGTTTGCACGCGCTGAGTTTGAGTCACGCGCACTGTGGGTTTGAAAAGCAAAACAAACCAATCATTAGGCTTTATGGTTTTACTCCAGCAATCTCATCTCATAACGTTGTAACGAATGGAAACGTTTTAAGTAACATGATAATCCATATAGTTTTCTCTAATGTAGTGTTACTGAACTTTTTAGTGATTTATAGGCTGCCTAGCTGCTACAGGCTATTGTTATTATTTCATGCAGCCCTACATATGCCTACAACTACAAGGCACAACATATATTGGGAGTTCATATATGTAGTATATGTATGTATTTAGTAAATTTCATAATTTGAACCAGACAAATCTAAAATAGTTTCTCCTAATATCAGCATGTTCACAGCTGTTTTTTTGTTTTCTAAAAAAGGTTTTTACAGGGACCAGCACTGATGAGTCCAGCTGACATTCACGTGAGTCTCTGTACATGAACATGGTGAAAAATCAAACACCTTGGAGATGACAGGTATGTAACCTATATGTTTTAGGAATGGCACAAAGCTGTGTGACTGTCCAAGTCTCTGTCTTTAGATCAGTGTGTTTTACTAATGTGCTTTTTTTGCGAACAATCCGTTCATTGTGTAGCCTATCCCTAAATGCGTGCTGTCTATATGGGCCATAGATACTCGCAAATGTTCAGTTTTAGTTAGCCTATGACACTAATTATCATGCTTACTGCCTTATGCACTGTGAATACAGGTGTAAATGTTTGAAATGTAGCGATGTGTCGATCGCGAACGATCCGTTCATTGAGTGTACATAATAAATGCGTGCGTTCTATATGGGCCATCAACAGATACTCTGTTGTATACATAATGTATGCTAACAGTTATTTTGTTTTGTTTTTAGGAATGTGGCATCATGCTCTCCTTCTCCAGCACCTCGCAGAGGGACACGCAGGTCTCGTTCAGTTCTCAGTGCGATCGAGAATAATACTGAGTAAGTGCATAGACGTAATATCGTTTACATCGTCATAATGTAAAAGTTCCTATTATTGTGTGAAATTAATCCATGGCAATTAGTGATTGATAAGCGTAATAATAATACAGTTTCTTTGATTGTGTTATCAGCATGCATTCTATATGGGCCATCAACAGATGTTGTTGTTGTTGTTGATACTTTATTGATCCTTTGCAGGAAATTATATTGTCACGGCAGCTTTAACACTCAATAACAAAACATAATACAAAAAAAAACAATAATACCTATATAGAATAATCAGTAACAGATGCATATTCAGTACAGAATATTCAATAACTCTGTTGTATACATAATGTATGCTAACAGTTATTTTGTTTTGTTTTTTAGGAAATTGGCTGCATCACGTTCTCCTTCTCCAGCACCTCGCAGAGGGACACGCAGGTGTCGTTCAGTTCTCAGTGCGATCGAGAATAATACTGAGTAAGTGCATAGACGTAATATTTTACAGATGAAATGTAGCCTAATTGTGTTTACATCGTCATAATGTAAAAGTTCCCATTCTTGTGTGAAATTACAAATATGTCTTTTTTAAATCCATGGTAATTAGTGATTGATAATGATAATAATACAGTTTCTTTGATTGTCTTATCAGCATGCTCACACTTTTTCTTTCTTCTTTTTTTATAACAGATGTGACAATGTCCAAGCACCAGTTCCGAAGAGAGCCAAGGCAAACAAGCAGACGAGCAACATGCAGTCCACGCTGTCATGGAAAACAGAGACCGATGTTGACATGGTTCCACAGACACTGCGATTTCTTCCTGCACGGGAAACTGGACCGCAACTGAGCTCTGTAGACTCGCATTCGCCCATGAGTCTATTCAAACAGTTTTTTAAACCTGCGGTAGTTTTTTTTTAGTATTCTTTGAATAAAAATATTTTTTTTATAAAAAAAAACAAGTTTGGTATTTTTATGTTTGTTTTTTGAAAGGATGTGTTAAGTGATAGTAATGACTTTAAGTCTTTACATTCTTAGGAAAGAACGTAAATTCTATTTTGAATAAATGCTGTTCTTTTTAACTTTTTAGGGTGTAACGATATTTGAACTGAACCGAAAAAACCGCAATACAGAACCCACGATTCGTATCGCGATACTCTCATTGCGTACCGAACACGCCCCGCCCCCTGCTAAACGGCCCCGCCCATCGTATATGTACACAACGAATTCCGTTTTGTAGCCTAGTCACCATTAACACCAAATAGCAAGCTTCGTGTTTTGTATATGGCTCCACGTAGTACCGTACAGTCAACATTTTTACAAAAACTAAAGTGGCTTTCTTGTCTAATTAAGCTACAGGCCTATGAGGTATCCACATCCAACATCCATCATGCTATTTTATGGTAACTCCTTTCCTATTTTTCAGGAACCATAGGATTCACGACCAGTGGGTATACCTTCCGTTACCTTTTTGGGGGTGGGCTGGCCCCGTCCTGGTGGATTCATAATCCATTTACTTTAGGTGGTCGGCTGTGCCCCTGCCTTCGTCTTCAGGCAGGAAATGCAGATCCGCTACCCTCGGATTATGAACTACGGTATAATTTTACCTACGCCAAAGAACTTTATAAATAATTGGTTGCTGGGCTGTCAATAAATGAATGCTTTGTTACATCATTATATCTCCCGAGTCTTTCTGGTATAAATGAAAGCTTTAGCATAAGTTCTGCCAGGAAGACTTAATTACTATGTCACTTATTACCTTCTCATCTATCCAATCATGTCCTTATACTCGCTGTATAAAAGATCGGTACTTGCATATGTTTGAGTTTGCAGATGCTGACGCGACAACTACCTTCACCCTCCCCACCACCACCAGGATGGTCTTGTCCATACCTCCCGGGGGGGTCCGCTGCGCCCCTGCCTTCATCTTCGGGCAAGAAATGCAGATCCGCTACCCTCGGATTATGAACTACGGACAGGGCCTGTGCCAAAAAACGTTATAAAACAATTGCTTGCTGGGCTGTCAATAAATGAATACTTTGTTATATCATCATATCTCCCGAGTCTTTCTGGTAGAAATTAATTTACTGCTACAAACTGATAACGGTCAGATAAGTATGATTTAAACCCTGCTAGTGTAATTCCACTAATGTCAACATAATTTTCGATACAATGTTGTGGTAGATAGTGTCAAATGCAGCACTAAGATTGAGTAACACTAATAGAGAGATACAACCATGATCGGTTGATAAGTGGAAATCATTTTGACTCTAATGAGAGCTGTCTCAGTACTATGATATGGTCTAAATCCTGATAGAAAAGCGTTGCAGATACCATTTTTTTTCTAAGAAGGAACATAGTTGTCTGGAAGCATCTCTTTCAGTAGTTTAGTAGGTATAGGGTCTAACATGCGTTTTTGTCGATTTAGATGATTTAATGAGTTTATAAAATTCTTCCTCTCCTATAGCAATGAATGAATCAAAATTTTCGTCAGGGAGACTATAATGCACTGCCTGATGCAATATTGTATTTTACGGTTGCACAGTTATAACTTTCTCATGGATATGATCAATCTTGTAAGGAAAGAAGTTCATAAAGTCATTACTGCTGTGTTGCTTGGAAACGTCTGGGATTGTGGGAAACGTCTGGGGTAGATCAAGCCGTGTTGTCATCAGTTCTCATCTCCGCACAACAGAATAATTGTTACAATTACTGTTCAGAGACAAGAAGGTTGAGGATCCAAATACAGTATTTAATTAAAGGGTTATCCACAATCGTAATCCAAATCCAGTCAAGGGTCATACACAAACAAACAATAACAGTTAAAGGTGGTGATGGCAATTTCAAAACACTGCTTTATGAAGCTTCAAAAATCGAATCTTTAGTTCCGAATCAATGGTTCAGAGCGTGTATCAAACTGCCAGAGTCACGTAATTTCAAGAGACGAGGCTTCACAATGGTAGTGATGACACTATGACATATGACACTGAAGCTTCAAAGCGCATATCGAGTATGCAGCGCAATTTCTCACGAAGCTCCGTGCTGGAGTACGTATTGTTTTCAGAGAAACAAGTGATCAATGAAAAACGAAGCCTCACTTTCTTTCCAGTCACGTGAATACTTCACTTTGTGTGTCGGAATGTTTGAACCCAGACCACTACTCTAAAGGGTTATGAAAGTTTAAGTCCATTTACTAACTATATATAATATATATATATATATATATATATATATTCATTTGCCCATCCCTACAATACAGCACATTTGCTTTAACTGTTTCAGTGTTGCATAAAGTCTCGATCTGCCCAGCACTAGTTAAAGGCTGAGACAAAGAGAGAAACCCGAGGGAACAAGCAGAGAATCAGGACACAGGGAAAAACGGGATACAAGCATGCTGAGAAATGCAGTAAGACACATACAAGACTTTGCAGAGACTAACCGTATGAACCAGGCTTTTATAGGGTGAGCTTAACAGGATAATGAGACACAGCTGAAAACAATGAGTGCTGAGAACAATGAGAATTATGTGAATTGTAGTTTGACATGGAATGACAATAGTCAGAGGGCAATAGTGCCCTTTGGGGGCTCTCGAGGGCACTCCAGCTGGTGACCGTATCAATAATAGTCATCTGATACAGTTGTTTGGAATATTACAGTTTATTGCTACTACATTTAATCTCTTTCTCATCAAACAGCCAGACTAGTAAATGGTTTGACACAAACCATACCAGGGCAGGGCCTAGACAGTGCTTTCTAATGTATAGGCTATACATAAATGTGCGTGCCGTGAAATACTAATTTATCATATTTTATAATCATTTATGTGGCATCTGCTCTCACAACTATTGCTAGCCGTTTTATTTAGCTGACCAACTCTCAGAATCTATGTGCCGAAGCTGCGCGACGGCCTGGACAGCGCAAAGAGAATGCATAAGTTACAGCGAAGCACAGAGCAGAATAGATTGAGAGGTCAGTAAATGCATTTACACAGCAAATGCATAATACAATGAGATTAATTTTATGTTGTAAACAACGTTTTGAATATAGAAATATTAAATTAAATGAATATTATGAAATATCGCCAGTAGGTGGCAGAAAGTCACTGTGTTAATGAATGAGTCATTTTATTCAATCAATTTACTCGAAGCGCTGACTCAGTAAAAGGCTGTATGGCTATTGAATCACTTAACCGATTTGTTCAGAAATTAATCACTACTCTGTGTGCTTATACTGCGAGTCGCACAATGATCTGTGACTTTGCTTTAGAAGTTTAGCTGCCAAAAAAAAATTGTTTTGACTGATATTAAAGGGATAGTTAACCCAAAATGAAAATTAGCCCATGATTTATTCGCCCTCAAGTCATACTAGGTGTATATGACATTCTTCTTTCAGACTAATTCAATCGAAAGCCCAATCCCAATTCTACCCCTAACCCCTTCAATTTCCCCTTCCCCTCTGTTTTGCGTGTGCACGTGAAGGGGTAGGGCTGTCTCGATTCTCTTTTGGTTGGAGGGGAGGGCTAGGGGGAAGGGCCAGATAGCCCTTCAAACGAAGATTTTTCGGGACCACACTTCAAACTAAGGGTATGAGAAGTGTCACTGCATACACTGGCTACAGATGCAAAATGGTTGCCCAAGCAAAAAACGAGACCTAGAAATGTAAGAATTTTTGGCTTTATAAGTATTTTAATGACAAATAATGATTTTCTTTATTTTACATTCAATCTTGTGTTCATATTTACGGTCAGTTTATTCAAAGAAACGTTTGAAAAAAAATTGCTAAAATTGCTATAGTTTGCGATAGTCCCGCAACATATTTTCATGTCTGATAACTGGTGAATGTAATTGCGGAAGGGAATTGGCTTATATTTTACTGTACATCTGCTATGAACGCATTGTTTTCTTGTGGTTATATGTGAACACGATATAAACGAACAGTGCTTACAGTTTCGTGTTTTTTTGCAACATGATCAGACCAACCAGTCTTGTATGGTCTTTATCAAACAGGGACACCTGAGGAAACCGGGAGGATCATTCGTTTTGAGGGTTCTTTGCAGCCATCATACATACCATAAACAGATCCACCATCAAACTTAGGCATCGAAGATATCGTTGTCTCCATTGTTTTCTGCGAACTTCACAAGACAAATGCAAAAAAATAGCTGTAACCCACGTAACTGAGATGACTGCAGCTGTCGACAGCATCTTGGAAGTTTGTGATAAACATCGGCGCATCTTCTGTGACGTAGATGCTAGCAATGACGTGTAATGGTGTAGTAGTGGTGTCCCATTTCTTAGAGGAGTATTTTCACCCCCAAGCCTTGCCATTCTGTTTCAAGGGTCAAGGGAAGGCGAAGGGTTAGGGGTAGGAGTAGACTAAGGGGTAGAATTTCCAAGCTTCCAAGCTTTATAATGGCATGTGAATGGCCGTTTCTGTTTTGTCGATAAAAGTGCATCTATCCATGATAAAAGTGCTGCATACGGCAAAGCCCTTCTGAACTGAAGCGATGCATTTGTGTAAGAAAAATATCCATATTTGAAACTTTATAAAGTAACTTTAATGATTGATACATGCACTTTTATGGACTTCAAATCAGAAATGGCCATTCACTGCCATTATAAAGTTTGGAAGAGCCAAACAATTTTGTAATGCAAAACTCTTATTGTCTTTGTCTGAAAGAAGAATGTCATATACACCTAGGAGGACTTGAGGGTAAATCATGGGTTAATTTTCATTTTTGGGTGGACTATCCCTTTAATACTCAGTGCTAATACTCAATGTTCTTTTATACACTCAGTCTATTGCTCAAAACAACAGTCAAGACTGCTGCACTGCATTTCACTACAATGTAAATAATTCTCTGACCGCAAGTAGGGCATACCAAAACCTCATGAAATCTTTTAAAGGGGTCATATAATGCCATTTTTGTACAAGTTAATATGAATCTTTAGGGTCTAAATGAAAACTTTGTAATATACTTTTTTAAAAATTCTCATTAGTATTGTAAGAAAACGCTCATTTTACCTGCTCAAAAACAGCTCTGTTTTCAGCACGCCGTTTAAGTGTATGTGCCTTTAAATGATAATGAGCTTCGCTGACTCCGCCCCTCTGTTCTGTGGGCGCTTTGACACAACGCACGTGGAGTGTTGACTTGACAACAATTGAGGGTTTATTATGGCAGCGGGTTTATTATGGCAGCGGGATTCTCTCTGAGGACACATCTGTGCAACCGTATCAGTTTGAACCGGAGTCGGACCGAAAGAAGATGACGGCCCCGAAGAAGTTCGACAATTAAGGCTCGAACAGGACGTTTCTGAATGGTTGGTTAACAATGTCACTTTGATCTATTTTTGTATGTACTGGCAGGGTAAGGTTAGAGTTGTGAGATACAAACACTATGTGTTTAACGTTACTAATGTAAGTTATAGGTTAGTTCGTTGACAGATTTATGTTGAAAAACTTTTTGTTGTTGTTGTAAATGTAGGCTTGTCAGTGATGCGTGACGTTATCTCAGTGTTATGTACAACTATCGTGACTGAAACTGACATGAGGTCATGTCAGTAATGATTCTAGCAGTAGTTGAAGGATACCTAAGAATTTGTTGTATGTTTATGTTTAGTGCAGTACGAAAATGTTTTATGTTTTAAGAAAACTTTTAAGTACATCTATAGTATTGTAACTGCATTGATATTCCTGTTAATATTCTTGTTACGTTAACTGTAACACCTGCGTACACAGTTTTTTAATAACACAATAACTATAACGCGTTTTTCATTATAAACGTGGGATTATGAATTATATTGAGAACGTCGTAACGTTACATAGAATACCAGCCAATGCACTCTGAGTGTAAACATTAGCCACAATCATCGTGAAGCGTGCAAGCGATTATCAAAGATTAATATA
Organism: Chrosomus eos; assembly: GCA_036326025.1. NCBI lineage: Eukaryota > Metazoa > Chordata > Actinopteri > Cypriniformes > Leuciscidae > Chrosomus > Chrosomus eos. Next base: position 19,774,505 of record CM070824.1, on the reverse strand, counting down.
AAGGTTACTTAAACTTTACACTCACTTCTTTTGGAGGTCCAGCAGGAACACGAATAGTTGGTACCGATTCATTTTTCAGTAGCAGCTTCTTAGCAAAACCTGATTTATATTGACCCTCGCCTCGTTTATAAAGCAGTCTGGTGAGAAATGATTCACGCAAACATGAGCGCATTGACGTTGCTCGTCGGAAATATTCCCTTCATAAACAAAACTCAGCCACTGCGTCTTCGGATTTAGGAACATTAAAATGACTGCTGTGTTCGTTATTACACCCAAGAACAGAACTCCACAATCGCTTAGACGCCATTCTGCTCCAGTGTATCAACAATGACGAACTATGATTGACATCTCACTCACGAGCGAGGGCGGGTCTGTGATGAAACACTGCTGTCAATCAACAATTGTGGGAGGGGTGTGCGAGCTTGTGACGTCACAGGCTCGAACGGCTTGATTTGAGGCAGGGGAAAACATATAAGGAGATTAAAACAAAACCACTGGATGGATTTTTATCATTATATGATGGCTGTGTACAGGCACTGTCAACACACATTTCAGTACAATCAACTTGTAAAAGTGCATGTACCATTATATGACTCCTTTAAATGTGAAAGTAAGAAATTGATCGATGGAAAGAACTCAACAATTATAGTTACATGTTTGCTAAAAAAATAAACCAATTTAAAGCCATTTGTGTGGTATGGCTTTTGTGTTCTTTTGTGTCGCCAGAGGTCGTAGTGAAAATTAATGACTTCTGGTCATTTTGATGCTCTTGCCGGCGGTGGTCTGAACGCACAGACAGATTTTGAGATTTGGTCAGCTAAACGTCCTGGTTGTGTATGCAACCCACCGCCCCCTGAAGGAGGGAACGGAGGACGTAGTCGACGTCGACTGAATAGGGATCACGCTAGGGAGCCTGTCTTCTTCGTACTACTATTTAATCAAGCCAATTCAACATAGGCGTGTGTGATTAAATGCTCCGCCCCGCAGAGCGGGTATCAACAAGGAAGTGGACGCACGCACCAGTTGCTTTTTCCTGTGAGGAGCTGAGCGTCCCCCGGAGTCATCGGTGGTCCAGCAGTAGAACGGTGAACAGGGAACGGTGGGTTGCATACAGAACCAGGACATTCCCTTTCAGTCGAGAACGTCAGACGTAGTCGACGTCGACTGAATGGGGATCTATTGAAAATGCCACTAGTGCTGCCACCTTCCAGTGCCTAGACAGAAGCCTCCTGATCCCCGCGCAATTTAAGGCGGAGAAGGGACAGGGTTTTAGGCCAGGGAAGTCATTGCTGTTCCTACAGGACCACTGGGAAAGCGTTCCCTGTACATGGAAGGAAGGGACGCTGAGGAAGCCACATCCTGCCCGAAGGGAGATAACATGTAGAATACACATATGAACTGGTGGAAGACTGGGCAGTACAACATATTGAATGTCACTGAGGTGGCTCCAGCCTATGACAGGGGGGCCACTCAACTGGACAGTAATGGCAGAGCAGGCTTCTGCTGAGGCAAAGACACGGGTTCTCCGCAGGGAGCCGTACCGTGGAAGAATACACATATGGGATCACTGTAGGGATTGCAACATATGGACCCAGCATAACACAGGTTTCACAATTCTTACGAGTGGTAGGCCTGGCTTCGGATGCTCCACCGTGTCCGTCGCCGGAGGGTATGGAAGAACTCAACAGGGTTCGGTTAAGAGGGAAGTCTACTGGAGCAAGAATTGCGCATGTATCCAGTTCAGAGGAGGGGAATGGCGCAGCAAGCCGACACTTCGAACCGGGTTCATGGTGAAACTGGCTTCATGAGAAGGGAGCCCACGGGAAGCAGCGGTTCGACTATGGGTATCGCCCAGCCCCCAACTCTAAAATATCTGTTAGCCAAGCACTCTGTGTCAACGCCTAGGCGGGAGCACACCACCTAAGTGGACATGTGCATCTCGGACGTCTCACCAAGATGAAGGCAGCCACCATTACGGGGGCCAACCTCGCTTGGAAACAGCCTTCCCTTTCTGCTGATTTCCTAAACAGACAAGAGCTGGTCTGAGGTCCTAAGGCTAGCGTTCTGTGCACGTATAACCACAATGAAGTGGACAGACAGAGAAAGCCAGGGCTGGGTCTGCCTCCTCCGGGGCAATATTTTATAATTTAATATTTTTCCATATAATAATATATCATTTGCAAAAAGGAAAATGCATCTGTGTAGATGAGAGAATCATCTACAGTGTATGCGCGTTGTTCACACTCTGTATTATGGCCAAGCATGCAAGCTTAAAATAGCATCTGAATGTACACCCAACGCGCCACTGACTTTAGACTAGGTTTTTTCTGGTCAGTGGTGCAATTGTTTTCTGGAACTGCAAAATAGCACTAGGGAATGTTTGCGCCGGAACACGCCTCCTTTTTTGTGCTGAACCGCCCAGGGAGCGCAAGTTCATTTCCTAGTTTGCCGGCGTGCGTCTGTGGAGGGAAAAATCCGAATGATACATGCATCTGTGTACAAAGTCAATTGCGCTGGGTGCAAGATAGGGCCCATAGTGTGATGATTATCACTGAACTTGAGTGGTAGCCGAGTGATAATGAATTGCATAGCCGAGTCTAGTGGCCACAGTCTGGTCCGGACCAGTTGGGAAGTTCTTTCCGCTTCTTCGAACTAGGCCCAGATACGAGACCAGATACGTAACCCAACCTGAGAAATGTGAAGGTCCAGGAATCGAACCTTGTCCGCTTCTCTCATATCCGCCAGGTTGAGTCAGAGATGGCACTCCTGGACCACAAGTGTAGACATCGCTGTACCGATCGCACATGGTCGGTTGCAAGGTCGGTTGCAGTGCAGAGCTCACTCATGAGCTCACAGTCCAGACTACCCTCGTGCATGTTCATGAATGCCTGTGCCTGGTGGACCTGAAGCAACGCCATGGCATGCAGAGAGGAAGCGGCTTGCCCACAAGCTTTGTAAGCCTTGCCCGTGAGAGTGGATGAGAACTTACAGGCTTTAGAGAGGTGACGAGGCTCACCTCTCCATGAGGCAGCGGCCAACGAACACAGTTGCATCGGTACAGACCGCTCCACTGGAGGGATAGCCTCGTAACCCTTCACCGCTCCCCCATCAAGGGTAGTGTGTCAATGCCTAGACGGGACAGACTCACTTCAGAGGAGCTCACCACCTAAGTGGACACGTGAATCTCGGGATTTTCACCAAGATGAAGGCAGCCACCATTACGGGGGCCAATCTTGCTTGGAAACAGCCTTCCCTTTCCGCTGATTTCCTAAACAGACAAGAGCTGGTCTGAAGTCCTAAGGCTAGCATTCTGTGCACGTATAAACACAATGAAGCGGACGGACAGAGAAAGCTCACCCCCTGGAGCTACTACTTAGGTGGTTTCTGGCAGAGAGATGTGCCGTCCATGCCCCCGTAAGGTCCTCATGCAATTCAGAGAACCAACCCGGCCCGCCCGAGAAACCAATCATCCAACTGAGACGGCTCAGGAGACAGTGGAGGGATCCATTATCCTCTTGAGGGGCCCCAAATGAAATGGCTGGTTGGTCCACTACAGAGGGACCAGCACGTTCATCGGGGACTCCACAGGTTGCGGTGTGTAAGAGGAGTGAGGGATCCACAGGGCTTTGCCGGGCGGATTGCCGCTCACTGTAATCCTCAGATCACCCAGCTCAGATGGCACCCCAGTCCTCCTCTGGGAAGGTAGCCCAGAAGAAAGACCAGGGCAGGGTCCAGAGGCGGGGACTGCACCCACGCTTTTGACGTAGGCGTGTCTCAATCTCAAAACAGAGATGGTCATATTCCCACAATGGGAACGTGACTCATGCAGGAGAGCTGCCTCAGCGTGCTGTAAGCCTAAACACACGATACTGCTCTCAGGACCGTCAGAGGGGACCTTACCACACCAGAAACGCACGAATGGAATGGCATCTTGAAAGAAATGGCATCTTGAAAGAAATGCACTCACACACGTTTTGCTCTTTTAGAAATAGGACCGTCACCAGTGCCGGAGCACACAGGGAATGACCGCGGCAAAACTGAATAAGCAAACTGAAACAGGGAAACACTTACTTCTCGCCCTCTAACCAACCGTCAAACACACAAACAAATATAATTTTGATGCCGTTAAAACAGCAGTTGAGAGCTTAAGAAGCTTGCAATCACTGCTGCACTCGCGCTGTAGAAACGGCAACACTGGGAGGTCTTCCCGCAAGAACACAGACACACTCGCTTGCTGTGTAAACAGTAGTAGATCTTCAGAGACATCTGATTGACTTCGAAGTAAAAAATCAACTGGTTCGTGCGTCCATATCCGTGTTTATACCCGCGCTGCGGGGAGGACCGTGTAATCATGCATGCCAATGTTGAATTGGCTTGATTAAATAGTAGTATGAAGAAGACAGGCTCCCTAGCGTGATCCCCATTCAGTCGAACGTCAACTACGTCTGATGTTCTCAACTGAAAGGGAACAAAACAGGCGGAGTACAAATTACGTAGACTAAGGGTAGTTGTGAGAGCAAATGCCGTGTAAATTATTATTTAATACGATAAATTTGTATTTCACGGCACGCAAATTTATGTGTAGCCCCGGTACGGTTTGTGTTGAGCCATTTATAAGTCTTGATGTTTGATAAGAAAGATATTTAAATGTAGTTGCAATAAACTCTGTAATAATCCGAACAACTGTATCAGATGACTATTATTCTGTTGCGTGGAGCTGAGTAAGAACTTATGACACAGCATGATCTTTGGTTGACCAATCAGCGGAAAGGGGCGTTTTATTCCCGCCCATGTAGATATCGAATATTCGAGCTGTTTATCCATTTTGGTTTTATTGTTATTCCAGTTGGCAGATTAGAACAAATGTGATGAAAATACGATCCGAGATTTACTTATTTATGTTTATGAGAAGGGTTGAATATGTGATAAATTAACGGTTTCTTCTTTTTTCCGTTTAGAAAACAAAAAAAACAAGAAAACAAATTTTCCGAAGGTACATGGACCGAAACTGAGAGATGGGCTGAAACATACCTGTCTCATTACTGATTTCTCCTTCGGCACATGGAATACAGTCATAACAGCAGACAGGTCTTCCTTTCTGTGCAGCCTTCCTAGTTCCTGGAGGACAGCTCTGACTGCACACAGACCTTGGCTTCTACATAGAAAAATACACTGTACACAATTATCTAATTTTTCTTTGCAAAATAAAAATATTTGTAAATTTTTTGTAAATTTGTCAATTTCTGAGAACAGTATTTCATACCTGCAATGTTAATTGATGCCAATATGCAATGGGACACATGCTCATGGTCAGTGAAAATGTTTTTTGAAAAAAATTCGATTCAAAGTGCTGTTACAAAAATTCAAAACCATTACTACTGTAGTGATGCCATTTTGTTAAAAACTTGTTCAGTAATGTCCTCTGCTGTTGCTTTTGTACATTTGATCAAACCTCATTGTCACTTGACCTTTTTGCTCTGAATTTCCAGTGTCAGTAAACAATATAAAAACACTATATACAATTTAGACTACAACTATTGTCTTTGTACACCAGGAATGAATGCAATTTTCGTTTTCTAATATTCAGTTGATTCTTGGTTTTGTAAATCATATCTTCTTTGAAACCAATGTGATGGAAGTAAAATAATGACAAATGTATTTGAAACAAAAAAGCTTGTTAAATTGCACTAATTGAAAAATTGCATTGCATTAACAGTGCTTGTATTTTAATGCATTGTATGTTTAGGGCTTGCATTTTTATGGTCTGAAATTCAACATGGTTGTACATTTAAAGGTTGGTAAGTGACATTTCAAAAAAACGCTATTGGACATTATTGATATTTGAAATCAATACAAACAAAGCTCCAAAACTCACCCACCAAACTTAACCGCTTTGCTCTGAGTTGGTCTCAAACCCCGTTCGCTGGCATGCGAGGCGATCGAATTAACAATGATGCTAAAAGTCGCATTCTCTAGCAGTCGTCTGCACGACTCTCACTAGCTGGCCTCCATTACGCACGCAATCCAAGAGTGGATGACTGTTTATCATATCAGAAGCACAAAAAAATAATGCTGCAGGAATAGCAGTAGAGTATTGGTGCATAATCATACATCTGCTGCTAGTCATCCTCACCAGCAGGTGGTGCAAGAAGGTGCAGATGTAGACCAGAGAGAGAGTCATTCATTCACAAAAGCGCATTTGCAGAAATGGAGCAAGCAGTAATTATATGTGATGATTATCAGGGCCAGTATATGTGCGTGAAGGCTGACTAAGACACAAAATCTGCTTTAAGTTTTAAGTCTTTGTGGTTTCTTTCCCTGTGTACATGTAAGCAGCTTTCTCTACAATGAACAAAATTATAACGTTATTCTCCCGATGCTGAAGTACAGATCAAACATCACATCTGAGTCTCTTGGTTGTTAAGTTTCCTTTACTTTATATCGCGGCGCTGTGCTGCAGTTTTAGGGTTTCCCTCGTACGTCAAACTTAATAGAAAAATGCAGGGTAACACTTTACTTGAAGGCGTGTGCATAAGACTAACATGACACCTTCATAATCATGGCATGACACATGTTATGAATATGAAGGAAGTTTTATGCATGTTTGTGACAACTGTCATGAAGTATCATTTGCTCAATTATGAACAATTATGCCATAAACATGACATAGCAGAATAATTATCAAACTTAAGAAACCACTTAGCTTTATTGGTTAACATTACATTAAACTGTCTGGTGGTTGGTTTTGACATTGGCTGTCATGAAGCCATTATAAATTTTTAATGACAAATTCAATTTGTACCACTGTAGTTGAGGTCACGAAAGATATTCATGACACAGTTATAATGGCCTCATGACAGCCAATGCCAAAACCAACCACATGACAGTTTAACTTAATTTAATGTCAAGTTGTCATGACAAAGACACTGACACGTTATGATGTATTGGTTTATGTCAAGATGTCATAACAAAGACATCTTAAACAATGTCATATTTGCATTCAAAATGTCATTATTGAGCGAAAGACACTTAGGGGGCTTTTCCACTGGGCTCGTTTGCTGCGGTCCGAGCCCGAGCGCGTTTGTTCCCGGCGCCCCCCGCAGCGTTGGTCTGGTTTCACACACAACTTGATTCTATCGAACCCTGGTGCGTTTGCGTGCATATGACATCATCGCAAACGTGCACGGCGCATGATAGAAAACAGAACGCGGGTCAATATTGTGCTTTTTTTTTTATTAATTCGCTGCTATTATGCGCAGTTGAGTGAACAATACAGGTTTACTGTGCGTGTGTCACATAAGGTGGACTTCTGCTGCTTGCAAACGGACTCTTTTTAGGAGACAGTGGATTTCCAACTTTGTTGCCCTGATTCCACGCGCAATGCACGAATACACTGCAGGCTCACTCGTCGTATCCAAGGTAAATCATCAACACTATCATCCCTTACAAGCGTTTTATTTAACTGAATACATCACAATGATCTAAAACGCATGCGCAGGTTACTTTACTTCCTGAACAAGTGCGCACCCGAGTCCGTGTTGCTTTCACATTCACGCGAACCGCGGCACGGTTTGGGAGCAACCGAACTCAGACCACCTCTTCCAGGTAGTCTCGGGTTCGGTACCCCAGTGCGCACCCGGGTCCCATGACAGCGTTCACATTAACGATTTTTCATGCAAACCGTGCCCTGTTCCGAACTAAACTGCCAGTGTGAAAGCCACCTTAATGACAGTTGTCATAAACATGCATAAACCCTACTTCATTTTCATGACATATGTCATGTCATGGTTATGAAAGTGTCATGTTAGTCTTATGCACACCCCTTCAAGGTAATATTAAAATACCAAACTTAGTATAAACCTTATTGATAAGATTCAAACTATTTACAGGCAAGAAGATTAGCCCACAATATGAATGCAAGTTATGCATCGCATTAAACTAAGCATTTATAAAGAAAATGCTTAACATGGCTTAGTAGACTAATAAAAGATCATCTCAGTGTGCACCTTATAGTTGAGGCACACTATATACATTTTGAACCACTGAATTTATGGAAGCGAATTTATAAAGTGAAATAAAATGGACCGAAAATTGGCTCTTGAATATTATACGTTGTATTTTTAAACAGACTGAATTCTGGAACGTGAATATGTAATATTTATTTTTTAATAATGACAATGTGTGAGAAATGTTTTGAATTTGAACATTCACAGCTTAAATATAAGACCATGTTGAATTTCAGACCATAAAAATACAATGCATTGAAATGCAAGCAGTGCATTATTTTTTAATTAGTGAATTTCAACAAGCTTTTTTTGTTTCAAATACATTTGTAATTATTATACTTTCATAAATGTGGAATCATACAGCATACATCTGTAAATGGTTTTGTGTGGCGGGAACCACATTTTCTGTTCTGAATTTGTGCAAAGCCTTGAGCAAAGGTGGAGGGCACTGAAAAAAAGACCTTTCTAAATTGATATCATTCAAGCTATTTTTATAGACCAGTTCAAATGTTTTGACATTTTGTTTTCAAACTTTAAACAAACCCTGTATGATAAACATGTTACAGCCATTTACCTCCAGCTTTCCTCCAGCCCAGATTATGTTGTCAGTGTTGAGCACAAATTGTTGGTCAGGGGCCAGTGAGGCATCATAGTATCCTACTGGTTTAAACTTGATTGATCCATTAGAGTCCTGCTGCCAGTTCACAACTTCATATTTGGCTACAACTGCACCAGTGCTGTCAAACCACACATGATCTCCCATCTTTATGGTGAAATTGACCTTTTTGAGAGCCTTAACCACCTATTGAGAAAGTAATTTTCAGGCATAAATTGGTGAATCCTCTTGTTCTCTTCCTTTCAGTCTATCACTCTGTCTATCTGTTTTATGTTATTACCTGCTGTGGTTGTATTTTCAGGTCTGTTTCACAACCTTCCTTTTCTTTGCACTTCAGTAGAGAGTGTAGTGAATGAGCCACAGCATAAACTGATTTGTATACATTGCTTGCATATCTTTGTTCAGGCACATCTTCATTGTTGCTTTTCAACACAAGGAGATCTTGATATGCGTTGCAAATTAATTGATATTGAGAATAATTCCCCTCAGTCTGTGAGCATGGAAAAGCTGTGTCCCAGAATGCTTTTATTACATAATCTGCAAAACCTTCAATATTGTTTTTTTTTACAGCAAACCCCAATGTTCCTCCCAGCACATGAAAACTGTTTGGAGTGACCATACTGTTTGCTGTTATCCATGCCTCCACACCAATTACTTGTAGGCCTGTAATGTTTTGAATAATTAAATAATCAAGTAGATTGTTCATTTCAAAATTGGTAAGAAATGCAACAATTACTTTTGCAGTGCCTTTTTTTATTGTGTCTACCACATTTTTGAGTTTTTCAGGCTCTGTTCTCTGGAATTTTACAGAGTACTCCACACAAATCCCCTCCTTCTCGGCTGTATTCAGAAATATTGCCATTCCATAGTTTCCATAATCATTGTCACTGTTCACCGCTCCCACCCAAGACCAGCCAAAGTATTTGATTATGTATGCTAGTGCTCTGCTCTGGTGGTAATCACTAGCGATAGTCCTGAAGAAATAGGGGTAGTCTTTTCTATTACTGAGACATTCACATGAGGCTGAGGGACTTATCTGAAATAAGGCAATAGAAAACAGTGAAACAGTCATAAGTATTTATGTCAAACATTAAGTGTTTTTGCTCCTTACCACTGGGATTTTAAAAGGTCCTGTAGTTTCTGGACAGAATCACTGTGTTGGATGACTCTGTTTCTCCTATGATAGCATGAATAGGAGACTGTCCATTGCATCTGTCTCCTGATGCAAACTGATTACTATTCATTAATGCCATATTTGCACCCATAGAAGAAAGTCTTGAACCACAAGTATCATAAATTCTGTAGCCAATAGAAACATTTGGAAGCAAATTTTCACTTCTGTTAATCTCCTCTATGGCAAAGATCATGATTTGAGCCATTCGGAAATCTCTTAGACTCACACTGTGCAAAAAATAAAACCAGAAGGTTAAACAAACTGCATTATTTCCATGATCTGCTATAATGACCAAAATATATTTTGAAGTAAAAACCTTGAGCATGATAAAAGCTGAGGTTTTTGTTTAAACTTAAATGAAGGTAATGTCTCTATGCTGTGGATTGGAAAAAGTGCTCCAATAGTTACGTCTCCATCCTTGGATAGCAATGGGTATTTTGGGTCCCCATCATTCGGCAAAGAGGCTTTTCTGCCTGTGCATGAAGTCGAAAGTTAAGCAAGAGTATGCCAAGAAAAACAGCCATCCAAAAGTCTGAGTTCAACAGTGGCCAAATGCAACTGGCTTAATTCAATATTTGCACTTTTATACACACAATTAATATGGATGATTGATTGTCAATGCAGCCAATGACCTCATTTGGTAAGGACATGGGTCAAGTCAAGCAGAGGCAGAATAGAGTCTGATTGAATCAATCCATTAAAAGGCATTAAATCGTAAAACTGTGAATATTTAAATAATTAGTTATTGCTGTGAAAACTATCTAATAAATTATACCTCTTTTTGTCCAAAACAGCCATTTGTCAGAGATTACCTACTATCCATTCCAATAAATTAGCATAACTAACCCTTAGGGAGTCCAAAGTGATGGGGGTCGTTAAGATGTTCTGACAATACCTGACATTTGTGCTTTTTTCAGTTGCTTATAAACATATTAATGGCAAATGTCAAGTCAAGTCAACTATATTTATATAGCGCTTTTCACAATATACAGTCCCTCCAGGATTTTGCAGGCCTTTTTTGTGATTGTTGCAGCCTAAAATGGCAGATGTTGCGGCCGCTTTTCTAAAAAGTTGCGATGAAAGTTGCGATGTTCTTCTGCATTTGTTTTTATAGGTTAAAACGGCAAAGGTAGATAGATTTTTACTTAAAGTGTCATATTATGCTTTTTGGCTTTTTCCCTTTCCTTTATTGTGTTGTATATCTTTTTTTGTGCATGTTATAGGTTTACTAAGTGAAAAAAGCCCAAAGTCCACCCAAAGGGACGTATATGTCCACAGAAAACACTGTTCACCATCTGCTCTATTGTGTCCAGAATTTACTTCAGAGACAAACGTGCTCACTTTGTAACCACGTTAATGAGAACAAACCCACTAACCTTTAGGTAACATTATAAAAAGGCAAAAAAAACGATTTAAAGACAACAGCAAAATCTAACAAACTAAGCTTCGTTTTTTTAACAAGATCTGCACCTGCAAAAATGTAAATGTGCAAAACCCCCTCAAACATTAAGCAGCATTTATTTGAAAGATGCCAATACTAATAAGTGCAAAATACAGTTTTCTTAGGAATAGCCACAAAAGTTAAATGGTGGAAAAAATCAAAAGTTTAATACTGTATTTTAATGGCTATAATATAATATAATATAGCTGAAGGTGACACACCTGCACTTCCGCTTTGCTACTTCGCTTTGCTACCTGCTGTGAGCTGTGCATTTGTTTGCGTCGTGGCTGTCAAAGCCTCGTATTAGCTTCATATTTTTCCGTATTTCTCTCTTTTATTCTGTTCTGCAACATCATTTAACTCATAATTACAACTCGGACTGTTGGTCGCAGAGCGAGACACCGCTTCACTGCTGCTCGCCCTGCGATCGACTGATTTTGTCAGCCTCGTTGCTGCTGTGCGCTTATCTGCGTCGTGGCTGTCTAGCCTCGTATTAGACGGTCTCAAGCCATTATACGGCTGGAACCGCAAATACGGTAAGAACATCGGTTGTTGGTCGTAGAGCGAGACACTGCTTCACTGCTGCTCGCCCTGCGATCGACTGATTTATCCGCCTCGCTGTCTGCCGTGAGTTTGTTTGTCTGCGTCGTGGCTGTCTAAGCCTCGTATTAGGTTCGTATTTCCTTGTGTTTTTCCGTATTTCCTCCTTTTATTCTGTTTTGAACCATCATTTAACACATAATTATAACTAGGACTGTTGAACAGACGCGTCTCAAGCCGTTACCCAACACCACTACCACTAAGTTGCTGACTTACTGTCCATCTGTTGAAATGGCGAAATATATCAGGTGTGTGTTATCTACCTTTTTGTGCAGATGAGAACAAATCTGAGTTGCTCGCGGTGCAGTCTGAATTAGAAGCTGTAGAAAAGCAGATCCGTGACCTTCTAGAGAGACAAATGAGTGAGAGACCGGCGTTTAGCTCTTGAAACATCACGCGCTGTGCACACGGATCAGTGATTAACGTTAGTAACCCGCTGACGCGACCTCGTCTACTCCGTCCGTTTCTCAGCACTGGTCCCGAACGTCCAGGTCACGATCAGCCATGGTTTCATTCACTCCGGCTTCAACACACCATCACGAAGCCTGGGTGGTTCCGCGGAAGCCGCGAGCCAGGACAAGAATCTTTTCGCCCTCCCGGTTTTCGAGATCTCCACTCAGAACCGCTTCTCCCCTCTTCGTGAAACGGAACGCGATGCTGTGATCATCGGCGATTCCACCGTCCGACACGTCCATGCTACGTTAGGTAAAAGTAAGGTGCACAGTCACTGCTTTCCTGGTGCTCGTGTTCTCGATATAACTGGCGGGTAACTGAGATCTTGAATGGTGACGAGCGCGTCGGAGCTGTTGTGCTGCACGCGGGATCTAACGACACTAGGCTGCGACAGACGGAGGTTCTGAAGAAAGACTTCAGGAGCCTTATCGATACGGTACGCAGCACATCGCCTGAAATAGCGATTATTGTGTCTGGACCGCTCCTACGTACCGACGAGGGCATGAAAAGTTCAGTAGATTATTCGCGCTTAATGAATGGTTATTGTCATGGTGCAATGAGCAGAAACTGCTCTTTGTAAATAATTGGAATCTGTTTTGGGAGCGACCGAGGCTCTTCCGCGTGATGGCTTACACCCAAGTAGAATAGGGGCAGATCTTCTGTCAGATAACATCTCCAAGATGTTAAATACCATTTGACTAGTAACAAAAATCCAAATCACAGTCTCTACTGCACCAATTTAATTGATATTAATACTAGTGTAGAACATTGCATAGAAACTGTGTCTATTCCTCGTTTACTAAGATCAAATAATAAATCTACTGCGGGATCTAGAAAAATCTAATTGTTATTAAAACAAAAACTCTCGCTATTAGTGAACAAAAAAATTTCTAAAGCTAGGTCTTCTAAACATTAGATCACTCACACCTAAGGCGGTTATTGTAAATGAAATGGTCACAGATAATAATTTCGATGTTCTGTGCCTTACTGAAACCTGGCTTAAACAAATGATTATTTCGGTCTAAATGAGTCTACTCCGCCAGGATACTGTTATAAGCATGAGCCCCGTCTGATCGGTGCTGGCGGCGGTGTTGCAACAATCTATAGAGATATTCTCAATGTTACTCAGAAAACTTGTCATAGGTTTAATTCGTTTGAAGTATTGTGCTAAATGTTACGCTGTTAGATGTAAGAAAAAAATCCCTATTATCTCTAGCATTGGCTACCGTATATCGACCTCCAGGGCCTTACGCCGATTTTCTAAAAGAGTTTGCTGACTTTCTATCAGATCTTTTGGTCAACGTCGATAAAGCATTAATTGTTGGAGATTTTAACATACACGTAGATAATTTAAATGATGCGTTAGGGGCTGCGTTTACAGATTTATTAAACTCCTTCGGGGTCAAGCAAAACGTCAGGACCAACTATGTCTTAATCATACACTCGATTTAATTATATCATATGGAACCGATCCAACCGATATAGATATCATTCCACTAAGTGATGATGTCACTGACATTAATGGTAACTTGCATACTACGTACTGCTGTATTATGTCATGCTGCGCCCACGTTATCGACCAGGTAGAACAATTTTCCATCCACCTAGATAATTTCTCAATAGCTTATCTGATCTGTCTCAGCTGCTGCCTGAACCCAAACAAACAGATGAACTAGACGAATTAATAGCATATGAGCACCATTTCTCTAGAACATTGGATATGGTTGCACCCATTCGATTAAAAAGGTCAGAGAAAAAAGTATAGCACCATGGTCAAATACTACGTATGTTTTTAAAGAGAGAAACCCTAATTTAGAGCGAAAATGGAAAAAAACTAATTTAGAGGTCTTTAGAATCGCGTGGAAAGACAGTTGTCACGTTATAAAAAGGCCTTAAAACGGCCAGGGCTGAGCACCTCAGCAAATTAATAGAAAACAAAAAATATCCAAGGTTTTATTTAATACCGTGGCTAGACTAACAAATAAACAGAAGTCGTCTGAACAAAATACCTTGTTACAGTTCAGTAGTAATGATTTCATGAACTTTTTCACGAGAAAATTGAAAGCATCAGAATCAAAATCGTAAACGTTCAATCTTTGCTCGCGCCTTATAATTCAGCCGCAATTATCACCCGCAAGAACAATTACAATGCTTTACAACCATAGAACAAAAGAGTTAAATAAACTTATCATTCATCTAAAACAACAACATGTTTATTAGATCCTATACCAACTAAACTACTGAAAGAAGTATTACCTATAGTGGAAGAGCTCTTTCAATATTATTAATTCGTCTTTATCTTTAGGTCATGTTCAAGAGATTCAAGCTGGCAGTTATAAAACCTCTTATTAAGAAACCACAAATTAGATCCAAATAACCTAGCAAATTACAGACCCATTTCGAATCTTCCTTTATGTCAAAAATATTAGAAAAAGTTGTGTCCGCTCAACTCGGCTTTTCTTGCAAGAAAACGACATCTATGAAAAGTTTCAGTCTGGATTCAGGCACATCATAGCACTGAAAACTGCGCTTGTTAGAATCATAAATGATCTACTTTTAGCTTCGGACCAGGCTGTATTCAGTACTAGTTTACTTGATCTTAGTGCTGGTTTCGATATATAGATCACACAATACTCTTAGATCGACTACAAAATTACACTGGTGTTCAAGACAAGCATTAAGCGGGTTCAGGTCATACTTATCTGACCGCTACCATTTCGTCTACTTAAATGGAGAAAAATCGATCATGACTTCGGCAAACCATGGAGTGCCGCAGGGATCTGTGTTATGGCCCTTAATTATTCTCAATATATATGCTGCCACTTGGTAATTTCTAAGGAACATGGAATTAGTTTTCCATTTGCTATGTGATGACACTCAAATATATATTTCATCACGGCCAGATGAATACGCTAAATTATCCAAATTGACAGATTGTGTTAAAGATATAAAAAGATTGGATGACGCGTAACTTTCTTTTATTAAATCCAGATAAGACAGAGGTAATACTTACGGTTCTAAAAACCGTCTACAAAACCTTCACAACACAATTTAACATAGTAGGGGTGCCCGTTACTTTATCCGCTACAGTAAAAGACCTGGGTGTTATATTAGATGCAACCTGTCTTTTGAAAAGCCCTATTTTATATGTTACAAAAAGTTTTTCCTTAGAAAATTGCTAAGCTACGTAATATGCTATCTGTTTTGATGCAGAAAAAAATTAGTTCATGCATTCATGACCTCGGACTAGATTACTGTAATGCTTTATTAGCTGGTTTTTCCTGCATCCTCAATAAACAAGCTAAGTTAGTCCAAAATGCAGCCGCTAGGTTTTACTAATCAAGAAAATTGATCATATAACACCAGGGGTTTCCCTTTTTCGAAAAAGGGAACTTCGAGATGCGTCGAACGACACGGTGGGAACGCCTCTTGCGTGATTGGTCTGAAGCATCTATGAACTAGTCCGAGGAATGAGAGAATGAGCGTCACGGGCGGGTGAAGTCATGAACCGGAAAGGATAAGACACTTCCGTGCTCGCCGGCATTTAGTTCTGTTGCCTCAGCAAGCGATCTGTGTAAAAAATGTCTTGTCTATTTATTGTTGTCTGTTGCATTATTTTTATGGAAACGTTAGGCGAACAAATGTACAAACAGTGTGTTCCTCCCCGCCCGCGTTTATTTAAACGGGTGGGACACCCCCGAGTTTTGTTAATTTGTTTGGGGTAGAGATATTCTCAGCCCTTGAAAGAAAAAAAGGTGGGGGGTGAGTTCCAACTCTGTGAAATAGTATGCCCCTGCTCTGTGTCATTGTATGATAGTGAAGGCTTGCGATTCCCAGGACCCGCGTTTTTCCGAGGGGCGTGGGGAATGCTTCTGGGGGATCGCCGTGGATCTTTTGGAGGGTTTGAAAAGGGTGTGGGCCTTTTTTCCTTCCTTACCCCGGGAAAATCCAGCTCTATCTCCTGGTGTCGGAAGCACGCTCTGCGGTTTTTTCCGCTCGGGGAGAGAGAGCCCTTTTTCCTTCATATTTCTTCCCCGGGAGGTTAAATGTTTGAGAATTTTTGAAAGTGAAAGCAAGCACACACATGTTGATTAGATTTGCCATCTATTTCCCCTTATGATGAACTGGTGGAGGTTTTTGTCCCTGCTGTAAAAATTAAAATTTAATGGCCACTGAGATTGGGCGCTCCCCAAAAATTACGAGGTTTTTTCCACACTATAATTATCTCCCCCCGGGTTCCCTTTTCCCTGATTTACACACTGAATTTAAAAAGTGGGAAAAAACCGTATTTTATTACTACTTTTGCCCCGTGTTAAAGATTTTTTTAAGGAAAGGGGTTGAAAGTTTAGGTTATGATATAACCCCGGGCCCCTGAACAAAAAAAAAAAAAAAAAAAAAAAAATTTGCTGTTTAAAACCCGGCCGATCGTCATTTAAAGCCCCGCTTTGCTAAATAAGCCTATTCTAAAAAAATCTGCTTTTTTCCGGGGGAGGCGTATTTTTAATGTTTTAATCAGAATCTAGCTGGATCCGGTTTCCCCGGGGGCCCCTTTTTGATTTCGGGTCTTTGAAAAAAAGATTTGGGGTGGGATTCGCGTTTGCCGGGCACGCGAAAGGTTTAAGCAGCATTTGGTTTATGGGAAAATTTAGGGCCCGCGGTCACTGGAGATTTTAAAAAAAAATATGTATAATGCCCCCGGCTTACCCCCCATTGCGGGGGTTTTGGGATATAGTGAAATTTACCCTTCCGTCCTTCGGCGACGATTCCGGTTCGTTGTTAGGTGATACTTTATATTATTTATAAAAAATAATATAATGGTTTCTCCCCCCCCTGTGTCCCCCTGGGGCTGCTGGGGTGACGCTACCCCTAGTTCATTTTTATGTGCACAAAAAAGAGGACCCCCGCCGAAGTGGAGGGTGTACACCCATTCACGGTCCCCGTTCCATTTGGGGCCCCCACAACCCCCTCCCAAACCCCGCCACCTCCGGTGCTTTCAGGGGCAGGGGCTCCCCGATCGGATGCTATGCTGGGGCCCAAAAAAAAAAAAAAAAAAAACATTGGTTTTGCGCCCTCTGAGGGGGGTTTTGACAGTCAGGAGGTTTCCCCGCCATTAGTTTCAGGTCCGTTTTGGTTCCGTAACACCAGGGGCCCAGCCTCGAGAGGGGTTTCCCCTTAGAAAATTTTTTTTGGAGGTGGAAGTTTTCCCCAATATTTCTATTGGGTCCTGCAGATTTAAAAAAAGGATACAGAATCCGTTTGGCTTGTCCCCCTCATTACAGCGGGGGGTGCCCACAGTGGGACCCCCGGGTTTTTAAAGGAACAAGAATAAACCCCCCGTTAGAAAAAAGCTATAGAACAGGTGTACTCCCCTCAAGGTCGGGTTTTTACAGCCATTATTTTTTTTTCCCCAAAAAAGGTGGGGGTTGCGTTTTTTTAGATTTCCCTTTAATTGGTCATTCAAAACTAAATGATAGGACCCCCAAAAAGCCGGCCCAAACAATCCAGGACTGGTTTGCCCGATAGATCTAAAGGTGCATACTTCCATTCTCCATCCCTCAGCACAGGAAGTTCCCCTTTGGGTTTTTTTTCAGGGGCAAAGAATACCAATATGGGGTTTTCCTTTCGGCCAGCTTGTCACCCCCTTGCTTTGAATTTATCGAGCTGGCGATTCTAGGGAATCAAGATTGGGGTTCGGCACCCCGGGGGGTCGTTTCGCTCTATGGATGTTGGGGGTTAGGTCAATACCAAAAGAGTGTCTTTTTTCCTATTGAGGAAAACCCTTTCCTTTTGGGGGGTACGGGATTTAGTATCCCCAAAAGCCACAAAAGTGAGGTAGGCCAGTCAGCACTGTAAAAAAATTCAAGAGCTGTTTGGGGCTTGTTGCACGCGTCCCCAAGGTTCCTTTTTGGGGTGCTGTCTGGACCTTTTTTTAGCGTGGTCAGGGGCCCGAGGGTTCTCCCCGGGGGAAACCCCTTTGATATCAAGGGGGCGGCGATGCTTTCGTGCCTTGTTATAGTAGTAAACACTGGTTTAAACCCCCAAACCCCTCCGCATTGAAAAATTGGAGACTGTTGGGGGGTACTGGCAGCGTGTCCAGAAAAAATTTTGGTTTTCTTAACCCAGGGCCCCGGGGTGGGGCTTTTTTGCCATCGAGTTGTAAATCTCGCAGATGTTTCCCCTTTCAGGTTGGGGAGGGAAAGGGAAAGGGGCGCTCGGTTGGGTCTGGGGAAAAAGGGCCTCATCTTTCGGGCAATAAATTGTGGAGATGAGGCCTTTCTTCAAGCCCTTGGGGGGCATTTCCTTGGCCCCAGGGGCCCCTATGTGTTTCGGTTCGACAGACAACATTTTAGTGGTTTCTTATCTGAACCCCGGGGGGGGCTGCGCCGCGTCCCTTTTTCAAACGGCGCCCCCCAGCCCCCTTTGGGGCTTGGGAGGTATCCCCCCGAGGGCTTTTGTTTTCCTGGGGCCAGAATATAGGAGCGACATCCTGTCGGGGCCCGGGCTGGGGCAGGGGTTGGAAAACCCCCCGAGGCGGGGGGGAAAAAAATTGGGGGGAGGCATAGGGGAAAGGAAGGGGGGATCGTTCGCGTTCAAAAACCGACGCACTGCCCCTTTTGGGGATTCTCTGACAAACCCCCCCCCCCGGGGGCGGGGCCCCGGGGGCGGTGGGGGGAGGCTACTCTGTCCCCTTTTCCCCCCTTTTTCTCTGCCCCCCGGGGTTTTGGGGGGGTTTTTGTCGGTTTTGGAAAACCCCATGCTTGTAGCCCCCGGGGCCCCAATGGGGTTTTGGTTTGGGGACCTGATCCCTGTAGACGGGCCCCATTGGAGACCCCTTTTTTAGGGGGGCCCCTTTTGTCTCGGCGGGGGGCCCCAAAATTTCCCCGGGCCCCGAATTTGGAATTTTTGGGGGTTTTGGCCTTGGGGGGGGGGGCCCCCCCCCTTATTTGGGGCCAGGGGGGAGTGGGGACTCCCGCCCCCCCCTTCCCCCTAGGGGGGGGGGGAAAATTATCGTTAAATGGGGTTTTCCCTAGGGGGCACCAACCAAATTGGGTCCGGGGAAACTTTTCTTTAAAATTTTCCCCAAGGTTCCTGAAAAGGGGGGGTTTTGGTTCCAGGGGCTTTGTTCCCCACAAAAGTTTACGTGGCCCATTGCGGCTTCCCTACTATGGTGGGGGGGTATTCCTTTGGGTCGGCCCCCCCAATTACACGTTTCCTTCGTGGCACTTTGGGGGTGGGCCCCGCAATCCGCACTAAGGTCCCCGCTTGGGATTTGATATAGTTCTAAAAGGGCCCCTTTTTGGGCCCTTTGGGCCCTTTTAATTTTGGTCTCAAAAAATTTTCCCCCCTTTCCGACTTTTTTGCTAGCTATTTCGCCCCCAAAAGAGGGGTTGGCAACCCCAGGCCTTTCGGTTCCCCCCCTCCCTTTTAATTTCCCCGGGGTGGAAAGGGGTTTCCCAAACCCCAAAAAACAGGGATACGCCCCCAAGGTTCCCCCCCTTTTACTCCCCCCCATTTTGCCCCCCCGGCTTTTGTCCTCCTCATTTGCAACTGGGGCCCCGGAAAAGAGCCCTGTTGGTCCAGTGCGGGGGAGGGGCACAATGTAATGGGGCTCCTCTCAGAAAGTCGACCAATTACTGATTTTTTTTTGGGTCACCAAAAAAAGGGTTTTTCCGCTTCAAACAGACGTCAAAAAGGGTAGTGAGGCTTTTTCCCACGGGGATACGTTTATTCGGGCCACCCCCTTTTCTTTGGGGGCCCAGCCCCCGACCAGGAGTTGGCGGTTTTAAAACCCTTTTTGGGGGGGGATCTTTCAAGATGTTTGTGATGCGGGGGGTGGCCCCTTCTCGCTCACTTTTGTGAGATTTTACATTTGGACTGGATGTTTCCCCCCGGTTTCAGGGGCTGAGGCTTAGATCCCCAAAAAGAAGACTGACACTAGGACTTGAAAATATGGGGGTTGGGTATTTTCCCCCCCCCGTGTCGCGCGATCTCGAATTTCCCCTTTTTCAAAAAGGGGGAAGTCTCAGGTTCTATTGAAACCTTTTTCCCCGGAGAAAAGGGAAAAGAGAGAGGCCCCCCCATACTTTGCGTCCCGGGCGATCGGTTTTCTTGGGGAATGTGGGAAGTAAATGCCGGGGGACCCGGGAAGGGCTCTTATCCTTTCCTGGTTCTTTGAGTCACCCCCCCTGACCCATTCTCTCATTCCTTGGCTATTTGGATAGAGTTCAGACGCAACCCCGAAGAGGCTTTCCCCCCGGTGTTGAGCATTTTTGTTCCCTGTTTCTAGGGAACTAGGTTTTCAAAAAAACCTGGACTTTTTTTAACTTCATTGGTTACCTATAAAATTTTCCCTATTAATTACAAGGTATTCTTTTTTTTCCCCCAAAGTTAAATGGGTTTGCTCCCCCCTATTTAACGGCTTTATCGCCCCTTTTTAAACCATCGCGTCTTTAAGATCCTAAATTTGAGGCTTTTTGGTCATTCCTAAAGGGGGCCAGTCCACCAAAGGGGGAAGGGATTTTCCCCAAACTAGTCCGAAGCTCTGGAATAGCCTTCCGAAAATTTTTTTTGGTTTCTCAGACTCGCTCCCCCCCCTTTTAAAATAGGGCTAAAGACGATCTATTTAGCCAGGGCCCTTCTATAAATTTTTTTTTTACAGTTTTCTGTAAAAATTTTTGGGCCTTTTAGTTCATAAACGCCAGAGGAGAAAATGGGCCCCCCCCCGAGCCCCCGGGTTTTCCCAAGGTTTTTTTTTCCCCCGGGTGATCTGATGGGGAGTTTTAGGACACCATTGGGGACTTGATGGGGTTTTTTCGGTTCCCCTTTTTTGTTGCCTTGGCTTGCTAGTTGGGGATATTTAAAATTTAAATTTAAAAACTTTCCCCCTTTTCAGCTCTACAAAAAAAAGGGTTCCTTTTTGGGTGTCCAGTAATAAACAAAATTGTTTATGTTTTTGTTGTTGTTTTAAAAAAACTTTGATCAAACGTATTGTGGAAAAAAAAGGGTATATAAAAAATTTTTTGGGCTTGACTTGACTTGACTTGTTTTCCAAAAAGTTTCTGTTTCCTTCATTTTTTTAAAAAAAAATAGAACGAGTAGTATTTTTTTTGGTAAAAGTTCTGAATGAAGATTCGGGAATTTTTGGGGAAAAAAAATGCACGGGTGATAGTGAGTAAAATTACAAGTGATAAACACAAAAAAAAAAAGGAAAATAAAATGGTAAAAATAAATTTTTTTAAAAAATAAAAAAAAAACAAAACAAAAAAAATGATCCCCCTGGAAACAAAAATGTCTTTTATGTCTGTCAGGGGGCCGTGCTCCCCTTACTAAAGGGGGGGAAGAGAGAGGTGACGGCAGGGGGAACGAAAAACCCCGGCTGGGGGGGCCGGGGGGGGAAAATTTTGGTGGCAACATTTGGTTACTCCAAAAAAGTACTTCCATATTAGGTTTGTAAAAAATCGATAGATTTGTTCTATCGTTTTTTTAAAAAAAAAGGGGTCTGAAAGGGTCCTAAAAAATATCCCAAAAAGGCCCGCAATTTTGGAAAACCCTTCTGTTTTTTTTTTAGGTACCTAAAGTGACCCTGGAAAACCCACATCTGCGGGGTTTCTGAGTGAGTTTGGACTTTATGACGCCCTTTTGCAGGAGAGGGCGGGGTGTTGGTCAAGTTGCAGAAAAGTTGGGGGGTGATTTTTCAAAATTCAAGGGCACTAAAATTTACGTGGATTTTTTTAAAGTTGGTTAATAGTTGGGGAAATTTGGGGGGGACTGAAATATTTTGTATAAAGAGCTTCCAGTATCAATAAAAAAACATAACAATGTTTGTTTTTTAGTGGGAAAAAAAAAATCCCATTAGGTAGGGTA